>JBBPBP010009779.1:55086233-55167945 GCA_037974735.1 Cicer chorassanicum | reverse complement strand
GGGGGGTGAATTAGGTGTTTGGTTATTTTGATAGTTTTTAGAATTACGGTGATTGATTTTTGCGCTTATGAATAGTAACAGATAATGTAAATGGCAGTAATGTAAAGAACACAGCAGATTTATCCTGGTTCCCCTAATCACCAAGGGTACGTCCAGTCCTCTTGCTCACCACAAGAGATTTTCTTCACTATCTGTCAGAATATGTACAAGTCCTCACCCTGGGACCTTGGCTACAATCTTCTAACAAACTTTCAAAGATAGAACACTACTATCTTAAATACAGCACTTCAAAGAAAGTACAACTTTCTTTTACAAACACCTGTTGTTTTGATAAGGATATATGAATAGAAGGAGATAGAATAATTCAAGATTTATTCAAGTACTTTGAGAACCTTAAGGATATGAAACTGATATGCAAGTACTTGAATTTCTGAAAAAGACTTAGAAAAATTTAGAAAATTTAGTTCAAAGTCTTTGAAATTGTATATTTTTAATTGGTAATTTGAAAATGAAGTTATAACCTATTTATAGTCCTCAAACAACTCTTTAGATTCGTGGCCTTTGATCCAAGAGGTTTGAGAACGAATTGTAATGTTTTAAATTGAATTCAAAGCTGAAAAATTGCATTGGTTGCAGTTGTATTCGACTACCACATTTCTGTATTTGAATACAGCTTGCTGCAACGTTAAAAATTTTCAAACATTTCACTGTGTAGTCGAATACAGATGAGATGGCCAACTCTCTGACTTAGCCATGTTTTTGTCTTGTATTCGACTACAGGATTTGTGTATTCGAATACAGATTGCAACGTTTAAAAAATCATTCAAAATTTTCACTATGTAGTCGAATACAGATGAGATGGCCAACTCTCTGACTTAGCCATGTTTTTATCCTGTATTCGACTACAAGATGGTTGTATTCGAATACGACATTAAATTTTGTTAAAAATAAAGATTTTAATATTTTGAAAATATTATTTTGGACTTTTGAAAATATTATTTATGCATATGCAAAGTAATTAAGGTCCTCTTGTATTTGAATTATGACTTGAATTATTTTACCTTTATATAATCTATTTATTTCATCAAGGGATGTTTGAGGAATTCTTCTTTTTGTTGCTGTGTCACCATTGGTCTTTGTGTATAATCAAAAACGTATTTTTACATTCTCCCCCTTTTTGATTATGACAAAACCAGCTGTTGTTGTTGACAACTCCCCCGTAATGTAGGCGTAGTATACTCCCCCGTAATATATGCAAACATCTGTGTCGAAGGAGGAGGGAATATGTGTGTTGTGTACCTACATTTAAATTTGAACGGACAACAACAAGCAACAAAATACACAAAATTTCTCCCCCTTTTGACATGATCAAAAAGAAGAATACCAGCATAGGAAAGAAATAGATTGAACATATCATAATTTAAGACAGATCATATTGGAGGCAAATAAGCAGAGATAATCATAAAAGTCATTGATTCATGAAGTCATAAAGGCATAAAAGACATAGAGTCAAAGAGTCATACAAGCATAGAGTCATAAAGATCATACAACGAGTACGAAAGCAACGAGTACATCGTAAACAAAATAGTAGGAAGATCAATCCTAAGAACATAAGAAAACGAACTAGGCCTAGAAACTAAGTACACATCAGCGACAATCTGGTGGTAGATGGAAGTGATCAAGTTTATCGGCGATGATACACATCTCGTGGACTAGGCTGTCATGATTGGTAGCGATGGTGGATTCGAGAGCCTGAAAACGAGCATCGACCGAAGTAGTAAATCCTGAGAAGCTGGTCTGAAGAGAGTCAAGTTTATCCATAATCATGCGGTTAGTAATTGGATCATCATCAGATGCCGGATCGTCAGCAGCATCATCCGTAGGAGCACTAGCAGATGCCTGACCGATAATCTATGAAGCATTGATAATCTATGAAGCATTTATGCATCTTAGAACTCTAAAATATAAAGAAAATATATGAAAGCTCAAACACAAGCCAAAATATATACAAAGTGGAATAATTCAACATTTAGGTACTTCAACCAAGAATCTTGTTCATTATGACTATAATACTTAACAGTAGGCGGTCTAAGATACATGCAATAAATGGAGAAACCCTGTGAACCATTGATTTTATTTCATTTTATATCTATCTTTTTAATTCATCCTTACATTCAACATACTCAATTAAAAATACGACAATATTTTCGTCAGTCTATTAACAATTATCCGTCGATGACCTTGCATAGTGTTTGATCTTGTTGTCTTTTATTCGAAATTCCACTTTTGTTAAAAATGAAGTAAACTAAACTATGCTAAGTGTGTATGCTTACACAAAATTAAGTTTTCTCCGATAGTGATAAATTAAAGATTAAGAATTAATAGTTTCTTTATTGTAATTATTGTTCCCCTTTCTGTTTTTTTGATGGATTTTTTGTGTAATGAAAGACAATAATTCATTTTATAAAATTTTGCAAGATTCTATAAGAATATACACATAAAATTTTACAGCACAATTAACAAAGAAAATGTGATTTTTGAGTACAAAAAATAATAAAAAAGATTAAGAGTTCACATAGTACAATGTTACTTAATTATTAATGTATGGTAAGGAGACAACATTTAAGTTTTTGTGATTGTGCGGATATATTAATAAAGATATAAAATGTTTTAGATTGTTTCACGTTAATATTTAATTTTAGTTCAATTATTAATTTTAAAATACTTCAATAAACTATTTATTACTCATACTTCAATATAATGTTGATATATATAATATAGTCATTTTTTATTTAGGTCCCAAAGTTTTGTTTCAATGTGATCGACATAATATTATATTTAAATTGAACTCTTTTTATTTTGTTTAGGTGACTCTAATATACTTTTGTTTAAATTTTGGTTCGCTTCATATTTTATTCATTATAGCATACAGCGACTAATGGAACATTAGTCAAATATTTGAGAGATTAAAGTAAATAAATATGTATTATAGAGACAAAAACCAAAAAACAAGGAATTAAATAAAACTAAAATAAATTACTCTAACATGTTAAAATAAAAAAAATTATAAATTAAAATGGAAAAAAGTATTTATCACAAGGACCAAAAGCTCATTAAAATACATATTGTTATTATTTATTTTTTATATGTACATATATTGTTTCAAAATAAAAATTGATATATTTTATGTAAGTATGACTAGTTTAATTCAAATGTAGTTGGGTGCCAACGTAGAAAGGATTCACGGTGTTACAATGATTTCATTACGTGCTAGTTTGCTTTTAAAAACTTTGCATTTATTGAACAAGCATAAATAAATCACAACAAAATTTCTTTAAATTATCAAGACTGTTATTATGGATTAATATTTTTTTCTTTTTATCTTCCATAACTATTTTCTTTCCTAGATAATATATTTGTTTGTTTAGTTGTTTCTTTCATCGTCAAAATGTTTTATTTTGGTTTTGCAAGGCTATTCGTGGTAAAATTCCTTTTCCAAACATCTTTGGGATGATTTTGACAGTTTCATTCGATAATAACAGAAATAATATTTATCCTAGTACAACCTGTATGGTTAGATCAATATTTTCCTCTTGTTTGTTAATATTTAGAATGAATACATATTCAAATTTATTGGTTAAGAGGTTTGTTGGAAGAATTTTGGTAGCTTAGAAATAAATGATGTGTCAACTCAGTTTATGAATAGGAATATATTTTGATAAAAAAAATGTGTTTTGTGAAAAAAATAACACGACTTAAAAACTATGTTTATCAACTTATTTTTGGCCAAAGTATATTGATGTAATTTTTAATTGATGAACTTCACTAATATGAAAATTTTCGTTGAACTAAATTAATGGGAATATAAATTTATAGTAAACTAATTCATTTATCTTCACATACCAAAAACCAATAGTTCATTTATTATAACATACAATATTTGAACGAGATTTAGTTAGGAAATGACATAATTTTATAGCCATATTTCGTTTTTGGATAATGATTTTTCCTTCAAAGTATTAAATTAAACCAAAAAACACTATGTATTCAAGCTACAATTAGAGTATATTAAAACATTAATTTATCAAAGACCAATCATAAATGAATACAATTTTAAATAAATATGTAGCTACAAAAGGACTGGAACAAAATCAAAATAATTCTACGGAAACTATTATATCACACATCTTGGTCTACGCCATTAGCATTTCTTAAAAAACAAAATCAAGCAACCACCTTGTGGTCATTATCAGTGACAACATCAGGAACAAACTTTGTCCAAAACCAATGAGACTTCCACACTTTACTCATTTCTTCAATGAGGACGTTGTTTGTCTCGGGCAGAAACAGGGCAATGAAAATTGTCATGATGAGCACAAAGCCAGCAAAGAAGAAGAAAAGTCCGAACTTCAAGTGACAAAGCATAATAAGAAAAATTTGAGCAATGGCAAAGGTGAACAACATGTTCACAGCAACATTGGTAGCTTGACCTGCAGATCGAACCTCAAGAGAGCATATTTCACTAGGCACTAACCATCCCAACGGGCCCCAAGACCATGCAAATGCCGCAACATATGCACATATAAAGAACAAGAGAAGATTGGCTTCATTTTTGGTAAACGATCCTTCACCTCTAACTCCAAACTTGATAGCAATCATGCTTCCAACAACAATCTACAATAAATGATTATAACATTTATATTAGTGATGATTTTAAAATGGCTTAGTTTGAGCGGTGTGTGGATACTAATTTTAAAATATAACGAATTAATTACTAGTTAAGTTGCAATTTTCACCTGGCAAATAAACATTTGGACACCACCTTCAAGGAACAAAATCCTTCTTCCAAACTTGTCCACAATGAAGATGGAAACAAAAGTAGCAACAACGTTGACACCTCCGGTAATTACAGCGGACATGAGCGAAGCATCGTTTCCAAAACCAAGAGTTTTGAAAAGCACAGGTGCATAAAACATGATAACATTGATGCCGGTGAGTTGTTGGAAGAATGGAATGAGAGAGCAAAAAGTGAGTTGAGGCCTGTATCTTGGCTGTGTAATATTCTTCCATGGGTGCTCCACCTTTTTGGCTTCCTCGCAAGCATCAATTAGATCTTGGAACTCCTCATCAACATTATCAATGCCACGGATCTTTTGCAACATTTTCTTAGCTCCTTCTTTTTGGCCCCTTTCAATCATAGAGTTTGGTGTGTCACCTAAGAAAAAAGATCCTATACACAACATGATTGCAGGGACGGCTCCAATACCCAAAGAAATTCTCCATCCACTCTCAAGATTGGCAGTCCAGTAGTTGATAAGATTTGCACCTAGGATTCCAATTGTGATCATCATTTGGAAGCCAATGTTGAGTGCACCTCTGATCTGTGTCGGAGCCATTTCAGACAAATACACTGGAACAGACTGTTTAGGAGCGACAAACAAAATTAAATGCAATCAGTCTTGCAATATTCTTGACCTTTTATACATCACAACATGAAAGCATAAGATTGATACCAGTTCATACCTGATTACAATATCCTACACCGAAACCAAGCAATAGGCGACCGACGATAAGCATTTCAATGTTGACAGCAAAACCATTCAACAAAGCCCCAACAAGGAAAAACAAGCCACCTGCAAAAATTGAGGCCTTACGTCCAAACATTCTGGTAGTCGTGGAAGCAAAGAAAGAAGCTATTAATGCTGCAAGATACAAGGAAGATGTGAACAAAGTAAGGAGCTCGTTGTCAAATTTGCAATATTGGCTCTCGTGCCCAGATTCATCTTTCATTATCTTGTAAACACCAGGGAAGAATTTGACAAGGAATGGTTCCATGGAAGTCACTCCTCCTGTAATACCAAGATCATAGCCAAAAAGTAGACCTCCCATGGCCGCCACCAAACATGTGACCAACACAAATGATGTGACCTTCCCTTCATAATGCCTTCCATTTTTTGAAGCGACTAAGACTCCACCAGCCATCTTTCAAACCCGTGTATCTTAAGGTTTAGGTATGTCTGTGATGTAAACTTGTTCTCACTTTTCTTTCTTGATGTGTTAGATGTGAAATATTATGCCCATTTTATAACGTAGACAATTGACAACAAGATAAGAGGAAGTCATAACAAACGTATAGTTGTTTCAACAGTACATACATTTTTAATATTTGTAATTATTTGCATTGTAGTAATTTGCTAAGATAGGAGCATTCTTTCTCTAAATTTGGTGTCGATACAATATTATTCGGACTTGGGATAAGAGCTAATTTTTGGATTAGATTACCAAACGTAATGATAGAACAAACCACTTTAAATAACACGTAACGGTACTCTGTCGATCTATTTATGGTGTAATGAGAAAAAGTATATGCAAAGTCAGTCGAATCCCATTTGTTACATAAAAAATTCATAAGTATTATTTTAAGGTTAAATAAGTTTAATAATCATTCAAATTAAATATTTTAAAATTTACTTATGTGAATTAATAAACAAAAATATAAATCAATGAACAAATCAAAGTGTCTTGCAACTCGCACAAGATGAGGTTGGACCGATAAATGAACATCAAACATATAATTGAGGATGTTATATTTTATGATGGAATTGAGATTGTAATTTTTATTTGACCATTTTTTTTTATTATGCTACAATTAAATGTCCTTGTTTTCTAGTCATTATAATGAGTATCCATCTACAATTATTATTTTATCTTTTCTCTTTTTATTTCAGTACGTAGTATATTAGTTTGATTTACTAATTATTTTTTGCATTACTAACAGAATTTAAGGGTGCTCAACATTCATAGGAAAACATCTTTGCCTACGTTGAATATGCGCTAAAATACGCTACATAAATTTTTGTACTATTTTAAAGTAATTTATAAAATGTATTAGTGTCTTTCGTATGGTGAAACACCCGTAAATGTTTAATGACAGAATAGGGAGATAAAATATAATTATAATTATAATATAGGAGAACCTGTGGGATTCCACTTATGTAGTCAAATAAAAAAAGTTGTCAATTCAAAAATTTTATGATACATTACTTTTTCTACCGAGTGTTAGTGTTAGCGTATAAGATATCATTACAAAAAATTCATGTATGTTCAACTGACGCATATTAATCTAATAAGGGTTAGGTTTTATCATCCTTAATTGAAAAAGAAAAATCTATGTCGGCCACTGAGAATTTCAGTTTCTTTTAGAATAAAAAAGGATATTAAGACATGTTTTTCATTTGTTTCTCTAACAACAAGGTACAAGCCAAATTAAAATTATGTTTTTCATTTGTTTTCTCTAACAACAAGATACAAGCCAAATTAAAATTTTATTATACATTGATAATCTATGAAGCATTTATGCATCTTAGAACTCTAAAATACAAAGAAAATATATGAAAGCTCAAACACAAGCCAAAATATATACAAAGTGGAATAATTCAACATTTAGCTACTTCAACCAAGAATCTTGTTCATTATGACTATAATACTTAACAGTAGGCGGTCTAAGATACATGCAATAAATGGAGAAACCCTGTGAACCATTGATTTTATTTCATTTTATATCTATCTTTTTAATTCATCCTTACATTCAACATACTCAATTAAAAATACGACAATATTTTCGTCAGTCTATTAAAAATTATCCGTCGATGACCTTGCATAGTGTTTGATCTTGTTGTCTTTTATTCGAAATTCCACTTTTGTTAAAAATGAAGTAAACTAAACTATGCTAAGTGTGTATGCTTACACAAAATTAAGTTTTCTCCGATAGTGATAAATTAAAGATTAAGAATTAATAGTTTCTTTATTGTAATTTTTGTTCCCCTTTCTGTTTTTTTGATGGATATTTTGTGTAATGAAAGACAATAATTCATTTTATAAAATTTTGCAAGATTCTATAAGAATATACACATAAAATTTTACAGCACAATTAACAAAGAAAATGTGATTTTTGAGTACAAAAAATAATAAAAAAGATTAAGAGTTCACATAGTACAATGTTACTTAATTATTAATGTATGGTAAGGAGACAACATTTAAGTTTTTGTGATTGTGCGGATATATTAATAAAGATATAAAATGTTTTAGATTGTTTCACGTTAATATTTAATTTTAGTTCAATTATTAATTTTAAAATACTTCAATAAACTATTTATTACTCATACTTCAATATAATGTTGATATATATAATATAGTCATTTTTTATTTAGGTCCCAAAGTTTTGTTTCAATGTGATCGACATAATATTATATTTAAATTGAACTCTTTTTATTTTGTTTAGGTGACTCTAATATACTTTTGTTTAAATTTTGGTTCGCTTCATATTTTATTCATTATAGCATACAGCGACTAATGGAACATTAGTCAAATATTTGAGAGATTAAAGTAAATAAATATGTATTATAGAGACAAAAACCAAAAAACAAGGAATTAAATAAAACTAAAATAAATTACTCTAACATGTTGAAATAAAAAAAATTATAAATTAAAATGGAAAAAAGTATTTATCACAAGGACCAAAAGCTCATTAAAATACATATTGTTATTATTTATTTTTTATATGTACATATTGTTTCAAAATAAAAATTGATATATTTTATGTAAGTATGACTAGTTTAATTCAAATGTAGTTGGGTGCCAACGTAGAAAGGATTCACGGTGTTACAATGATTTCATTACGTGCTAGTTTGCTTTTAAAAACTTTGCATTTATTGAACAAGCATAAATAAATCACAACAAAATTTCTTTAAATTATCAAGACTGTTATTATGGATTAATATTTTTTTCTTTTTATCTTCCATAAGTATTTTCTTTCCTAGATAATATATTTGTTTGTTTAGTTGTTTCTTTCATCGTCAAAATGTTTTATTTTGGTTTTGCAAGGCTATTCGTGGTAAAATTCCTTTTCCAAACATCTTTGGGATGATTTTGACAGTTTCATTCGATAATAACAGAAATAATATTTATCCTAGTACAACCTGTATGGTTAGATCAATATTTTCCTCTTGTTTGTTAATATTTAGAATGAATACATATTCAAATTTATTGGTTAAGAGGTTTGTTGGAAGAATTTTGGTAGCTTAGAAATAGATGATGTGTCAACTCAGTTTATGAATAGGAATATATTTTGATAAAAAAAATGTGTTTTGTGAAAAAAATAACACGACTTAAAAACTATGTTTATCAACTTATTTTTGGCCAAAGTATATTGATGTAATTTTTAATTGATGAACTTCACTAATATGAAAACTTTCATTGAACTAAATTAATGGGAATATAAATTTATAGTAAACTAATTCATTTATCTTCACATACCAAAAACCAATAGTTCATTTATTATAACATACAATATTTGAACGAGATTTAGTTAGGAAATGACATAATTTTATAGCCATATTTCGTTTTTGGATAATGATTTTTCCTTCAAAGTATTAAATTAAACCAAAAAAAACTAACTATGTATTCAAGCTACAATTAGAGTATATTAAAACATTAATTTATCAAAGACCAATCATAAATGAATACAATTTTAAATAAATTTGTAGCTACAAAAGGACCGGAACAAAATCAAAATAATTCTACGGAAACTATTATATCACACATCTTGGTCTACGCCATTAGCATTTCTTAAAAAACAAAATCAAGCAACCACCTTGTGGTCATTATCAGTGACAACATCAGGAACAAACTTTGTCCAAAACCAATGAGACTTCCACACTTTACTCATTTCTTCAATGGGGACGTTGTTTGTCTCGGGCAGAAACAGGGCAATGAAAATTGTCATGATGAGCACAAAGCCAGCAAAGAAGAAGAAAAGTCCGAACTTCAAGTGACAAAGCATAGTAAGAAAAATTTGAGCAATGGCAAAGGTGAACAACATGTTCACAGCAACATTGGTAGCTTGACCTGCAGATCGAACCTCAAGAGGGCATATTTCACTAGGCACTAACCATCCCAACGGGCCCCAAGACCATGCAAATGCCGCAACATATGCACATATAAAGAACAAGAGAAGATTGGCTTCATTTTTGGTAAACGATCCTTCACCTCTAACTCCAAACTTGATAGCAATCATTCTTCCAACAACAATCTACAATAAATGATTATAACATTTATATTAGTGATGATTTTAAAATGGCTTAGTTTGAGCGGTGTGTGGATACTAATTTTAAAATATAACGAATTAATTACTAGTTAAGTTGCAATTTTCACCTGGCAAATAAACATTTGGACACCACCTTCAAGGAACAAAATCCTTCTTCCAAACTTGTCCACAATGAAGATGGAAACAAAAGTAGCAACAACGTTGACACCTCCGGTAATTACAGCGGACATGAGCGAAGCATCGTTTCCAAAACCAAGAGTTTTGAAAAGCACAGGTGCATAAAACATGATAACATTGATGCCGGTGAGTTGTTGGAAGAATGGAATGAGAGAGCAAAAAGTGAGTTGAGGCCTGTATCTTGGCTGTGTAATATTCTTCCATGGGTGCTCCACCTTTTTGGCTTCCTCGCAAGCATCAATTAGATCTTGGAACTCCTCATCAACATTATCAATGCCACGGATCTTTTGCAACATTTTCTTAGCTCCTTCTTTTTGGCCCCTTTCAATCATAGAGTTTGGTGTATCACCTAAGAAAAAAGATCCTATACACAACATGATTGCAGGGACGGCTCCAATACCCAAAGAAATTCTCCATCCACTCTCAAGATTGGCAGTCCAGTAGTTGATAAGATTTGCACCTAGGATTCCAATTGTGATCATCATTTGGAAGCCAATGTTGAGTGCACCTCTGATCTGTGTCGGAGCCATTTCAGACAAATACACTGGAACAGACTGTTTAGGAGCGACAAACAAAATTAAATGCAATCAGTCTTGCAATATTCTTGACCTTTTATACATCACAACATGAAAGCATAAGATTGATACCAGTTCATACCTGATTACAATATCCTACACCGAAACCAAGCAATAGGCGACCGACGATAAGCATTTCAATGTTGACAGCAAAACCATTCAACAAAGCCCCAACAAGGAAAAACAAGCCACCTGCAAAAATTGAGGCCTTACGTCCAAACATTCTGGTAGTCGTGGAAGCAAAGAAAGAAGCTATTAATGCTGCAAGATACAAGGAAGATGTGAACAAAGTAAGGAGCTCGTTGTCAAATTTGCAATATTGGCTCTCGTGCCCAGATTCATCTTTCATTATCTTGTAAACACCAGGGAAGAATTTGACAAGGAATGGTTCCATGGAAGTCACTCCTCCTGTAATACCAAGATCATAGCCAAAAAGTAGACCTCCCATGGCCGCCACCAAACATGTGACCAACACAAATGATGTGACCTTCCCTTCATAATGCCTTCCATTTTTTGAAGCGACTAAGACTCCACCAGCCATCTTTCAAACCCGTGTATCTTAAGGTTTAGGTATGTCTGTGATGTAAACTTGTTCTCACTTTTCTTTCTTGATGTGTTAGATGTGAAATATTATGCCCATTTTATAACGTAGACAATTGACAACAAGATAAGAGGAAGTCATAACAAACGTATAGTTGTTTCAACAGTACATACATTTTTAATATTTGTAATTATTTGCATTGTAGTAATTTGCTAAGATAGGAGCATTCTTTCTCTAAATTTGGTGTCGATACAATATTATTCGGACTTGGGATAAGAGCTAATTTTTGGATTAGATTACCAAACGTAATGATAGAACAAACCACTTTAAATAACACGTAACGGTACTCTGTCGATCTATTTATGGTGTAATGAGAAAAAGTATATGCAAAGTCAGTCGAATCCCATTTGTTACATAAAAAATTCATAAGTATTATTTTAAGGTTAAATAAGTTTAATAATCATTCAAATTAAATATTTTAAAATTTACTTATGTGAATTAATAAACAAAAATATAAATCAATGAACAAATCAAAGTGTCTTGCAACTCGCACAAGATGAGGTTGGACCGATAAATGAACATCAAACATATAATTGAGGATGTTATATTTTATGATGGAATTGAGATTGTAATTTTTATTTGACCATTTTTTTTTATTATGCTACAATTAAATGTCCTTGTTTTCTAGTCATTATAATGAGTATCCATCTACAATTATTATTTTATCTTTTCTCTTTTTATTTCAGTACGTAGTATATTAGTTTGATTTACTAATTATTTTTTGCATTACTAACAGAATTTAAGGGTGCTCAACATTCATAGGAAAACATCTTTGCCTACGTTGAATATGCGCTAAAATACGCTACATAAATTTTTGTACTATTTTAAAGTAATTTATAAAATGTATTAGTGTCTTTCGTATGGTGAAACACCCGTAAATGTTTAATGACAGAATAGGGAGATAAAATATAATTATAATTATAATATAGGAGAACCTGTGGGATTCCACTTATGTAGTCAAATAAAAAAAGTTGTCAATTCAAAAATTTTATGATACATTACTTTTTCTACCGAGTGTTAGTGTTAGCGTATAAGATATCATTACAAAAAATTCATGTATGTTCAACTGACGCATATTAATCTAATAAGGGTTAGGTTTTATCATCCTTAATTGAAAAAGAAAAATCTATGTCGGCCACTGAGAATTTCAGTTTCTTTTAGAATAAAAAAGGATATTAAGACATGTTTTTCATTTGTTTCTCTAACAACAAGGTACAAGCCAAATTAAAATTATGTTTTTCATTTGTTTTCTCTAACAACAAGATACAAGCCAAATTAAAATTTTATTATACATTGATAATCTATGAAGCATTTATGCATCTTAGAACTCTAAAATACAAAGAAAATATATGAAAGCTCAAACACAAGCCAAAATATATACAAAGTGGAATAATTCAACATTTAGCTACTTCAACCAAGAATCTTGTTCATTATGACTATAATACTTAACAGTAGGCGGTCTAAGATACATGCAATAAATGGAGAAACCCTGTGAACCATTGATTTTATTTCATTTTATATCTATCTTTTTAATTCATCCTTACATTCAACATACTCAATTAAAAATACGACAATATTTTCGTCAGTCTATTAAAAATTATCCGTCGATGACCTTGCATAGTGTTTGATCTTGTTGTCTTTTATTCGAAATTCCACTTTTGTTAAAAATGAAGTAAACTAAACTATGCTAAGTGTGTATGCTTACACAAAATTAAGTTTTCTCCGATAGTGATAAATTAAAGATTAAGAATTAATAGTTTCTTTATTGTAATTTTTGTTCCCCTTTCTGTTTTTTTGATGGATATTTTGTGTAATGAAAGACAATAATTCATTTTATAAAATTTTGCAAGATTCTATAAGAATATACACATAAAATTTTACAGCACAATTAACAAAGAAAATGTGATTTTTGAGTACAAAAAATAATAAAAAAGATTAAGAGTTCACATAGTACAATGTTACTTAATTATTAATGTATGGTAAGGAGACAACATTTAAGTTTTTGTGATTGTGCGGATATATTAATAAAGATATAAAATGTTTTAGATTGTTTCACGTTAATATTTAATTTTAGTTCAATTATTAATTTTAAAATACTTCAATAAACTATTTATTACTCATACTTCAATATAATGTTGATATATATAATATAGTCATTTTTTATTTAGGTCCCAAAGTTTTGTTTCAATGTGATCGACATAATATTATATTTAAATTGAACTCTTTTTATTTTGTTTAGGTGACTCTAATATACTTTTGTTTAAATTTTGGTTCGCTTCATATTTTATTCATTATAGCATACAGCGACTAATGGAACATTAGTCAAATATTTGAGAGATTAAAGTAAATAAATATGTATTATAGAGACAAAAACTAAAAAACAAGGAATTAAATAAAACTAAAATAAATTACTCTAACATGTTAAAATAAAAAAAATTATAAATTAAAATGGAAAAAAGTATTTATCACAAGGACCAAAAGCTCATTAAAATACATATTGTTATTATTTATTTTTTATATGTACATATATTGTTTCAAAATAAAAATTGATATATTTTATGTAAGTATGACTAGTTTAATTCAAATGTAGTTGGGTGCCAACGTAGAAAGGATTCACGGTGTTACAATGATTTCATTACGTGCTAGTTTGCTTTTAAAAACTTTGCATTTATTGAACAAGCATAAATAAATCACAACAAAATATCTTTAAATTATCAAGACTGTTATTATGGATTAATATTTTTTTCTTTTTATCTTCCATAAGTATTTTCTTTCCTAGATAATATATTTGTTTGTTTAGTTGTTTCTTTCATCGTCAAAATGTTTTATTTTGGTTTTGCAAGGCTATTCGTGGTAAAATTCCTTTTCCAAACATCTTTGGGATGATTTTGACAGTTTCATTCGATAATAACATAAATAATATTTATCCTAGTACAACCTGTATGGTTAGATCAATATTTTCCTCTTGTTTGTTAATATTTAGAATGAATACATATTCAAATTTATTGGTTAAGAGGTTTGTTGGAAGAATTTTGGTAGCTTAAAAATAGATGATGTGTCAACTCAGTTTATGAATAGGAATATATTTTGATAAAAAAAATGTGTTTTGTGAAAAAAATAACACGACTTAAAAACTATGTTTATCAACTTATTTTTGGCCAAAGTATATTGATGTAATTTTTAATTGATGAACTTCACTAATATGAAAATTTTCATTGAACTAAATTAATGGGAATATAAATTTATAGTAAACTAATTCATTTATCTTCACATACCAAAAACCAATAGTTCATTTATTATAACATACAATATTTGAACGAGATTTAGTTAGGAAATGACATAATTTTATAGCCATATTTCGTTTTTGGATAATGATTTTTCCTTCAAAGTATTAAATTAAACCAAAAAAAACTAACTATGTATTCAAGCTACAATTAGAGTATATTAAAACATTAATTTATCAAAGACCAATCATAAATGAATACAATTTTAAATAAATTTGTAGCTACAAAAGGACCGGAACAAAATCAAAATAATTCTACGGAAACTATTATATCACACATCTTGGTCTACGCCATTAGCATTTCTTAAAAAACAAAATCAAGCAACCACCTTGTGGTCATTATCAGTGACAACATCAGGAACAAACTTTGTCCAAAACCAATGAGACTTCCACACTTTACTCATTTCTTCAATGGGGACGTTGTTTGTCTCGGGCAGAAACAGGGCAATGAAAATTGTCATGATGAGCACAAAGCCAGCAAAGAAGAAGAAAAGTCCGAACTTCAAGTGACAAAGCATAGTAAGAAAAATTTGAGCAATGGCAAAGGTGAACAACATGTTCACAGCAACATTGGTAGCTTGACCTGCAGATCGAACCTCAAGAGGGCATATTTCACTAGGCACTAACCATCCCAACGGGCCCCAAGACCATGCAAATGCCGCAACATATGCACATATAAAGAACAAGAGAAGATTGGCTTCATTTTTGGTAAACGATCCTTCACCTCTAACTCCAAACTTGATAGCAATCATTCTTCCAACAACAATCTACAATAAATGATTATAACATTTATATTAGTGATGATTTTAAAATGGCTTAGTTTGAGCGGTGTGTGGATACTAATTTTAAAATATAACGAATTAATTACTAGTTAAGTTGCAATTTTCACCTGGCAAATAAACATTTGGACACCACCTTCAAGGAACAAAATCCTTCTTCCAAACTTGTCCACAATGAAGATGGAAACAAAAGTAGCAACAACGTTGACACCTCCGGTAATTACAGCGGACATGAGCGAAGCATCGTTTCCAAAACCAAGAGTTTTGAAAAGCACAGGTGCATAAAACATGATAACATTGATGCCGGTGAGTTGTTGGAAGAATGGAATGAGAGAGCAAAAAGTGAGTTGAGGCCTGTATCTTGGCTGTGTAATATTCTTCCATGGGTGCTCCACCTTTTTGGCTTCCTCGCAAGCATCAATTAGATCTTGGAACTCCTCATCAACATTATCAATGCCACGGATCTTTTGCAACATTTTCTTAGCTCCTTCTTTTTGGCCCCTTTCAATCATAGAGTTTGGTGTGTCACCTAAGAAAAAAGATCCTATACACAACATGATTGCAGGGACGGCTCCAATACCCAAAGAAATTCTCCATCCACTCTCAAGATTGGCAGTCCAGTAGTTGATAAGATTTGCACATAGGATTCCAATTGTGATCATCATTTGGAAACCAATGTTGAGTGCAGCTCTGATCTTTGTCGGAGCCATTTTTGACAAATACACTAGAACAGACTGTTTAGGAGCGACAAACAAAATTAAATGCAATCAGTCTTGCAATATTCTTGACCTTTTATACATCACAACATGAAAGCATAAGATTGATACCAGTTCATACCTGATTACAATATCCTACACCGAAACCAAGCAATAGGCGACCGACGATAAGCATTTCAATGTTGACAGCAAAACCATTCAACAAAGCCCCAACAAGGAAAAACAAGCCACCTGCAAACATTGAGGCCTTACGTCCAAACATTCTGGTAGTCGTGGAAGCAAAGAAAGAAGCTATTAATGGTGCAAGATACAAGGAAGATGTGAACAAAGTAAGGAGCTCGTTGTCAAATTTGCAATATTGGCTCTCGTGCCCAGATTCATCTTTCATTATCTTGTAAACACCAGGGAAGAATTTGACAAGGAATGGTTCCATGGAAGTCACTCCTCCTGTAATACCAAGATCATAGCCAAAAAGTAGACCTCCCATGGCCGCCACCAAACATGTGACCAACACAAATGATGTGACCTTCCCTTCATAATGCCTTCCATTTTTTGAAGCGACTAAGACTACACCAGCCATCTTTCAAACCCGTGTATCTTAAGGTTTAGGTATGTCTGTGATGTAAACTTGTTCTCACTTTTCTTTCTTGATGTGTTAGATGTGAAATATTATGCCCATTTTATAACGTAGACAATTGACAACAAGATAAGAGGAAGTCATAACAAACGTATAGTTGTTTCAACAGTACATACATTTTTAATATTTGTAATTATTTGCATCGTAGTAATTTGCTAAGATAGGAACATTCTTTCTCTAAATTTGGTGTCGATACAATATTATTCGGACTTGGGATAAGAGCTAATTTTTGGATTAGATTACCAAACGTAATGATAGAACAAACCACTTTAAATAACACCTAACGGTACTCTGTCGATCTATTTATGGTGTAATGAGAAAAAGTATATGCAAAGTCAGTCGAATCCCATTTGTTACATAAAAAATTCATAAGTATTATTTTAAGGTTAAATAAGTTTAATAATCATTCAAATTAAATATTTTAAAATTTACTTATGTGAATTAATAAACAAAAATATAAATCAATGAACCAATCAAAGTGTCTTGCAACTCGCACAAGATGAGGTTGGACCGATAAATGAACATCAAACATATAATTGAGGATGTTATATTTTATGATGGAATTGAGATTGTAATTTTTATTTGACCATTTTTTTTTTATTATGCTACAATTAAATGTCCTTGTTTTCTAGTCATTATAATGAGTATCCATCTACAATTATTATTTTATCTTTTCTGTTTTTATTTCAGTACGTAGTATATTAGTTTGATTTACTAATTATTTTTTGCATTACTAACAGAATTTAAGGGTGCTCAACTTTCATAGGAAAACATCTTTGCCTACGTTGAATATGCGCTAAAATACGCTACATAAATTTTTGTACTATTTTAAAGTAATTTATAAAATGTATTAGTGTCGTTCGTATGGTGAAACACCCGTAAATGTTTAATGACAGAATAGGGAGATAAAATATAATTATAATTATAATATAGGAGAACCCGTGGGATTCCACTTATGTAGTCAAATAAAAAAAACTGTCAATTCAAAAATTTTATGATACATTACTTTTTCTACCGAGTGTTAGTGTTAGTGTATAAGATATCATTACAAAAAATTCATGTATGTTCAACTGACGCATATTAATCTAATAAGGGTTAGGTTTTATCATCCTTAATTGAAAAAGAAAAATCTATGTCTGCCACAGAGAATTTCAGTTTCTTTTAGAATAAAAAAGGATATTAAGACATGTTTTTCATTTGTTTCTCTAACAACAAGGTACAAGCCAAATTAAAATTATGTTTTTCATTTGTTTTCTCTAACAACAAGATACAAGCCAAATTAAAATTTTATTATACATTGATAATCTATGAAGCATTTATGCATCTTAGAACTCTAAAATACAAAGAAAATATATGAAAGCTCAAACACAAGCCAAAATATATACAAAGTGGAATAATTCAACATTTAGCTACTTCAACCAAGAATCTTGTTCATTATGACTATAATACTTAACAGTAGGCGGTCTAAGATACATGCAATAAATGGAGAAACCCTGTGAACCATTGATTTTATTTCATTTTATATCTATCTTTTTAATTCATCCTTACATTCAACATACTCAATTAAAAATACGACAATATTTTCGTCAGTCTATTAACAATTATCCGTCGATGACCTTGCATAGTGTTTGATCTTGTTGTCTTTTATTCGAAATTCCACTTTTGTTAAAAATGAAGTAAACTAAACTATGCTAAGTGTGTATGCTTACACAAAATTAAGTTTTCTCCGATAGTGATAAATTAAAGATTAAGAATTAATAGTTTCTTTATTGTAATTTTTGTTCCCCTTTCTGTTTTTTTGATGGATATTTTGTGTAATGAAAGACAATAATTCATTTTATAAAATTTTGCAAGATTCTATAAGAATATACACATAAAATTTTACAGCACAATTAACAAAGAAAATGTGATTTTTGAGTACAAAAAATAATAAAAAAGATTAAGAGTTCACATAGTACAATGTTACTTAATTATTAATGTATGGTAAGGAGACAACATTTAAGTTTTTGTGATTGTGCGGATATATTAATAAAGATATAAAATGTTTTAGATTGTTTCACGTTAATATTTAATTTTAGTTCAATTATTAATTTTAAAATACTTCAATAAACTATTTATTACTCATACTTCAATATAATGTTGATATATATAATATAGTCATTTTTTATTTAGGTCCCAAAGTTTTGTTTCAATGTGATCGACATAATATTATATTTAAATTGAACTCTTTTTATTTTGTTTAGGTGACTCTAATATACTTTTGTTTAAATTTTGGTTCGCTTCATATTTTATTCATTATAGCATACAGCGACTAATGGAACATTAGTCAAATATTTGAGAGATTAAAGTAAATAAATATGTATTATAGAGACAAAAACCAAAAAACAAGGAATTAAATAAAACAAAAATAAATTACTCTAACATGTTAAAATAAAAAAAATTATAAATTAAAATGGAAAAAAGTATTTATCACAAGGACCAAAAGCTCATTAAAATACATATTGTTATTATTTATTTTTTATATGTACATATATTGTTTCAAAATAAAAATTGATATATTTTATGTAAGTATGACTAGTTTAATTCAAATGTAGTTGGGTGCCAACGTAGAAAGGATTCACGGTGTTACAATGATTTCATTACGTGCTAGTTTGCTTTTAAAAACTTTGCATTTATTGAACAAGCATAAATAAATCACAACAAAATTTCTTTAAATTATCAAGACTGTTATTATGGATTAATATTTTTTTCTTTTTATCTTCCATAACTATTTTCTTTCCTAGATAATATATTTGTTTGTTTAGTTGTTTCTTTCATCGTCAAAATGTTTTATTTTGGTTTTGCAAGGCTATTCGTGGTAAAATTCCTTTTCCAAACATCTTTGGGATGATTTTGACAGTTTCATTCGATAATAACAGAAATAATATTTATCCTAGTACAACCTGTATGGTTAGATCAATATTTTCCTCTTGTTTGTTAATATTTAGAATGAATACATATTCAAATTTATTGGTTAAGAGGTTTGTTGGAAGAATTTTGGTAGCTTAGAAATAGATGATGTGTCAACTCAGTTTATGAATAGGAATATATTTTGATAAAAAAAATGTGTTTTGTGAAAAAAATAACACGACTTAAAAACTATGTTTATCAACTTATTTTTGGCCAAAGTATATTGATGTAATTTTTAATTGATGAACTTCACTAATATGAAAACTTTCATTGAACTAAATTAATGGGAATATAAATTTATAGTAAACTAATTCATTTATCTTCACATACCAAAAACCAATAGTTCATTTATTATAACATACAATATTTGAACGAGATTTAGTTAGGAAATGACATAATTTTATAGCCATATTTCGTTTTTGGATAATGATTTTTCCTTCAAAGTATTAAATTAAACCAAAAAAAACTAACTATGTATTCAAGCTACAATTAGAGTATATTAAAACATTAATTTATCAAAGACCAATCATAAATGAATACAATTTTAAATAAATTTGTAGCTACAAAAGGACCGGAACAAAATCAAAATAATTCTACGGAAACTATTATATCACACATCTTGGTCTACGCCATTAGCATTTCTTAAAAAACAAAATCAAGCAACCACCTTGTGGTCATTATCAGTGACAACATCAGGAACAAACTTTGTCCAAAACCAATGAGACTTCCACACTTTACTCATTTCTTCAATGGGGACGTTGTTTGTCTCGGGCAGAAACAGGGCAATGAAAATTGTCATGATGAGCACAAAGCCAGCAAAGAAGAAGAAAAGTCCGAACTTCAAGTGACAAAGCATAGTAAGAAAAATTTGAGCAATGGCAAAGGTGAACAACATGTTCACAGCAACATTGGTAGCTTGACCTGCAGATCGAACCTCAAGAGGGCATATTTCACTAGGCACTAACCATCCCAACGGGCCCCAAGACCATGCAAATGCCGCAACATATGCACATATAAAGAACAAGAGAAGATTGGCTTCATTTTTGGTAAACGATCCTTCACCTCTAACTCCAAACTTGATAGCAATCATTCTTCCAACAACAATCTACAATAAATGATTATAACATTTATATTAGTGATGATTTTAAAATGGCTTAGTTTGAGCGGTGTGTGGATACTAATTTTAAAATATAACGAATTAATTACTAGTTAAGTTGCAATTTTCACCTGGCAAATAAACATTTGGACACCACCTTCAAGGAACAAAATCCTTCTTCCAAACTTGTCCACAATGAAGATGGAAACAAAAGTAGCAACAACGTTGACACCTCCGGTAATTACAGCGGACATGAGCGAAGCATCGTTTCCAAAACCAAGAGTTTTGAAAAGCACAGGTGCATAAAACATGATAACATTGATGCCGGTGAGTTGTTGGAAGAATGGAATGAGAGAGCAAAAAGTGAGTTGAGGCCTGTATCTTGGCTGTGTAATATTCTTCCATGGGTGCTCCACCTTTTTGGCTTCCTCGCAAGCATCAATTAGATCTTGGAACTCCTCATCAACATTATCAATGCCACGGATCTTTTGCAACATTTTCTTAGCTCCTTCTTTTTGGCCCCTTTCAATCATAGAGTTTGGTGTGTCACCTAAGAAAAAAGATCCTATACACAACATGATTGCAGGGACGGCTCCAATAC
Source organism: Cicer chorassanicum (assembly GCA_037974735.1). Classification (NCBI taxonomy): domain Eukaryota; kingdom Viridiplantae; phylum Streptophyta; class Magnoliopsida; order Fabales; family Fabaceae; genus Cicer; species Cicer chorassanicum. Next base: position 55,146,426 of record JBBPBP010009779.1, on the reverse strand, counting down.
CCAAAGAAATTCTCCATCCACTCTCAAGATTGGCAGTCCAGTAGTTGATAAGATTTGCACATAGGATTCCAATTGTGATCATCATTTGGAAACCAATGTTGAGTGCAGCTCTGATCTTTGTCGGAGCCATTTTTGACAAATACACTAGAACAGACTGTTTAGGAGCGACAAACAAAATTAAATGCAATCAGTCTTGCAATATTCTTGACCTTTTATACATCACAACATGAAAGCATAAGATTGATACCAGTTCATACCTGATTACAATATCCTACACCGAAACCAAGCAATAGGCGACCGACGATAAGCATTTCAATGTTGACAGCAAAACCATTCAACAAAGCCCCAACAAGGAAAAACAAGCCACCTGCAAACATTGAGGCCTTACGTCCAAACATTCTGGTAGTCGTGGAAGCAAAGAAAGAAGCTATTAATGGTGCAAGATACAAGGAAGATGTGAACAAAGTAAGGAGCTCGTTGTCAAATTTGCAATATTGGCTCTCGTGCCCAGATTCATCTTTCATTATCTTGTAAACACCAGGGAAGAATTTGACAAGGAATGGTTCCATGGAAGTCACTCCTCCTGTAATACCAAGATCATAGCCAAAAAGTAGACCTCCCATGGCCGCCACCAAACATGTGACCAACACAAATGATGTGACCTTCCCTTCATAATGCCTTCCATTTTTTGAAGCGACTAAGACTACACCAGCCATCTTTCAAACCCGTGTATCTTAAGGTTTAGGTATGTCTGTGATGTAAACTTGTTCTCACTTTTCTTTCTTGATGTGTTAGATGTGAAATATTATGCCCATTTTATAACGTAGACAATTGACAACAAGATAAGAGGAAGTCATAACAAACGTATAGTTGTTTCAACAGTACATACATTTTTAATATTTGTAATTATTTGCATCGTAGTAATTTGCTAAGATAGGAACATTCTTTCTCTAAATTTGGTGTCGATACAATATTATTCGGACTTGGGATAAGAGCTAATTTTTGGATTAGATTACCAAACGTAATGATAGAACAAACCACTTTAAATAACACCTAACGGTACTCTGTCGATCTATTTATGGTGTAATGAGAAAAAGTATATGCAAAGTCAGTCGAATCCCATTTGTTACATAAAAAATTCATAAGTATTATTTTAAGGTTAAATAAGTTTAATAATCATTCAAATTAAATATTTTAAAATTTACTTATGTGAATTAATAAACAAAAATATAAATCAATGAACCAATCAAAGTGTCTTGCAACTCGCACAAGATGAGGTTGGACCGATAAATGAACATCAAACATATAATTGAGGATGTTATATTTTATGATGGAATTGAGATTGTAATTTTTATTTGACCATTTTTTTTTTATTATGCTACAATTAAATGTCCTTGTTTTCTAGTCATTATAATGAGTATCCATCTACAATTATTATTTTATCTTTTCTCTTTTTATTTCAGTACGTAGTATATTAGTTTGATTTACTAATTATTTTTTGCATTACTAACAGAATTTAAGGGTGCTCAACATTCATAGGAAAACATCTTTGCCTACGTTGAATATGCGCTAAAATACGCTACATAAATTTTTGTACTATTTTAAAGTAATTTATAAAATGTATTAGTGTCTTTCGTATGGTGAAACACCCGTAAATGTTTAATGACAGAATAGGGAGATAAAATATAATTATAATTATAATATAGGAGAACCCGTGGGATTCCACTTATGTAGTCAAATAAAAAAAACTGTCAATTCAAAAATTTTATGATACATTACTTTTTCTACCGAGGGTTAGTGTTAGCGTATAAGATATCATTACAAAAAATTCATGTATGTTCAACTGACGCATATTAATCTAATAAGGGTTAGGTTTTATCATCCTTAATTGAAAAAGAAAAATCTATGTCTGCCACTGAGAATTTCAGTTTCTTTTAGAATAAAAAAGGATATTAAGACATGTGTTTCATTTGTTTCTCTAACAACAAGGTACAAGCCAAATTAAAATTATGTTTTTCATTTGTTTTCTCTAACAACAAGATACAAGCCAAATTAAAATTTTATTATACATTGATAATCTATGAAGCATTTATGCATCTTAGAACTCTAAAATACAAAGAAAATATATGAAAGCTCAAACACAAGCCAAAATATATACAAAGTGGAATAATTCAACATTTAGCTACTTCAACCAAGAATCTTGTTCATTATGACTATAATACTTAACAGTAGGCGGTCTAAGATACATGCAATAAATGGAGAAACCCTGTGAACCATTGATTTTATTTCATTTTATGTCTATCTTTTTAATTCATCCTTACATTCAACATACTCAATTAAAAATACGACAATATTTTCGTCAGTCTATTAAAAATTATCCGTCGATGACCTTGCATAGTGTTTGATCTTGTTGTCTTTTATTCGAAAATCCACTTTTGTTAAAAATGAAGTAAACTAAACTATGCTAAGTGTGTATGCTTACACAAAATTAAGTTTTCTCCGATAGTGATAAATTAAAGATTAAGAATTAATAGTTTCTTTATTGTAATTATTGTTCCCCTTTTTGTTTTTTTGATGGATATTTTGTGTAATGAAAGACAATAATTCATTTTATAAAATTTTGCAAGATTCTATAAGAATATACACATAAAATTTTACAGCACAATTAACAAAGAAAATGTGATTTTTGAGTACAAAAAATAATAAAAAAGATTAAGAGTTCACATAGTACAATGTTACTTAATTATTAATGTATGGTAAGGAGACAACATTTAAGTTTTTGTGATTGTGCGGATATATTAATAAAGATATAAAATGTTTTAGATTGTTTCACGTTAATATTTAATTTTAGTTCAATTATTAATTTTAAAATACTTCAATAAACTATTTATTACTCATACTTCAATATAATGTTGATATATATAATATAGTCATTTTTTATTTAGGTCCCAAAGTTTTGTTTCAATGTGATCGACATAATATTATATTTAAATTGAACTCTTTTTATTTTGTTTAGGTGACTCTAATATACTTTTGTTTAAATTTTGGTTCGCTTCATATTTTATTCATTATAGCATACAGCGACTAATGGAACATTAGTCAAATATTTGAGAGATTAAAGTAAATAAATATGTATTATAGAGACAAAAACCAAAAAACAAGGAATTAAATAAAACAAAAATAAATTACTCTAACATGTTAAAATAAAAAAAATTATAAATTAAAATGGAAAAAAGTATTTATCACAAGGACCAAAAGCTCATTAAAATACATATTGTTATTATTTATTTTTTATATGTACATATATTGTTTCAAAATAAAAATTGATATATTTTATGTAAGTATGACTAGTTTAATTCAAATGTAGTTGGGTGCCAACGTAGAAAGGATTCACGGTGTTACAATGATTTCATTACGTGCTAGTTTGCTTTTAAAAACTTTGCATTTATTGAACAAGCATAAATAAATCACAACAAAATTTCTTTAAATTATCAAGACTGTTATTATGGATTAATATTTTTTTCTTTTTATCTTCCATAACTATTTTCTTTCCTAGATAATATATTTGTTTGTTTAGTTGTTTCTTTCATCGTCAAAATGTTTTATTTTGGTTTTGCAAGGCTATTCGTGGTAAAATTCCTTTTCCAAACATCTTTGGGATGATTTTGACAGTTTCATTCGATAATAACAGAAATAATATTTATCCTAGTACAACCTGTATGGTTAGATCAATATTTTCCTCTTGTTTGTTAATATTTAGAATGAATACATATTCAAATTTATTGGTTAAGAGGTTTGTTGGAAGAATTTTGGTAGCTTAGAAATAGATGATGTGTCAACTCAGTTTATGAATAGGAATATATTTTGATAAAAAAAATGTGTTTTGTGAAAAAAATAACACGACTTAAAAACTATGTTTATCAACTTATTTTTGGCCAAAGTATATTGATGTAATTTTTAATTGATGAACTTCACTAATATGAAAACTTTCATTGAACTAAATTAATGGGAATATAAATTTATAGTAAACTAATTCATTTATCTTCACATACCAAAAACCAATAGTTCATTTATTATAACATACAATATTTGAACGAGATTTAGTTAGGAAATGACATAATTTTATAGCCATATTTCGTTTTTGGATAATGATTTTTCCTTCAAAGTATTAAATTAAACCAAAAAAAACTAACTATGTATTCAAGCTACAATTAGAGTATATTAAAACATTAATTTATCAAAGACCAATCATAAATGAATACAATTTTAAATAAATTTGTAGCTACAAAAGGACTGGAACAAAATCAAAATAATTCTACGGAAACTATTATATCACACATCTTGGTCTACGCCATTAGCATTTCTTAAAAAACAAAATCAAGCAACCACCTTGTGGTCATTATCAGTGACAACATCAGGAACAAACTTTGTCCAAAACCAATGAGACTTCCACACTTTACTCATTTCTTCAATGGGGACGTTGTTTGTCTCGGGCAGAAACAGGGCAATGAAAATTGTCATGATGAGCACAAAGCCAGCAAAGAAGAAGAAAAGTCCGAACTTCAAGTGACAAAGCATAGTAAGAAAAATTTGAGCAATGGCAAAGGTGAACAACATGTTCACAGCAACATTGGTAGCTTGACCTGCAGATCGAACCTCAAGAGAGCATATTTCACTAGGCACTAACCATCCCAACGGGCCCCAAGACCATGCAAATGCCGCAACATATGCACATATAAAGAACAAGAGAAGATTGACTTCATTTTTGGTAAACGATCCTTCACCTCTAACTCCAAACTTGATAGCAATCATGCTTCCAACAACAATCTACAATAAATGATTATAACATTTATATTAGTGATGATTTTAAAATGGCTTAGTTTGAGCGGTGTGTGGATACTAATTTTAAAATATAACGAATTAATTACTAGTTAAGTTGCAATTTTCACCTGGCAAATAAACATTTGGACACCACCTTCAAGGAACAAAATCCTTCTTCCAAACTTGTCCACAATGAAGATGGAAACAAAAGTAGCAACAACGTTGACACCTCCGGTAATTACAGCGGACATGAGCGAAGCATCGTTTCCAAAACCAAGAGTTTTGAAAAGCACAGGTGCATAAAACATGATAACATTGATGCCGGTGAGTTGTTGGAAGAATGGAATGAGAGAGCAAAAAGTGAGTTGAGGCCTGTATCTTGGCTGTGTAATATTCTTCCATGGGTGCTCCACCTTTTTGGCTTCCTCGCAAGCATCAATTAGATCTTGGAACTCCTCATCAACATTATCAATGCCACGGATCTTTTGCAACATTTTCTTAGCTCCTTCTTTTTGGCCCCTTTCAATCATAGAGTTTGGTGTGTAACCTAAGAAAAAAGATCCTATACACAACATGATTGCAGGGACGGCTCCAATACCCAAAGAAATTCTCCATCCACTCTCAAGATTGGCAGTCCAGTAGTTGATAAGATTTGCACCTAGGATTCCAATTGTGATCATCATTTGGAAGCCAATGTTGAGTGCACCTCTGATCTGTGTCGGAGCCATTTCAGACAAATACACTGGAACAGACTGTTTAGGAGCGACAAACAAAATTAAATGCAATCAGTCTTGCAATATTCTTGACCTTTTATACATCACAACATGAAAGCATAAGATTGATACCAGTTCATACCTGATTACAATATCCTACACCGAAACCAAGCAATAGGCGACCGACGATAAGCATTTCAATGTTGACAGCAAAACCATTCAACAAAGCCCCAACAAGGAAAAACAAGCCACCTGCAAACATTGAGGCCTTACGTCCAAACATTCTGGTAGTCGTGGAAGCAAAGAAAGAAGCTATTAATGCTGCAAGATACAAGGAAGATGTGAACAAAGTAAGGAGCTCGTTGTCAAATTTGCAATATTGGCTCTCGTGCCCAGATTCATCTTTCATTATCTTGTAAACACCAGGGAAGAATTTGACAAGGAATGGTTCCATGGAAGTCACTCCTCCTGTAATACCAAGATCATAGCCAAAAAGTAGACCTCCCATGGCCGCCACCAAACATGTGACCAACACAAATGATGTGACCTTCCCTTCATAATGCCTTCCATTTTTTGAAGCGACTAAGACTCCACCAGCCATCTTTCAAACCCGTGTATCTTAAGGTTTAGGTATGTCTGTGATGTAAACTTGTTCTCACTTTTCTTTCTTGATGTGTTAGATGTGAAATATTATGCCCATTTTATAACGTAGACAATTGACAAAAAGATAAGAGGAAGTCATAACAAACGTATAGTTGTTTCAACAGTACATACATTTTTAATATTTGTAATTATTTGCATCGTAGTAATTTGCTAAGATAGGAGCATTCTTTCTCTAAATTTGGTGTCGATACAATATTATTCGGACTTGGGATAAGAGCTAATTTTTGGATTAGATTACCAAACGTAATGATAGAACAAACCACTTTAAATAACACGTAACGGTACTCTGTCGATCTATTTATGGTGTAATGAGAAAAAGTATATGCAAAGTCAGTCGAATCCCATTTGTTACATAAAAAATTCATAAGTATTATTTTAAGGTTAAATAAGTTTAATAATCATTCAAATTAAATATTTTAAAATTTACTTATGTGAATTAATAAACAAAAATATAAATCAATGAACCAATCAAAGTGTCTTGCAACTCGCACAAGATGAGGTTGGACCGATAAATGAACATCAAACATATAATTGAGGATGTTATATTTTATGATGGAATTGAGATTGTAATTTTTATTTGACCATTTTTTTTTTATTATGCTACAATTAAATGTCCTTGTTTTCTAGTCATTATAATGAGTATCCATCTACAATTATTATTTTATCTTTTCTGTTTTTATTTCAGTACGTAGTATATTAGTTTGATTTACTAATTATTTTTTGCATTACTAACAGAATTTAAGGGTGCTCAACTTTCATAGGAAAACATCTTTGCCTACGTTGAATATGCGCTAAAATACGCTACATAAATTTTTGTACTATTTTAAAGTAATTTATAAAATGTATTAGTGTCGTTCGTATGGTGAAACACCCGTAAATGTTTAATGACAGAATAGGGAGATAAAATATAATTATAATTATAATATAGGAGAACCCGTGGGATTCCACTTATGTAGTCAAATAAAAAAAACTGTCAATTCAAAAATTTTATGATACATTACTTTTTCTACCGAGTGTTAGTGTTAGTGTATAAGATATCATTACAAAAAATTCATGTATGTTCAACTGACGCATATTAATCTAATAAGGGTTAGGTTTTATCATCCTTAATTGAAAAAGAAAAATCTATGTCTGCCACAGAGAATTTCAGTTTCTTTTAGAATAAAAAAGGATATTAAGACATGTTTTTCATTTGTTTCTCTAACAACAAGGTACAAGCCAAATTAAAATTATGTTTTTCATTTGTTTTCTCTAACAACAAGATACAAGCCAAATTAAAATTTTATTATACATTGATAATCTATGAAGCATTTATGCATCTTAGAACTCTAAAATACAAAGAAAATATATGAAAGCTCAAACACAAGCCAAAATATATACAAAGTGGAATAATTCAACATTTAGCTACTTCAACCAAGAATCTTGTTCATTATGACTATAATACTTAACAGTAGGCGGTCTAAGATACATGCAATAAATGGAGAAACCCTGTGAACCATTGATTTTATTTCATTTTATATCTATCTTTTTAATTCATCCTTACATTCAACATACTCAATTAAAAATACGACAATATTTTCGTCAGTCTATTAAAAATTATCCGTCGATGACCTTGCATAGTGTTTGATCTTGTTGTCTTTTATTCGAAATTTCACTTTTGTTAAAAATGAAGTAAACTAAACTATGCTAAGTGTGTATGCTTACACAAAATTAAGTTTTCTCCGATAGTGATAAATTAAAGATTAAGAATTAATAGTTTCTTTATTGTAATTATTGTTCCCCTTTTTGTTTTTTTGATGGATTTTTTGTGTAATGAAAGACAATAATCCATTTTATAAAATTTTGCAAGATTCTATAAGAATATACACATAAAATTTTACAGCACAATTAACAAAGAAAATGTGATTTCTGAGTACAAAAAATAATAAAAAAGATTAAGAGTTCACATAGTACAATGTTACTTAATTATTAATGTATGGTAAGGACACAACATTTAAGTTTTTGTGATTGTGCGGATATATTAATAAAGATATAAAATGTTTTAGATTGTTTCACGTTAATATTTAATTTTAGTTCAATTATTAATTTTAAAATACTTCAATAAACTATTTATTACTCATACTTCAATATAATGTTGATATATATAATATAGTCATTTTTTATTTAGGTCCCAAAGTTTTGTTTCAATGTGATCGACATAATATTATATTTAAATTGAACTCTTTTTATTTTGTTTAGGTGACTCTAATATACTTTTGTTTAAATTTTGGTTCGCTTCATATTTTATTCATTATAGCATACAGCGACTAATGGAACATTAGTCAAATATTTGAGAGATTAAAGTAAATAAATATGTATTATAGAGACAAAAACCAAAAAACAAGGAATTAAATAAAACAAAAATAAATTACTCTAACATGTTAAAATAAAAAAAATTATAAATTAAAATGGAAAAAAGTATTTATCACAAGGACCAAAAGCTCATTAAAATACATATTGTTATTATTTATTTTTTATATGTACATATATTGTTTCAAAATAAAAATTGATATATTTTATGTAAGTATGACTAGTTTAATTCAAATGTAGTTGGGTGCCAACGTAGAAAGGATTCACGGTGTTACAATGATTTCATTACGTGCTAGTTTGCTTTTAAAAACTTTGCATTTATTGAACAAGCATAAATAAATCACAACAAAATTTCTTTAAATTATCAAGACTGTTATTATGGATTAATATTTTTTTCTTTTTATCTTCCATAACTATTTTCTTTCCTAGATAATATATTTGTTTGTTTAGTTGTTTCTTTCATCGTCAAAATGTTTTATTTTGGTTTTGCAAGGCTATTCGTGGTAAAATTCCTTTTCCAAACATCTTTGGGATGATTTTGACAGTTTCATTCGATAATAACAGAAATAATATTTATCCTAGTACAACCTGTATGGTTAGATCAATATTTTCCTCTTGTTTGTTAATATTTAGAATGAATACATATTCAAATTTATTGGTTAAGAGGTTTGTTGGAAGAATTTTGGTAGCTTAGAAATAGATGATGTGTCAACTCAGTTTATGAATAGGAATATATTTTGATAAAAAAAATGTGTTTTGTGAAAAAAATAACACGACTTAAAAACTATGTTTATCAACTTATTTTTGGCCAAAGTATATTGATGTAATTTTTAATTGATGAACTTCACTAATATGAAAATTTTCATTGAACTAAATTAATGGGAATATAAATTTATAGTAAACTAATTCATTTATCTTCACATACCAAAAACCAATAGTTCATTTATTATAACATACAATATTTGAACGAGATTTAGTTAGGAAATGACATAATTTTATAGCCATATTTCGTTTTTGGATAATGATTTTTCCTTCAAAGTATTAAATTAAACCAAAAAAAACTAACTATGTATTCAAGCTACAATTAGAGTATATTAAAACATTAATTTATCAAAGACCAATCATAAATGAATACAATTTTAAATAAATTTGTAGCTACAAAAGGACCGGAACAAAATCAAAATAATTCTACGGAAACTATTATATCACACATCTTGGTCTACGCCATTAGCATTTCTTAAAAAACAAAATCAAGCAACCACCTTGTGGTCATTATCAGTGACAACATCAGGAACAAACTTTGTCCAAAACCAATGAGACTTCCACACTTTACTCATTTCTTCAATGGGGACGTTGTTTGTCTCGGGCAGAAACAGGGCAATGAAAATTGTCATGATGAGCACAAAGCCAGCAAAGAAGAAGAAAAGTCCGAACTTCAAGTGACAAAGCATAGTAAGAAAAATTTGAGCAATGGCAAAGGTGAACAACATGTTCACAGCAACATTGGTAGCTTGACCTGCAGATCGAACCTCAAGAGAGCATATTTCACTAGGCACTAACCATCCCAACGGGCCCCAAGACCATGCAAATGCCGCAACATATGCACATATAAAGAACAAGAGAAGATTGACTTCATTTTTGGTAAACGATCCTTCACCTCTAACTCCAAACTTGATAGCAATCATGCTTCCAACAACAATCTACAATAAATGATTATAACATTTATATTAGTGATGATTTTAAAATGGCTTAGTTTGAGCGGTGTGTGGATACTAATTTTAAAATATAACGAATTAATTACTAGTTAAGTTGCAATTTTCACCTGGCAAATAAACATTTGGACACCACCTTCAAGGAACAAAATCCTTCTTCCAAACTTGTCCACAATGAAGATGGAAACAAAAGTAGCAACAACGTTGACACCTCCGGTAATTACAGCGGACATGAGCGAAGCATCGTTTCCAAAACCAAGAGTTTTGAAAAGCACAGGTGCATAAAACATGATAACATTGATGCCGGTGAGTTGTTGGAAGAATGGAATGAGAGAGCAAAAAGTGAGTTGAGGCCTGTATCTTGGCTGTGTAATATTCTTCCATGGGTGCTCCACCTTTTTGGCTTCCTCGCAAGCATCAATTAGATCTTGGAACTCCTCATCAACATTATCAATGCCACGGATCTTTTGCAACATTTTCTTAGCTCCTTCTTTTTGGCCCCTTTCAATCATAGAGTTTGGTGTGTCACCTAAGAAAAAAGATCCTATACACAACATGATTGCAGGGACGGCTCCAATACCCAAAGAAATTCTCCATCCACTCTCAAGATTGACAGTCCAGTAGTTGATAAGATTTGCACCTAGGATTCCAATTGTGATCATCATTTGGAAGCCAATGTTGAGTGCACCTCTGATCTGTGTCGGAGCCATTTCAGACAAATACACTGGAACAGACTGTTTAGGAGCGACAAACAAAATTAAATGCAATCAGTCTTGCAATATTCTTGACCTTTTATACATCACAACATGAAAGCATAAGATTGATACCAGTTCATACCTGATTACAATATCCTACACCGAAACCAAGCAATAGGCGACCGACGATAAGCATTTCAATGTTGACAGCAAAACCATTCAACAAAGCCCCAACAAGGAAAAACAAGCCACCTGCAAACATTGAGGCCTTACGTCCAAACATTCTGGTAGTCGTGGAAGCAAAGAAAGAAGCTATTAATGCTGCAAGATACAAGGAAGATGTGAACAAAGTAAGGAGCTCGTTGTCAAATTTGCAATATTGGCTCTCGTGCCCAGATTCATATTTCATTATCTTGTAAACACCAGGGAAGAATTTGACAAGGAATGGTTCCATGGAAGTCACTCCTCCTGTAATACCAAGATCATAGCCAAAAAGTAGACCTCCCATGAATAATTCAACATTTAGCTACTTCAACCAAGAATGGAGAAACCCTGTGACTATAATACTTAACAGTAGGCGGTCTAAGATACATGCAATAAATGGAGAAACCCTGTGAACCATTGATTTTATTTCATTTTATATCTATCTTTTTAATTCATCCTTACATTCAACATACTCAATTAAAAATACGACAATATTTTCGTCAGTCTATTAAAAATTATCCGTCGATGACCTTGCATAGTGTTTGATCTTGTTGTCTTTTATTCGAAATTTCACTTTTGTTAAAAATGAAGTAAACTAAACTATGCTAAGTGTGTATGCTTACACAAAATTAAGTTTTCTCCGATAGTGATAAATTAAAGATTAAGAATTAATAGTTTCTTTATTGTAATTATTGTTCCCCTTTTTGTTTTTTTGATGGATTTTTTGTGTAATGAAAGACAATAATCCATTTTATAAAATTTTGCAAGATTCTATAAGAATATACACATAAAATTTTACAGCACAATTAACAAAGAAAATGTGATTTCTGAGTACAAAAAATAATAAAAAAGATTAAGAGTTCACATAGTACAATGTTACTTAATTATTAATGTATGGTAAGGACACAACATTTAAGTTTTTGTGATTGTGCGGATATATTAATAAAGATATAAAATGTTTTAGATTGTTTCACGTTAATATTTAATTTTAGTTCAATTATTAATTTTAAAATACTTCAATAAACTATTTATTACTCATACTTCAATATAATGTTGATATATATAATATAGTCATTTTTTATTTAGGTCCCAAAGTTTTGTTTCAATGTGATCGACACAATATTATATTTAAATTGAACTCTTTTTATTTTGTTTAGGTGACTCTAATATACTTTTGTTTAAATTTTGGTTCGATTCATATTTTATTCATTATAGCATACAGCGACTAATGGAACATTAGTCAAATATTTGAGAGATTAAAGTAAATAAATATGTATTATAGAGACAAAAACCAAAAAACAAGGAATTAAATAAAACTAAAATAAATTACTCTAACATGTTGAAATAAAAAAAATTATAAATTAAAATGGAAAAAAGTATTTATCACAAGGACCAAAAGCTCATTAAAATACATATTGTTATTATTTATTTTTTATATGTACATATTGTTTCAAAATAAAAATTGATATATTTTATGTAAGTATGACTAGTTTAATTCAAATGTAGTTGGGTGCCAACGTAGAAAGGATTCACGGTGTTACAATGATTTCATTACGTGCTAGTTTGCTTTTAAAAACTTTGCATTTATTGAACAAGCATAAATAAATCACAACAAAATTTCTTTAAATTATCAAGACTGTTATTATGGATTAATATTTTTTTCTTTTTATCTTCCATAAGTATTTTCTTTCCTAGATAATATATTTGTTTGTTTAGTTGTTTCTTTCATCGTCAAAATGTTTTATTTTGGTTTTGCAAGGCTATTCGTGGTAAAATTCCTTTTCCAAACATCTTTGGGATGATTTTGACAGTTTCATTCGATAATAACAGAAATAATATTTATCCTAGTACAACCTGTATGGTTAGATCAATATTTTCCTCTTGTTTGTTAATATTTAGAATGAATACATATTCAAATTTATTGGTTAAGAGGTTTGTTGGAAGAATTTTGGTAGCTTAGAAATAGATGATGTGTCAACTCAGTTTATGAATAGGAATATATTTTGATAAAAAAAATGTGTTTTGTGAAAAAAATAACACGACTTAAAAACTATGTTTATCAACTTATTTTTGGCCAAAGTATATTGATGTAATTTTTAATTGATGAACTTCACTAATATGAAAATTTTCATTGAACTAAATTAATGGGAATATAAATTTATAGTAAACTAATTCATTTATCTTCACATACCAAAAACCAATAGTTCATTTATTATAACATACAATATTTGAACGAGATTTAGTTAGGAAATGACATAATTTTATAGCCATATTTCGTTTTTGGATAATGATTTTTCCTTCAAAGTATTAAATTAAACCAAAAAAAACTAACTATGTATTCAAGCTACAATTAGAGTATATTAAAACATTAATTTATCAAAGACCAATCATAAATGAATACAATTTTAAATAAATTTGTAGCTACAAAAGGACCGGAACAAAATCAAAATAATTCTACGGAAACTATTATATCACACATCTTGGTCTACGCCATTAGCATTTCTTAAAAAACAAAATCAAGCAACCACCTTGTGGTCATTATCAGTGACAACATCAGGAACAAACTTTGTCCAAAACCAATGAGACTTCCACACTTTACTCATTTCTTCAATGGGGACGTTGTTTGTCTCGGGCAGAAACAGGGCAATGAAAATTGTCATGATGAGCACAAAGCCAGCAAAGAAGAAGAAAAGTCCGAACTTCAAGTGACAAAGCATAGTAAGAAAAATTTGAGCAATGGCAAAGGTGAACAACATGTTCACAGCAACATTGGTAGCTTGACCTGCAGATCGAACCTCAAGAGAGCATATTTCACTAGGCACTAACCATCCCAACGGGCCCCAAGACCATGCAAATGCCGCAACATATGCACATATAAAGAACAAGAGAAGATTGGCTTCATTTTTGGTAAACGATCCTTCACCTCTAACTCCAAACTTGATAGCAATCATGCTTCCAACAACAATCTACAATAAATGATTATAACATTTATATTAGTGATGATTTTAAAATGGCTTAGTTTGAGCGGTGTGTGGATACTAATTTTAAAATATAACGAATTAATTACTAGTTAAGTTGCAATTTTCACCTGGCAAATAAACATTTGGACACCACCTTCAAGGAACAAAATCCTTCTTCCAAACTTGTCCACAATGAAGATGGAAACAAAAGTAGCAACAACGTTGACACCTCCGGTAATTACAGCGGACATGAGCGAAGCATCGTTTCCAAAACCAAGAGTTTTGAAAAGCACAGGTGCATAAAACATGATAACATTGATGCCGGTGAGTTGTTGGAAGAATGGAATGAGAGAGCAAAAAGTGAGTTGAGGCCTGTATCTTGGCTGTGTAATATTCTTCCATGGGTGCTCCACCTTTTTGGCTTCCTCGCAAGCATCAATTAGATCTTGGAACTCCTCATCAACATTATCAATGCCACGGATCTTTTGCAACATTTTCTTAGCTCCTTCTTTTTGGCCCCTTTCAATCATAGAGTTTGGTGTGTCACCTAAGAAAAAAGATCCTATACACAACATGATTGCAGGGACGGCTCCAATACCCAAAGAAATTCTCCATCCACTCTCAAGATTGGCAGTCCAGTAGTTGATAAGATTTGCACATAGGATTCCAATTGTGATCATCATTTGGAAACCAATGTTGAGTGCAGCTCTGATCTTTGTCGGAGCCATTTTTGACAAATACACTAGAACAGACTGTTTAGGAGCGACAAACAAAATTAAATGCAATCAGTCTTGCAATATTCTTGACCTTTTATACATCACAACATGAAAGCATAAGATTGATACCAGTTCATACCTGATTACAATATCCTACACCGAAACCAAGCAATAGGCGACCGACGATAAGCATTTCAATGTTGACAGCAAAACCATTCAACAAAGCCCCAACAAGGAAAAACAAGCCACCTGCAAACATTGAGGCCTTACGTCCAAACATTCTGGTAGTCGTGGAAGCAAAGAAAGAAGCTATTAATGGTGCAAGATACAAGGAAGATGTGAACAAAGTAAGGAGCTCGTTGTCAAATTTGCAATATTGGCTCTCGTGCCCAGATTCATCTTTCATTATCTTGTAAACACCAGGGAAGAATTTGACAAGGAATGGTTCCATGGAAGTCACTCCTCCTGTAATACCAAGATCATAGCCAAAAAGTAGACCTCCCATGGCCGCCACCAAACATGTGACCAACACAAATGATGTGACCTTCCCTTCATAATGCCTTCCATTTTTTGAAGCGACTAAGACTCCACCAGCCATCTTTCAAACCCGTGTATCTTAAGGTTTAGGTATGTCTGTGATGTAAACTTGTTCTCACTTTTCTTTCTTGATGTGTTAGATGTGAAATATTATGCCCATTTTATAACGTAGACAATTGACAACAAGATAAGAGGAAGTCATAACAAACGTATAGTTGTTTCAACAGTACATACATTTTTAATATTTGTAATTATTTGCATTGTAGTAATTTGCTAAGATAGGAGCATTCTTTCTCTAAATTTGGTGTCGATACAATATTATTCGGACTTGGGATAAGAGCTAATTTTTGGATTAGATTACCAAACGTAATGATAGAACAAACCACTTTAAATAACACGTAACGGTACTCTGTCGATCTATTTATGGTGTAATGAGAAAAAGTATATGCAAAGTCAGTCGAATCCCATTTGTTACATAAAAAATTCATAAGTATTATTTTAAGGTTAAATAAGTTTAATAATCATTCAAATTAAATATTTTAAAATTTACTTATGTGAATTAATAAACAAAAATATAAATCAATGAACCAATCAAAGTGTCTTGCAACTCGCACAAGATGAGGTTGGACCGATAAATGAACATCAAACATATAATTGAGGATGTTATATTTTATGATGGAATTGAGATTGTAATTTTTATTTGACCATTTTTTTTTTATTATGCTACAATTAAATGTCCTTGTTTTCTAGTCATTATAATGAGTATCCATCTACAATTATTATTTTATCTTTTCTCTTTTTATTTCAGTACGTAGTATATTAGTTTGATTTACTAATTATTTTTTGCATTACTAACAGAATTTAAGGGTGCTCAACATTCATAGGAAAACATCTTTGCCTACGTTGAATATGCGCTAAAATACGCTACATAAATTTTTGTACTATTTTAAAGTAATTTATAAAATGTATTAGTGTCTTTCGTATGGTGAAACACCCGTAAATGTTTAATGACAGAATAGGGAGATAAAATATAATTATAATTATAATATAGGAGAACCCGTGGGATTCCACTTATGTAGTCAAATAAAAAAAACTGTCAATTCAAAAATTTTATGATACATTACTTTTTCTACCGAGTGTTAGTGTTAGTGTATAAGATATCATTACAAAAAATTCATGTATGTTCAACTGACGCATATTAATCTAATAAGGGTTAGGTTTTATCATCCTTAATTGAAAAAGAAAAATCTATGTCTGCCACAGAGAATTTCAGTTTCTTTTAGAATAAAAAAGGATATTAAGACATGTTTTTCATTTGTTTCTCTAACAACAAGGTACAAGCCAAATTAAAATTATGTTTTTCATTTGTTTTCTCTAACAACAAGATACAAGCCAAATTAAAATTTTATTATACATTGATAATCTATGAAGCATTTATGCATCTTAGAACTCTAAAATACAAAGAAAATATATGAAAGCTCAAACACAAGCCAAAATATATACAAAGTGGAATAATTCAACATTTAGCTACTTCAACCAAGAATCTTGTTCATTATGACTATAATACTTAACAGTAGGCGGTCTAAGATACATGCAATAAATGGAGAAACCCTGTGAACCATTGATTTTATTTCATTTTATATCTATCTTTTTAATTCATCCTTACATTCAACATACTCAATTAAAAATACGACAATATTTTCGTCAGTCTATTAAAAATTATCCGTCGATGACCTTGCATAGTGTTTGATCTTGTTGTCTTTTATTCGAAATTTCACTTTTGTTAAAAATGAAGTAAACTAAACTATGCTAAGTGTGTATGCTTACACAAAATTAAGTTTTCTCCGATAGTGATAAATTAAAGATTAAGAATTAATAGTTTCTTTATTGTAATTATTGTTCCCCTTTTTGTTTTTTTGATGGATTTTTTGTGTAATGAAAGACAATAATCCATTTTATAAAATTTTGCAAGATTCTATAAGAATATACACATAAAATTTTACAGCACAATTAACAAAGAAAATGTGATTTCTGAGTACAAAAAATAATAAAAAAGATTAAGAGTTCACATAGTACAATGTTACTTAATTATTAATGTATGGTAAGGACACAACATTTAAGTTTTTGTGATTGTGCGGATATATTAATAAAGATATAAAATGTTTTAGATTGTTTCACGTTAATATTTAATTTTAGTTCAATTATTAATTTTAAAATACTTCAATAAACTATTTATTACTCATACTTCAATATAATGTTGATATATATAATATAGTCATTTTTTATTTAGGTCCCAAAGTTTTGTTTCAATGTGATCGACATAATATTATATTTAAATTGAACTCTTTTTATTTTGTTTAGGTGACTCTAATATACTTTTGTTTAAATTTTGGTTCGCTTCATATTTTATTCATTATAGCATACAGCGACTAATGGAACATTAGTCAAATATTTGAGAGATTAAAGTAAATAAATATGTATTATAGAGACAAAAACCAAAAAACAAGGAATTAAATAAAACAAAAATAAATTACTCTAACATGTTAAAATAAAAAAAATTATAAATTAAAATGGAAAAAAGTATTTATCACAAGGACCAAAAGCTCATTAAAATACATATTGTTATTATTTATTTTTTATATGTACATATATTGTTTCAAAATAAAAATTGATATATTTTATGTAAGTATGACTAGTTTAATTCAAATGTAGTTGGGTGCCAACGTAGAAAGGATTCACGGTGTTACAATGATTTCATTACGTGCTAGTTTGCTTTTAAAAACTTTGCATTTATTGAACAAGCATAAATAAATCACAACAAAATTTCTTTAAATTATCAAGACTGTTATTATGGATTAATATTTTTTTCTTTTTATCTTCCATAAGTATTTTCTTTCCTAGATAATATATTTGTTTGTTTAGTTGTTTCTTTCATCGTCAAAATGTTTTATTTTGGTTTTGCAAGGCTATTCGTGGTAAAATTCCTTTTCCAAACATCTTTGGGATGATTTTGACAGTTTCATTCGATAATAACAGAAATAATATTTATCCTAGTACAACCTGTATGGTTAGATCAATATTTTTCTCTTGTTTGTTAATATTTAGAATGAATAAATATTTAAAGAATTATTTTAATATTCATTTATGGGATATTTTTATTTTAATATTCATAGATTTTAGTAGCATATCAAAATTGTTACATACAATAATAGGTAGTGTAGATAAATTTCGATATTTCTTTTGTTTGTAGATTAATCAAAGACTAAAATGAATTAAGATTGTAACAAAATATTATTACCTGCTATGACTTTACCAAATATATGTTGTCGTTTAATATCATTGATTAGCTCCCATAACTTAATAGAGAAAACAAAACTAATGATGTCAGGTTTGTCGTCACATTTTTGTCCTTCAATGGTTTCAAGGAAAAATTGTATTTTTGGCCATTTTGGGCTGCATGTGAATGTTAAAAATAGGTCGGAATATCTAGCATATTGACATATAGCCATCGCATCTTAAGTATGATTTCAATTTTTAGTCACTGACTTAAAAAATACGCCTTTGAAAAATGACCGTCAATTTAGAGAGACGTTGATAAAATTCAGATATAGGAAGCCTAAGTATAGTCGAAGAACAACATGAAAGGGTATTTATTTCAAAGCAAAATATATTGGAAGTCACAAAGATTTGTTGGGTATATATATAATGCATGACTAAATACAGATAGTGAAATAATTATTTAGTTGGTAATTTTGAACATGATATCGCGGTCCACCAATATAAGACGATGGAAGGATTGTCATTCTACCAACAAAATTTGTCATGACGTCTCCTTGATTAATAACATCTCTCAATCCACTATATAGTTATGCACGCAATTGCTTTTGATTCTTTCTAATCCAATTGATTCTAACTTCTTCGATGGAAACATAAGCATCCACCATGTATTGTTGGAACAAACGCCCACTCCGTTAAAATGTTTGTGCCTCTCCAACTCGTTGTTGCAAGCGAAAAAAATAACATTGTCTCATAGTAATTGTTTTTCACCTGTAGCAACTCCCTGTTTCTGGATTTCGAAGACTTTTCCCAATCCTATAACCATATGCTCCGTATGGAAATAATAAATGTATTTTAGTGCCATGAAACTTGGGGTGAAATTTCGTAATTCTCTAAAGACTAGTTGTTTTGTGCTCAACAATTATATCCCGATGACTTTCTTCATTTGAGCTTTGATCATCTAAAAGCGCTGCAACTTATGAGAAAGAGGGCAAGTTATTTTGTCTCTCATCAGTCAACCTGTAATACCCTTAATTTTAAAATGTACTTTTTGTATTTTCGGGTGCTTTCATGTTGAATTATGAGGCTTTTTAGCCAATTTTATTGGTATTTTGGATGTTAAAATGCCATAAATATTTTGTGGGTCCCGTTTTAAATTATTTGGCGAGAAATAATTTAATTACGTTACGAATAATTTATTACCGGACAGTTTTGTTAAAAATATATTTGGTTGCTAAAAATTTTACACGTCAATTGAGCTGCAACGGGAATAGATATTTTTATCAAAATAATTGAAGATGAGAGTGATGTGTGTAAGAGTTTTAATTATTTTTGGTTTGGTTTAATTTTAATATGTATTTATATATATATATATATATTTGGTGAGGGAGTTACTATATATATATATATATATATATATATATATATATATAGTTTGTAAGATTATATATATATATGAAGGCAAGCAAGAGAAACATTTTCCCCTGCGCTCGCAAATTCGTTCCACCTCTTCTTCTTTTCTGTTTCGAAAAAATAAACCAAGTGTTGGTGGTTTTCAAAACCGCCAAACGCAAAACCTAACATATCACTTAGATCCAAGCTTTATCTCGCAACGCGATTGAAGAGAAAGTTGATCGTGATCACGTTGTGGTGCTTGGGAACTAATTTTCGCAGCTTTGTGCGAAACGGGAATTTTACCGGAATTTTATCGCGGTGCCGTAATCGGCCGTTCGAGCTACCGTCAAGGTAAGGGCTCCTTCCAAATTTTTAGCTTGCATATAGGACTCTATATGTGTATTTGTGGGGTTTGATTTTGATGGGGTTTATGTGTGAATTTGGGGAAAAGGAATTTAATGTGTTTTATGTGAGTTGTGGAAAAGAAATTGGTGGTTTATGTTTAACAATTTGGAGTTTTGATTTGGTGTGTTATGGTTGAAAATTTTGGAAAATAAATTTGATGGGTTAAGGTGTATTGTTGTGAGAAATGAAGTTAATGCATTTTGTGGGTAAATGGTGAAATTGAATTTAATGAGTTTTGAGGTGTGGGTGATGGTGATTTTTACTTGGAATGGTTGATGTGTTTATGGGTAACCTTATGAATGTGGATATTTGCTTTATGTTTCAAGATGTGGGGATTTGAGTAAATGCAAATTATGTGTGTATTTTGATTTGGTATGAATTGATGAGATTGTGTATGTGGTGATTTGAATTCAATATGATTTGTGAATTCAATTTCATGTGATTTGAGGATTGTATGCATTGAGTATGCTCTGTGTTAAATTTGAGAATCATTAGTGTTAAATGGGCATTAAAAATCGAGAATCTTTTAATAGCTGCATTTACTTAATGATTGTGGTGTCGAGAGTCAGAGTATGCTCATGCATTTCATAGTAGTGATAGTGGTGACCGGATGGGCCACGAGATGATTCCACGTGATTGGATGGTTCATCTTATCCTTACGGGGATTATCGCGTCGGTGATAGTGGTGACCGGATGGGCCACAGGATGATTCCACGTGATTGGATGGTTCATCTTATCCGTATAGGGGATGATTCCACATGATTGGATGGTTCATCTTACCCTTATATGGATTATCGCGTCGTGCTAACCTGTGAGAGGTTGTACATTAGTAAATCGTGCTAGCCTGTGAGAGACTGCACCTTGGTAATTAGTACTAGTCTGTGAGAGACTGAGCCTTGGTAATTAGTACTAGTCTGTGAGAGGCTGTACAATTATGATTTACGCCCCTTTGAGGAGGGTTTTGTTGATATTCTGGAATCATGTGCATTGGTATATACGCATTGCATTAGGGTGCTTGGCACGTGAGTCATGTTTGACATGTATGATGTTTGTATATGCGTACTTGATTGTGATGAGTGATTTGTGTTGTGTTGGTGTTTGTGATTGATTGAATTGGTGTTGAAAGTGTTGGAATGTTTTTGAAAGGGTTAAAAACTGATTTTCTGCTTTTTTGACAGGTGTAGTCGACTACACCTGTGTTGTAGTCGAATACAGATGATTAAATCAGCTACTGACTTGATTCTTTTGAAGTGTATTCGACTACACAAGGTGCTGTAGTCGAATACAGTTGAATGGAGTGATGTATTCGAATACAGAAAGGCTGTTTTCGAATACAGAAAGGCTGTATTCGAATACAGTAGTGTTGTCTGTGCTGTTTTTGCTGTTTTTCTGCTGTTTTCGCCACTGTATTCGACTACACAGGGGTTGTATTCGAATACAGTAGTGTAGTTTGGTCCAAAACTTCATTTTTCAACCTTGTTTAAGTATGTTTAGCATATGCAAACCCTTTCTAGATGCATGTTAAGTCGAAAGGTGATTTTGTGCATTTAAAATTGAAAGCTATGTGGTATTTGTTAATTTCGGTTGGTGACCCTTTACAACTTTTGTGGAAATCTGGGATTTGCCATCAGATGAGAAACAGGGTCGATCTAAGGCGTGGCAGAAAGATGAGTTGGTTTTGTAACCGGAAGTAATGGGGCTTGTTGCCACTCGTTGATTCTCAGTACCTAGTCACCCTCAGAAAGATTAATGATCAGCTTAAGGTTGTAATCAAGAATTTTATTTATTTTCCCTTTCCTATTTCAAAGTCGGTGTATATTTTACTTTGGATTTTTGCTCAAAACCATTTCCGTTGTTGTTATTAATGATAACCTTTGTCGTGGTGATACGACTCAAATATTTTATCCAAGAGTATTTTCTTTATTTATGGATTTAACTTGAGATTTTTATTGATTTATTTAAAAAAAAAAAAATACACTCACGCTTTTAAAAATCGGGGTGTTACACAACCTATTGCTAAACAATCTTAGTTTCAATTCTCCAACATCATGGTGATCATATTTATATCTGACCATCCTAAATGATTTTACCAAGACATTGTGATTGTCCAGCATATGCAAAATGTCTGTTACAAGTTTCTCTTAAAGAAGACTATTTTCGTTATCACCTTGGACAAAGCCTAATCTATTTGAGATCTCATTTTCGATGTCATGTATATAAAGTTGGGCAAATTTTGGCTTTTCTCCATTCTCAGGGCATAAAGACCCAAGTAGGTGGTAGGTCTGTCCCTTGATTCGAAAGACATAAGGGTCGTTGTGTTTGTTGATTTCATAGTCAATTTTTCCACCCATAGATGTAAAAGCAAAAGCTACATTATAAATTCTAATGTTACGACAAAATTATTTTGCTGCACTATCTCCATCATAATCAAGCAAGTCATAGAGCAAAGTTGGTTGAAATTTTAGTAATGGAAGTTGCACCCGACCTTCCATGCAACATGTAGAAAACTTTGGATGTTGAGGGTGTTTACTATTTTCCGTTCTTTCTTCTTACCAGGGAAGAGCTCCACAAAATTCACAAACACATGTCGGCTTTCCAAAATTCCAAGTTTCAATAATGGAAGCTAATAAAGAAAATTAATTTTTTTAGAATGCAAACCATATAAGGAGACCGAACATCAATAAATATTAGCAATCCTTTTGTTTAAAATAATGATTAAAATATTTTAGAAGTTACCTGCTTGTCTACGGGTGGCATTGGAAATTCTAGATGTTGACGGATTAGCTTGGGAAGCTTGTCTAACGGAGACTGTAAAAGGACATAAATGGAGCAAATTACATGATATTTTGGAGGTAAATAATTTCATTCATATACAATAAAATTCTTGGCACATTTTTTGAGTAAAGACCTGAATTGGATTTTGAAATCATATTCCTATGCAAATGCAGTAATTTCTTCCATTTACATCTTGCTTGTTGAGATTGAGCATGTTGTGACGAAATAGAGTGCTGAACTTCTACGTGAAGCCAGTCGATGAAATGATCAGTTACAATAATCTCAAATAAGCTAAATAAAATGTAGGAATCATATTTAGAAAATATATTATGCACACCTTTATTTTCAACACAGACAAAATTCCTTTTTTAAATGAAGCAATTACTTTCTTTTAAACCTTGCAAGTCGATACTAGACAAGTTTTTCCAAGCGGTCTTGATCAAACTCTACAAACATTTATTACATTTCATCATTGGTAATGAAGAAAACTTCATGTAGTAGGTGACTGGATTCCTGTCATGAATCATGTACCCATCCCTAAACTTCTATAAAAAAAGGCTAACTATGTTAAGACAAACTCTTGTAAACTATAACAAATTCTTAACAGAATTTTCATTATTCCAAAGTGCATTATCTAAAAATTCATCCCTGTAGCACCGTATAAGTCAATTTCTCAAAACATTTAGACAAAATGAATAACCAAACAACAGAAACAAATGTATAAAACAAAAAGAACTTTCTTGTAGCTTGTAGTAATATACTATGTATAAGAAGAAGGAGATGAGAATTTAAATAAAATATAAAAGGCAAGCATGCACCAAAAACTAAAGGTTCCAACTAAAATCCCTCCTAGCTTCATGAAATGAACCTCGTTTTAAATTCATGAAATACTTCCTTGCTGAGATAATGTTTTCTGATGACGAAAATTTTAGCAGTCATGGAAGACGCATATTTGACGTTTCAATTCAAGTGAGCACAGAGGCGAAGTTATTTTGTTACATTATTTTTGTTGATTCTTATATTTGAAGAAACTAAATGTCCTAAACTGAAGGTATAAATTTAAAATGCTACATCTTCATAGGGTTTTAAATGTTTGAAATTTTTTAACATTATGGAAGAAGCTGGTGGAGTTAGAAAGGGAATCACTAAGGAATTCGATGTCAATGACAATACCTTCGAAATTCACTTGTACAGGGTAGGGAAAGGAACAACTCCCATTTCTAATAGAGGTGTATATGGACTTCTTACGTCTGCTATCACAGTAATACCAATTCAGTTTTTGTTTATTATTTGTTTACCATGTTTCTTTTGATTGCCATGCTTTGTCATTTTCTATAAGCATTTCAACTTTGTTGTTGTAACAACCCGATTTTTAAAAGTGCGAGTGTATTTTTTTTCAAAATAAATTGATAAAAATACCAAGTTAAATCCATTAATGAAGAAAATACTCTTGGATAAAATATTTAAGTCGTAACACCACGACAAAGGTCAACAGTAATTAAAAACAGCGAAAATGGTTTTGAACAAAAATCCAAAGTATCCAAGTAAAATATACAACGACTAAAATAGTTTATTTTGAATACATAAGATCCCTTTATACAACAACAACTTTGAAATGAGAAAGGGAAAATAAATAAAATTCTTAATTAAAACCCTATGTTGATCATTAATTTAACTGAGGGTGACTGGGTACTGAGAATCCATGAGCGGTATCAAGCCCTAATGCTTTTAGTCACAAAACCAACCCATCGTTGTGCCACGCCTTAGAATGACCCTAGTTCTCATCTGAGGTCAAAGCCCAGATTTCCAAAATAATTGTAAAAGGTCACCAACCGAAATTAACAAATATCACATAGCATTTAAAATTTAAATGAACAAAATCACCTTTCAACTTAACATACATCTAGAAAGGGTTATCATATGCTAAACATGCATAAACAAGGTTGCAAAATGAAGTTTCGGACAAAACTGCACTGTTGTATTTGAATACAGCATATCTGTATTCGAATACAGATGTGAAAACGGCAGAAAAACAGCAAAAACAGCACAACTGTATTCGACTACAGCCTCCATGTAGTCGAATACAGATGCGAAAACAGTGCAAAATCCTGTAGATTTTGTATTCAAATACAACCCCCTTGTATTCGAATACAATTGCGAAGTCAGTGGCAAAACTTTGAGATCTATATTCGACTACACCCTCCTCGTAGTCGAATACACTTGTGAATACGCAAGTCAAAGGCAAGAACAACTCATCTGTTTTCGATTACCACCATGTCGTATTCGAATACAATGGGAAAAATACCAGATTTTCAGTTTAAAAAACACAACAAAGTCATTCAAACACTTTCATCACCAATTCAATCAATCACAAACACCAAATACGACACAATTCACACACCACAATCAAGTACGCATATACAACAATTACAGTATATCAAACATGACTCGCGTGCCAAGCACCCTAATGCAATGTGTATATGCCAATGCATATGATTTTCACCAAAACCCTCCTTGAAGGGGCATAAATCATAATTGTACTGCCTAATATGATTCAGTTGCTTACAGACTAGCACGATTTACTAGTGTGCGATTTTTCACCAATCAGCACGACGCGATAATCCCTGCAAAGATAAGATGAACCAACAATTCACATGGCATCATCCCGTGGCCCATCCGGTCACCATTATCACAATGGCCCATCCGGTCACCATGTACTATGAAATGCATGAGCATACTCTGACTCTCGACACCACAATCATTAAGTAAATGCAGCTATTAAAAGATTCCCTATTTTTAATGCACATTTAACACTAATGATTTTCAAATTTAACACAGAGCATACTCAACACATATAATCCTAAAATCACATAAAATTGAATTCACAATTCACATCGAATTCAAATCACCATATACACCAATATCATCAATTCAAAATCCACACATAAATTGCATTTATTCAAAACCCCAGATTTTCAAACATCGAGCAAAAATCACAACCACCCACACCTCAAAACTCATTAAAACTCAATTTCACCATTTTACCCATAAAATGCATTAAATTCATTTATCAAATCATTACACCTTAAACCCATCAAATTTGATAAAAATTTCAAACACTCTCACAGACACCCTAACAATTTTGATAAAAATATCTATTCTAATTACAACTCAATTGACAGGTAAATTTTTGGCAACTATAGATATTTTAAGTAGAATATTCCGGTAATAAACTTTCCGTAACGTAAATAAATTATTTCTCGCCAAATAATTCTCACCAGATCTAAATATATATATATATATATATATATATATATATATATATATATATATATATATATATATATATATATAAAGAACATATAACAAACTCTAATAAAACATGTTTTTGGTATTTAATTCACCAAATGAATTAAAATTGGGCTATATGCCTCAGCAATCTAACACCAAATATACTAAAATTGCATAAATTAGAGTTTAAAATTTATGGTCTTACATTACTACCCTCCAAAACGAAGTTTCGTCCTCAAATCTTAAAGTAAGAGTAGTACCCACACTAGGTTGGCACTCCAACTCAACATTCATACTAGAACTTGTTTTGTCCGACCTACTCGAAGAAAGCGCTGTCTATCCCTTCTCATACGGTACTTAATAACTTTATGCACTATCATAGCCGGTAAGACTTGCCCGTTCCATTCAACACGATTTTTCTACTATCAACAAGAGATTAAGGATGATCAATTCCTCAATTTGTCAATAGGTAGCCAACGACCATGATGATGGCTTAGACCATCTTAACCTAACTGTAATAATGCTCCCTTCAACTTCTACTTAAAACTATCCTGAGGCACAAGCGGTCTAACAATCTTCTCAAGGTCCACTGAGTTTCCCTTATTTTCCTATCGACGAAGTATAATTGCCCAAAACTATGCCACATAGCCTCATATACATCCACTTGGTACGGAACATCCATTAGGTTCCAAACTAAAATTCTAAGTATGACACCAACACCCTAAGCATCAAACAATCCTTATCGCCAAGAACTCCCTAATTTCTCCATTGTCCACAAATCCTCGATTTTCTTTAGTCGCACAACTACACCAAACTACAGTGTTCTCATCAGAATGTTGGTCTAATTATAACCTGAATAATCACCCGTCAACATCCCGTTGGTGATTAAAGTTTCGTTAAATATTTTTGACAACATGCAAGGGTTATACCACCCACAACAGACAAACTTCCTTTAGGTTTAGTGCTTCATTTCTAGAGTCACGTCTCCAACAAAAATCCAATTTGAATTTCATTCACTGGTTAAGGCCTACATTTGTCTCATTCCTAACACCTCAAATTCACATTTCACTAGTCAATTTTCTACATACTTCGCACTTCTGGACAACCCGAAAATAATTTTCCTCCGTCTGTTGTCAACATTCATTCTTATACTTCTCAAACACCTTATAATCACTCCATCACTTTTCCATTTATAAAAACCTTAAATTTCTACCTCGAACCTTGATACATCTTCATTATTTCGAAATCCTTACTTAGCTTACTCTTGTTTGTCTTCTTCCACAAGTTGCTCTCTCCTTTGATAGCCACAATTGGCATCGTGCGTCATATTCCAACATATCATCCAACTTAACTTGATTTTCTTTGGTCTTTCCTTTTACTACTAAACTTTTCTTCCTTCAGACAAGCTTGTTATCTGGGACTTTAAGAATTTCTTCAACATTTTAACAAAATCTTAATTCCTCCAAATTTCACACTTCCTAAGAAATATTCTACATCTGAAATATATCTCAAAACACTTTTTACCTTTACCGTCATTCAACCATCCATGTGGTCAACATCTAGAGTCCTTTATTTTCTTCGCTCATCTGCCATCATACTTCGTCTTTCTTCATTATAATGATTTCAATAATTCAAGCCTTATTAGTTCCCACCAAAGTTTTCCATTCCATTCTCAATTCTTCCCTACCAACAAACATTTAACTCTTAATAACATTTTCATTGGCATACCCTTCTAATAACAATGTCTGACTTACGGGTGGGATAATTTATTTCATGAATCATCAATTGACATAAGTTACATACCCATGTGCTGCTCCAACAAGTTTCATGGCACGTTTTCCAAAATTTGGTTCACTTGCTAGATTTTCTTTTTCATTCTCAACCTTCACCAAGGTACCAACTAAAAGAATCTCGGCAATTGAACAACCTAAAGAATTACTTCTCATACATTTCCAATAAGCATCTCTTAAAGAATAATTATCTTTAGACCTCATCCTCATAACTTAGTAGTAAAATATCTCCAAGACCCACATATCTTCCTCGTCCATCTAGTAACTCAAACACTCATTTCAAATCTTAACGCTTGGCTTCTCAAGAACAACAACTAAACCATAAATCATTTGTTACATTTTATCCTATTCACTCGATGTCATTGAATAAAATTACAATTTTCTGATCCTTGAAATCTTTGAATACTCATTACACCGTCTAAATTCATCCATGTCCTCTTAAGGTCCAATACAAGGTTATTCATCATTGACTCTAGGCGTCTTAGTAATCTCACTAATGAAAACTCTTCTAATCATAACACAACATTATTAGTAAGTCTTCAAACACTTCCATCCATAACATGAATCATTTATAACAAGTTTAAGGTGTCACTTGGTCCTCCATCCAACCTCGTAGATTTTAAATCGTCGACTTTAAGATCAACCATCTTAGGGTCCCAAATCAAATCTTGATTAATATCTCTAACTTATCAAAATATTCACACTCTCCTAGTGTTTACCATCCTTTAATATACATTCCAAGCTTACATTGCAACAATCTCTAAGTATTCTTGTACTCTGTACTTCCAATTCCACTTAATAGCAACATGTGGTTCAATACATCAAGTCTTAACTCCTTATGTTTACCCAAACACCACTTAAAATTCATACTTACGCGTCAATAGTTTCCTCTAACATCATTATCCATACTTATTATCTCCTAAACCACACAGAGATTTGTCACTTACCAACAAAATATATAGTCTCACTCCTATAATCGTCATGAGGTTCACACTTAACAATCTAAGTCACGAATCTAGTTTAACTCGAATGTTCAACCTTACCCCTTAAGGTATCGACTATTCCTCAAAGCGTCCTTTATCTAACCAAGGTAGTATTCACCCCTAATGTGTAGTGCATCTTAACTTCAATACTAGCCTCCTTAGTTGACACCTGAGCACCATATACTATTCCAAATGGAAGCCTCGTCTTATGAACAATTCCATGGTTTTCACATCTCTTTGGCAGTTATCAAACTTCATCTAGTCTCGTCTTGAAATCTACCAAGAAAACATCCAATACTTTTATAAAAAAAATGTCTCCACTTAGATCTTTACTTGAAATACCCTATCAATCTCACACCAATAACATCTTCGAGATAACACCAATAACATAGCCTCTGTATCAATGAAACCACTTCATAAATCCCACTTCATTAAAATTCAATTTCACCATTTTACCCATAAAATGCATTAAATTCATTTTCCAAAACATTACACCTTAAACCCATCAAATTCATTTTCCAAAATTTTCAACCATAACACATCAAATCAAAACTCCAAATTGTTAAACATAAACCACAAAATTTCTTTCCCACCACTCACATAAAACCCATTAAATTCCTTTTCCCCAAATTCACACATAAACCCCATCAAAATTAAACTCCACAAATAGACATATAGAGTCCTATTTGCAAGCTAAATATTTGGAAGGAGCCTTTACCTTCGTTGTAGCTTTATCAGCCGATTACGGCACCACAATTAAATTCTGTTAAAACTTCGCTTCGCACGACGCTTCCAAAGTTGGCTCACTAGCACCGTAGCGTGGAGGTGAGTAACTTTCCCTTCTGTCACTTAGCGAGATGAAGCTTAGATCTATGTGATACGTGAGGTTTTACGTTTTGGGGTTTTTGAAAAAACAAAGAAAAGAGAGGAAGATTGAGAGGCAGACGCGAACTGTAACACCCTGATTTTTAACGGCGCGAGTGTACTTTTTTTTTTACAAACAAATTGATAAAATACCAAGTTAAATCCATAAATGAAGAAAATACTCTTTGAGAAAATATTTTAAGTCGTAATACAAATTACCAAGTCGTAACTCAAACGACCAAAAGTCATAATTTATTTCCTCATAATTACAACGAATTAAAAAGGTTTTTGAATTGATAATCCAAATATAAAGTACACCGGCTCCAATAGTTTGTTTCAAATACACGAGTTCCTTTTTCTACAACAACTTGAAATAAGAAAAGGAAATAAGTAACATTCTTAAATAGAACCCTAAGCTGATCATTAATCTATCTGAGGGTGACTAGGTACTGAGAATCCACGAGCAGCATTAAGCCCCCTGCTTTCGGTCACACAATCAACCCATCGTTGTGCCACGCCTTAGATCGACCCTAGTTATCATCTGAGGGCAAAGCCCAGATTTCCACAAATT
Organism: Cicer chorassanicum; assembly: GCA_037974735.1. Classification (NCBI taxonomy): domain Eukaryota; kingdom Viridiplantae; phylum Streptophyta; class Magnoliopsida; order Fabales; family Fabaceae; genus Cicer; species Cicer chorassanicum. The sequence goes on along the minus strand of JBBPBP010009779.1, from coordinate 55,115,706 downwards.
GTAAAGGGTCACCAACCGAAATTAACAAATACCACGTAGCATTCAATTTTAAATGCACAAAATCACCTTTCAACTTAGCATGCATCTAGAAAGGGTTTGCATATGTTAAACATGCATAAACAAGGTTGAAAAATGAAGTTTTGGACCAAACAGCACTATTGTATTCGAATACACCCTATGTGTAGTCGAATACACTTGAGAAAACAGCAGAAAAACAGCAAAAACAGCACTGACAGCACTACTGTATTCAAATACAGCCTGTCTGTATTCGAATACAGCATTCCATTCAACTGTATTCGAATACAGCACCTTGTGTAGTCGAATACACTTCAAAAAAATCAAGTTAGTAGCGAATTTAATCATCTGTATTCGACTACAACACAGGTGTAGTCGAATACACCTGTCAAAACAGCAGAAAATCAGTTTTTAACCCTTTCAAAAACATTCCAACACTTCCAAATTCATTCCAACACTTTCAACACCAATTCAATCAATCACAAACACCAACACAACACAAATCACTCATCACAATCAAGTACGCATATACAAACATCATAACATGTCAAACATGACTCGCGTGCCAAGCACCCTAATGCAATGCGTATATGCCAATGCACATGATTCCGAAATATCATCAAAACCCTCCTCGAAGGGGCGTAAATCATAATTGTACAGCCTCTCACAGACTAGTACTAATTACCAAGGTGCAGTCTCTCACAGACTAGCACGATTTACTAATGTGCAACCTCTCACAGGTTAGCACGACGCGATAATCCATGTAAGGGTAAGATGAACCATCCAATCACGTGGAATCATCCCCCATACGGATAAGATGAACCATCCAATCACGTGGAATCATCCCGTGGCCCATCCGGTCACCACTATCACCGACACGATAATCCCCGTAAGGATAAGATGAACCATCCAATCACGTGGAATCATCTCGTGGCCCATCCGGTCACCACTATCACTATTTACTATGAAATGCTTGAGCATACTCTGACTCTCGACAACACAATCATTAAGTAAATGCAGCTATTAAAAGATTCCCCATTTTCAATGCTCATTTAACACTAATGATTCTCAAATTTAACACAGAGCATACTCAACGCATACAATCCTCAAATTACATGAAATTGAATTCACAAATTATATTGAATTCAAATCACCACATACACAATCTCATCAATTTATTTCACACCAAATCAAAATTCACACATAAATTGCATTTATTCAAAACCCCACATCTTCAAACATCAAGCATATCTCAACATTCATAAAATCACCCATAAACATATCAACCACGCCAAGTAAAAATCACCATCACCCACACCTCAAAACTCATTAAATTCAATTTTACCATTTTTCCCACAAAATGCATTCAAATTCATTTCTCAAAACATCTCACCTCAAACCCACCAAATTTATTTTCCAAACATTTTCAACCATAATACCCAAATCAAAACTCGAAATCGTTAAACATAAACCACCAAATTTCTTTTCCACAACTCACATAAACCCCATTAAATTCATTTTCCCCAAATTCACACATAACCTCCATCAAAACAAACCCCACAAATACACATATAGAGTCCTATATGCAAGCTAAAAATTGGAAGGAGCCTTTACCTCGACGGTAGCTCGAACGGCCGATTACGGCACTGTGATAAAATTCCAGTAAAATTCCCGCTTCGCACAGAGCTGCGAAAATTAGTTCCCAAGAACCGCAACGTGATCACGATCAACTTTCTCTTCAGTCGCATCGCGAGATAAAGCTTGGATCTAGGTGATATGTGAGGTTTTGTGTTTGGCGGTTTTGGAAACCACCTACACGGTTTCGTGAAAAAGAGAAAGAAAAGAAAGAAGGAGTCGCGAGGCAGGAGGAAAAATGCTTTTCCTCTTCTCTGTTCTAACCTTCATATATATATATATATATATATACACAACTATCTCACCAAATCATATATATACATATATTAAAATTAAACCTAACCAAAAATATCTAAAACTATCACGCACGTATCTCAACTATTTTGATAAAAATATCCATTCTCATTGCAACTCAATTGACGGTAAAATTTTCTACAACTATATATATTTTGAACAAAACTGTCTGGTAATAAATTATTCGTAACGTAACTAAATTATTTCATGCCAAATAATTTAAAACGGGACCCACAAAATATTTATGGCATTTTAACATCCAAAATACCAATAAAACTGGCTAAAAAGCCTCATAATTCAACATGAAAGCACCCGAAAATACAAAAAGTACATTTTAAAATTAAGGGTATTGCACGAACAGGGATATGTTTTTCCTTTTCTTCCTTTCCTTTCATATATATATATATATATATATATATATATATATATATATATATATATATATATATTTATCCCAAACCAACAAATTTCAAACACTCTCACACACACCCGAACAATTTTGATAAAAATATCTATTCTCATTGCAACTCAATTAACATTTAAAATTTTGGCAACTATAGATATTTTTAACAAAATAGGCCGGTAATAAACTTTCTGCAACGTAAATAAATTATTTCTCGCCAAATAATTCTCACCAGATCTTAATATATATATATATATATATATATATATATAAAGAAAATATAACAAACTCTAATAAAACATGCTTTTGGTATTTAATTCCTCAAATGAATTAAAATTGGGCTAAATGCCTCAGCAATCTAACACCAAATATACTAAAATTGCATAAATTAGAATTTAAAATTTAGGGTCTTACAGTTGTAGACTTTGAAAATCATTCAGGAGGGCTGTCTGCTGAGTGGAATTGTGGCTGCGTCATGTGTTCTTGTCATGCTGATATTGGTTATCCTTTGGAAGACGGGTTTCTTTGGCCGAAAAGATACTACAGACAAATGTATATTCAATTCTAAAATAACGCAGTTAATTACTTCTATTATAATTTTTTTATTAGCATAATATACATAATAAGGTATGAACATGAATCTAAAATATATAATTAGGTATGAAACATGATTTTTATATATCCATGCACATACTTTGGAGGAATAAAAATTACTTTATAATTACATAGGGGTGACAAACTTAAAAGAAAATGCTAATTTTATATATATATATATATATATATATATATATATATATATATATATATATATATATATATATATATATATTCCAAACCAACAAATTTCAAACACTCTCACACACACCCCAACAATTTTGATAAAAATATCTATTCTCATTGCAACTCAATTAATATGTAAAATTTTGGCAACTATAGATATTTTTAACAAAATAAGCCGGTAATAAACTTTCCGCAACGTAAATAAATTATTTCTCGCCAAATAATTCTCACCAGATCTTAATATATATATATATATATATATCAAGAACATATAACAAACTCTTTGGAAGATGGGTTTCTTTGGCCGAAAAGATACTAAAGACAAATGTATATTCAATTCTAAAATAATGCAGTTAATTACTTCTATTATAATTTTTTATTAGCATAATATACATAATAAGGTATGAACATGAATCTAAAATATATAATTAGGTATGAAACATGATTTTTATATATCCATGCACATATTTTCAAGAACATAAAAATTACTTTATAATTACATAGGGGTGACAAACTTAAAAGAAAATGCTGATTTGGATTCAATATTGTGGTACCCAACTTTTTTTTTTCTCATAGAATTTTGTAGAATTAGCTATTTTCCTTTTTAATTTCCTTTATTTTATTCTCTTGCCAATTTTTTTATAATCCGAATGGTGATTTACTTGAAAATCTTCTATGTTGCAGACCTTCTTGATCTTAAACCAGGTTATTTCAGCTTAAGACAATTAAAGCAGCCACTAATGACTTTGACCCAACAAATAAAATTGGTGAAGGGGGACTTGGCCCAATATACAAGGTAACTATGGATAAGATCATAATTATCTGGCTGCTATTTCCAAATTCGAAACATTTTGGCATACCGTTTATCCCACAAAACTTCCCTCTATATTGTAAGAAAAGTTGTCTCCTAATGACACCTGTCAGAACTTAACCCCTTTATATTCCATATTTTAACCCACACTTAATAAGAGAAGCCTTCTTATGCCATCCAACATTCAGATATAGAAGCTATGAAGGAAAAGTTTTCAAAGCTCTTACTTAGTGAAGATGTTATAGGTGGAAATAAGGGCATTTAATGCCTTGGGACTGTCTAATATTATCACAAACTTAAGAGGTATGCTCGTCCCCATAATTACATGAATTTTTTTTTTTTTTAATGCCAAATGTTAATAATTAATTGGTAGTAATACTAGTGGAGAGATTATGTTGGTGTATAGCTGATAACTTAGTAATAAGTGAGTACGGTTTATAAAATTTACTATTTAATATACGAAGCTTACAAAGTTTTTATCTCCAAATGTCAAATGCATACAAATCTTTTAAACTAATAGAATCATATAATTTCACTTGCAAGAGTACATGGTTAGTTTTTATTCACTTCTAGTTGATTTTATAAGCCAATTTTTGTAATTCTATGATCATATACAGTTATTGTTTTTGAAAATCTGATCGCAGTAACATATGGAGGTGGAGGTGATTCACTCATGGTATTCTCCAAGATCTCTCAACACCTCTCTTATGTATTCATTTTCTCAGGTATCATCAAGTCTCTCTCTGTCGTATTCTTTTTTCACTTCCCCTAATTCATCTTTGGATTGTGTAACTTAGCGAGATGATATAGAAGTGCTTGATGAACCTCTTTATTCTAATTTCCTTCGAGACCTGCTTTTGATAGACCTTATAGAGATGAACTACTTTCTAAAATGGTATTTATTCATCTATCTATTATCTCATTTCAAAAACCTACCAACTATTCATTCACTCATAAATCCTGATTTCTTTAATTTGCTCTTTCAATTAAAATAGGAATCTGATGGAAAGAAGGTCGTTAAAGGTATTATATACAGTCCAGAATCCAACAAGTATAGATTTTCCAAGGTAAATAATAAATTGTGTCCCAGTTGTTCCTTTCATATGCGAATAATATAAGGTTGAGCTAGTTGCTGCTAAGAAAAACAATGCCAATGGTGGAAATAACAATAGACCATGAAATGCATTCTTTTCATAATAATAGAAAAATTACTGACATAAAGAGTCAGAAGAAACTTATTTCTTGAATCTAGCTTAGGAGAGGAATAATGCAATGCAACATAGAAGCTAAATCACCCTATATGTGCACATTTAATGAAATAATCAACACATAACCATGGAGTTGGCAAAAATATTTTCCAAAGAGACACTAATGAAAATTGAAACCTTGGGAAGGTGGAAAGTCTTCTTAAATGAATTAATTTTTTCCTTCGAGACCTTGCTTGTCGAAACTGACACAATGATCCCAAACGCCGTTCTTGAGCTTCTGAATTAAAAAAAAAAAGTGTGCATATGGGCACACAAAAATTTAGCATAGTGAAAATGAGAATGTAAGATTCGAAAGCCATCAGTTAAAATCATACTAAGTTTGTCAAGCAGGTCTTGAAGGCACATAATTTGCACTCCTCCTCTGCTTACCACCATTTTCATTTGTCGCTTGAACCTAACTATTTTTTTCATAAGCTTATTGTGGGCATCAAGATTAAAGGCAAAACTTATTTTGTTTCTCATCATAGAATGACTTAAGAAATTCAGAGATTCAAGTGTGATAGAATAGAAAAAGAAATTCAAATATTCAAGTGTTTATTTGGAGGGTTGACAACGCCCTTTTATTTTAAGTTCGAGTCATTATTAATTTTCCCTTATTTTGTTTGATTGTTTGGCGATATTTTTGTTGTAACAGTTGAATTAAGAGGCTAGTAAAATCGCTGTATTCAAAATTAGAATGAGCAATATCCCTTATTTTGTTTGCATTTATTTTTGTCAATGCCTCCCCATAATGAATGAGAATATTTGAAAATTGAAAAACATTTAAGTTGATATAATCATAATAGCATATATATAATATAAATATAACTCAAGAATGAAATCAGAAATAATTAGAGGACTTTTTTAAGAAGAAATGACATACTAAGATTGATTTGTCTTTTTTGTTCATATTTTAACTTACCCTAAGCTATTAAATTTTAATTATTTCCCTATTCAATGGCACATATCTTTTAAACATGATTAGAATTTACTTGAGTTAGACTTTTTCTTACCTGACAAGTGATCATCTGTGTGATAAGAAGAAGTGAAGTGAATGTTGAGAAAGTAATTACACCTCCAATCAAAGCTGAGGAGTGGAGTGATGCATTTCCTCCAAATCGCATGCTTTGAAACAACACTGGAGCATAGAACAAAATTGAATATATGCCGAGCAAAATCTGAGAAGCATGTTATTCGCAAAATCAGAAATGGACAAAGAGAAGGAAAAAATTTGTTGCAACGAACAAACCTATACCTCTTTCGGGGTATATTTGGAGGAGAGTCGGTTATTCACAAAAGGATTGCGAGATGCAACTGAGCAGGTGCCACGAAAAGATTGCGAGATGCAAAACCATTACCAGTATCCTCGGTTTCTTCTACGGTTCCAATATCCCAATTAATTTGTGAACTTCCCACTAAAATATCCCAATCAATGTCAAGAGCAGCAACTTCCTCTCTGCTTACTGCAAGATTTGTTTCCTTGTAACAACAACAGCATTATACTAATCCCAGTCAATGTCAGGAGTAGTGTTGAATGTAACAACAACATTTAAAGATGGAGGATTTTCACGCATGTTCCTCAAGTTATGTAGCACAACTTCCAACGATCTGATATTTGCAATCATTATACTAATCCTAATTAATGTATTCAAAAAACATGTCAACTCTAAGCCCATCCTTCAATTGAGATGATTTAGAAGAGTTACGAATTGGCGATTTCGAAGAGTTACCGCGGAGGGACGTCGAAGAAGATGACTTTGCAAGGATGACGAAGTAGAAGCGGGCCGCGGAGGGACGTTGCCACTTTTGCTGGACCGAGAGGATGATTACAAATCGAAGATTTCGAAGAGTTACCGCGGAGGAACGTCGAAGAAAATGATTTTGCAGAAGATGATTTCGCGAGGATGAGGAAGCAGAAGCGAACCGCGGAGGGAGGGATTAGAAAAATTAGAATCCAGAAGAAGAAATTGTTGGAGGAAGCGATTAAAAAAATTAGGAATTAGAGAGATTAAAAGAGGAAAAAATTATTTAGAAACGGAGTGGAGGAAAATAGAACTCTCTAAGAGGGGCGTACACATCAGCTTTTTTGCTGAAGTAGGATATGTTTGCACATGTGGAAGAAGTTATTATGAGGTGATAACAATAGAGTGATGGAGTTTTTTTAAATATATATAATAGATATGAACCTTATATAAGGCACAAATAAATAAGTAGAGAGGTGCTATTATGCGAGGTGAGAGCATTAAAAACCAACTATTAAATTTTAGTTATTTGATCTGCACGTGCCCTTTTATTCACTACCCTATATGCCTACTTTATTTTTTTTCTTTCTCTTTTTTCATTTCACGTCTCTCTATATTTAACAATTTTTTCCAAGTGTTGTTGAGAAAGATTTTAACTGTCTCAGATCTACCTAGTTGCAATACAACTGAAAATGGGGCAAGAGAAAAAACAAGAGGATATGATCGAGAGACTGTGAGAGTAAAATGGGAGAAAGCTGTAATTGAGCAGAAAAAAGAAGAATGAGTTGATTTAGTGTATAGTTTGAATTTATGCCCCGTTGATTAACCAAAAAATAAGAAATGAAAAACAATGTGGGAGGAAGTCTGTGCTGGGATTTGTTATAGAATTTTCACGCGTGCGTAGATGCCAATAAAGAAAAATAAAGTGTATTTATTTGGGAAAACAAGTTCTCAACGGTTGGCTCAAATCTAATGACTATGATTTAATGCTTCCATCTTTCACAATAATAAGCGTTCTCACTTGATATGCCTCAATCAACTAATAGCCTTATTTATAACACTCCACTTTATATGTCAATCGAGAATATGCCTCATTAAATTTTTATTAAAAGAATTTCAATAGAAAAAAATCTAGTGAAGGAAAAATTGTACATTATCCTTTGTGCGAAAAAGTCTCATTAAAAATTTTACTAAGAAAATTCTATGGACAAAAATCCCGTGATGCAGACAAAAATCCCGTGATGCAGACAATAATATTTGAGATGGTGAATTGGCCGCTAAGTAACTGTTTGTACTTGTTGCTTAAAAGTTTCACTTTATGGTGCTTGTAGAATTTTATTTTTCATCTCTTTTACTGTAATCTTCTTCAAAATTACATTCTTGACTTGTCTCATGTAGTGCTGAAACTTCCTCATCATTTGATGATATTGTTGTTAATGTTTGTTTCACAAATCTCTATGAAATCATTGTACTTTCTCATATAAGCAAATAGCTTCATGTGAGATCTATGCTATTATGAGAATTAGACAAATAATTAACATGTATATTTAAGATAACAAAATATATACTTGACCATGTTCCAGAGTCGTTGAATATGTAAAGTTCATCTAACTAAAAGATTTATAACAAATAATTAGCAAGATATGTTATCATTTGATTGCACTAATATATGGTACTTAAGGACTAAGTAGTAATCATCATTTTATCAAGCTCTAAAAAGACATTTGCCCATAATTAACGTTAGTGTCTTAATTAGGTAAAAACAACTAAGAGGAAGCCAAACCCTAATTGATTTAGATAGTGGCCCAACCTAGGGTTCATTTCAGTGTCGTTTTAGAAACTTGTATTTATTTAGTAGATTGATTGGTTTAAGGTACATGGAAGTTGAGAGGTGTCGCTGGAACTTATTGCGGTGGTTTTTGTGTTGAAAATTCTGAGACACTATTTGTAAGGATGAACATTCACCGTGTTAAGTGACCAAAAAAGTTTGTAGTATCTGTTTGATCAGAATGAGTTAAACATGCATTCGAGAAGGTAGATGGAGACTCTCAAATACTTTGATTTCACGTTACAATATCACCCTAGTAAGGCTAACATAGTTGTTGATGCGCTAAATAGGAACAGTGTGCCGCTATCATCGGCAATGATGGCTACACAACAAGAACTGTGGGAAGTGTTTAGAGACTTACATCTAGATATGGAGTTTTCACCAGGAGTATTGAAATTTGGGATGGTTAAGATTTCGAGTGCTCTCCTTGAAGAGATTTTAAATTGACAAGACAATGCAATGCACTAATTCAAGAAAAGAGGTACTTGAAAGTACAAAGGAAGACGATTGAGTTCAAAGTCAATCCACATAATATTTATAGTGTAATAGGAGAATATGTGTGCCAACTGTTTCAGACCTAAGCATAATGATTTTGGAAGAAGCGCACAAGTGCTAGTTGAGTATTCGTCCTGGAGCAACAAAGGAGTATCAGAATTTGAGATAGAATTACTGGTGGTTTGGAATGAAGAGGAACATAGTCAAGTATCTATTTGCATGTATAACCTGCCAGAAAGCGAAAGTAGAACTTTAGCGACTGACTTGAATGTTACAATCCTTGGATATACCGGAATGGAAGTGGGACATCATTTCCATAGTCTTTATCACTGAATTTCCTAAGACTACGGGGAAGAATGATTATATTTGGGTCATAGTTGATCTATTGATTAAATCCCCCAAACGTTTTACCTAAGAACACCACCTACAATGTGGCCAAGCTAATTGAAACTTATATTGCAAAGATTGTAAAGATACATGGAATAGCCTTGAGTATCATTTCAAATCGGGATCTGAAACATCACATATTTAGGGAGCTTTGCATGAAGTGTTGGGAAGGAAACTACAGTTGATTTCATCTTACCTTCCACAAACAGATGACACACTAAGAGGAAAAATTAGTCATTGGAGGATTTACTAAGAATATACATATTGGATGATACAGGAAGTTGGGACGATGTATTGTCGTTGATTAGGTTTACCTACAACAATAGTTTCCACGCAAGCATTGGGATGACACCATATAAGGCTTTGTATGGACGCAAGTTCCAGATACCTTTGTGTTGGTATTAGGATGGTGAGAGTATGATTGCAGGATTTAAAATGGAGCACCAGACTACAAAGAAAGTCAAGAAAATTAAATGAAATATGAAGGTTTCTTAAGACCGTTAGAAGAGTTATGCTGCATGCGTAAGAAATATTTTTCAGAGTAAAAAATATTAAACTTGATTATTTTAATAATCGATTTATTTTTATCGAAAAAATAATTATGGAAATGGATCTATGCAATTATTTTATGTTATCTAAGCGTATTGTCAGTCGGAGGAAATTGAAGTAGTACTTAAGTGGGGGTAGTATTTTGGTGTGTTTATGAGTAACTATTCTAAAGAGTTTCTGCTAGAGTTTATGATTGAGTTTGAGTGAATAATATTTTTAGAGTAGATGAAATTAAGGGAATGTTCCTCCCTTTTTTAAAGATCAAACACACGACCCCTCTATCAAACACGTTTTCTTCAATTTTTTTTCACTTTCTCATCATTTTCTCCAAAAATTTCAAAACCTAAACCTTCCATTCATTCAGCTCTGTCAAGCTCTTTCTTCTCAAAACTTCCAACATAAAAAACCTACTCCAATGCTAGATAGGAAATAAAAAGCAAAAGGTCATAAGTTGATGAAGTCTTTTCCTTTGTCTTCTAACCCTCACCCGTGGCTATATATATATCGGGGGGAAATGATTTTCTTTGAATTTTAAGATTCTCGCTTGCTTAAGTTCTTTTATACGTCATTAATGTTTATATTGACAAAGAAAACACTTTACAACTTTTTTTCTTTGCAAATCAAAATCCAAAAGAGTTAGGGAGCAAAATTGAAAATTTGAATTTTGATTAAGTGTTTGGTTGAAGACGAAATTGGTAGTGTTGGTGACTTGAATAACAAGAAATTAAATTAAACCCCCAAATTTTCTTGAAGAAGCCGAAACTTATGTGTAAATAAGTGAAAAATTGATTTTTTGACATTTGGTTTACTAATGTATTAGGAACAAATGTTGAAAGACTAAAAAATTGTGGAATATATTTGGTGTTAGTAATTGAGTGATTTCAAAAGAATTTTTTATTTTTTTTATGTGTTGGTATTGTAAAATCAAAAGTTGAATTGAAACGTCTAACTTTGAGAAAAAGTATTTAAATTCTATATTTAGATAATTAGTTCCTTGAGTCTCGAAAAGAAATCGAGACTCTTGACACATAATTAGCAGTGTAGAGAACTTTGAAATATTTATATTATTATATTGAAATTTTTGAAGAAATAATTATAACAAAGAAGTCTTGACGATTTATTTTAGAAAAGATTTTGAAAATAAAATGGTGAATGTTAAAGACGGCGATTTATTTTAGAAAAGATTTTGGAAACAAAATGATGAATGTTAAAGACTTCTTTGGGTTTTTCCAAAGGAATTTGTATTTAAGAAAACTTTGTTTTGAAATTTGATTTTAAGGGCATAAAATTATTGAATTTCTAACTTGATTGAAAATTGGGGACTTTGGGGGTTGTCGTCAGTTTGATTGAGTGGTTAAGATTATGTTGGTAAGGGGACCTATTTTGACTAAGTTAACGATTATTAATTTTAAGGTGTTAGTTCTAGTGAGATTAGTTGCGTTTTAGTTGTTGTTGAGCTACTAACATGAGGTAAGGATTCTTTCCAAGTTTTAGTTTCACATGTAGGGACTATTAATATGTGATTGGTGCTTGAAATTTTAGTTTGTGTGATTGATGTGATTATGCGTTCATAACTGATAATGTGCAAGTTTATTATGTATTATGAATTTAATTGATGAAAATTTTCTTGGTTATGCTAGTGTTTAATGAGTTTTAAAAGTAGTTTCTTTTAAAAAGTGCATTGGAAAGCAGACAACCTCGCGAGATGGGCGGTGTAACATGTTGGAATCACCCATGAGCGATTATAGTTTCTAGTACCATCTCATCTGATCTTAGAAATGCACTAAAGTTCTACATCAACGATCACATAGTAACTATTCCAGAATGACAGACCCAAACACCCCCACCTATACCATCTAGCACTGAGGATCCAATTATTTCGTCAGCATTCGAGCTTGGGGAACCATTCTGATAGATGATTTTTGTATAGCCTACTGACGTCGAGATTCCTGCTTCCGTAGCTTTTCCTGCTTCTCCCTCACCAGTGTTGGTTCCCTAGTTATTCTCAAGAGCAGAGATGGAGACATTCTTTTATTGGTGGACATCCAGTTTTCTCTCTACCGACCCAGAACCAGTGGAGGAAAATGATTGTTATGAGATTCTCGGGGGCTGAGATAAGAGTTGTAGGTTTAACTACGAAGGAGTTAGACCTGGAGGACTCAAACGCAGAGGTATCGTTAAAAGAGGTCATGTCTATTGTGACTTGCGTCGTGTGTGAGAGTTGCCCTTGTTATTGTAGCGATTAGTCCATGATCAGTAGGTATTGTTGTTTAGAGCCTTATATGCGATGTGATTATGTTACACTTTTGGATTATTGTATCTATTCTATACTTTGATAGTTGACTTTGATTGGTAGTTCCCTATTTCATTTTTTGGGTATTCATGGAGATGTTGAATTCTTGGAGCAACACTTTCATGATTGTGTCTGCCGAGAAAACCTCAAGGGTATGAGCGGTGGATAATCCAATCTCATAGCGTTAGACTCTTTTGAGGTGTATATTTGAGGGATATATGTATTTGAGACGACTTTTGCCAATGGCCCCTATTCAAGGTGTGTGAATTTATTTTGGAGGATCTTTAATTTTTGAATTGTGCGGGAGATGCTGTTAGTTTTATCAAAACATTAAAAGAAAAAAAAAATATAAGTATTTTGAAGGAAAACCGTTTTATCATATTTTAATTGAAAAATTGTTTTGAAAGAAAAGACGTGCTCGCTGCAATCAAATGAGGATGTTAATCCACATTATAATCCCCAATAGTTTCATATCTCAACCACTACTATAGAACTTTCTTTATAGAACCATCTACTCTTTAGACGGTTGATGACCTTATACAACTTGGATTTGAGATACTCAGTGAAAAGCGAGACGACATGTCTTACAAATATTTTATAGAGCACTACATTTAGTGTATGGTGGAGGTAGTCAGTAGTTTTGGATATTTTTAATGTTATTTATATTGAATATTTTATTATTATTATTATTATTATTATTATTATTATTATTATTATTTTCTCAAAAAATTAGAGTGTATAGACATTACATGATATAATTGATATTCCAACTATGTTGACACCCAAAATATCACCCATCATCTATAGCATCCTAATAAGTTAATTGAATAAAATAAAAACTATTATTATTATGGTTGTTAGTATTTACTTTTGTTTATTTAATATATATTTTTTTTTAAATAATGTCATAAATTTAAATTCATTAAGACTCATAACAACATAACAATAATAGATAATTCAAGAAAAAAAATTAATGACATCAACGCGAAAATCGATAATTAAAACACATAGCGTCGAAGATATGAACAATGCGATCATGGTTGAGATACTAAGATTTTATCATCTCTCATGAAATAAGTCAAACATGCCTCAATATCACTAATAGCTCTGCACAACGTAACATTTAACTCGATTGATTCTCTACTTTCGTAAAGAGCAAATGTTGAGAACATCTTTTTCATGTCATCATCATCTGCAAGATGAAAACCTTTGTATTGTACATATCCATCTGGATCGATTGATAGACAACAATATTAAACACCAACCATCTTCCTATTATCACAAATTACTTTAACTATTCATCCTAAACCATCTTTTAATGATTTTGATCTAACCTTAAAGGCGGCAATCACACTTTGTTTTGAACTTTGAGTTGAACTATTAATGGGCTTATATTTTTCACCATTGTCACAACTTATGATTCAACTATTCCTCCTTCCACTTTGTTTTGTCTCTTTATGTGATTTAGTGATGATAATATGTTGAAATTAATCTATTAACAGTTAATAACACAAGGCATGCTCTACATCATGTTCTAGTGCAGAAATCAATAAACATATGAGCATGCATATATTAGGATCTACAACATGTCTGATCTAATCAAAAACTGACTTTTAGTAATACCTAAATTTATAGCTAATCGTCTCTTTGGCAGCAATCCTAAATAGTCTTTAAGAATTGATCTTGAAAAGGAGAGTGACGGATGACGAGCACTCACTGACTTGGGGTTCTTCCTAAACTGAAATTCCTTATGCCTTGAACGCTCTTCAAATGGGGCGAAGAGGCTAGCTGCTTGCCCACCTTATTGGGGACTATAGCCTATATATAGAGTGATAGCCAATTGGGTTCCTATTATTCCCAAATAGTCCATCTGACATCCACCCATAATTTTTGGCCTACATCAATTAATTAATCATTTAATTAATTATCTAATCAGAAATCTATTTAGCCTTATTCTTAATATGATCACAATTCTATTAAGGCACTTATTAACAAATAGCTAATATAATTATAATAGAAAATATATGCTTGCATAATATTGTTGGAATATCATATAAATATTCCAACAATCTCCCACTTGGAAAAATATATCGTAATAATTATATCAAAATTTTTTTAGGCACAAGTCTGAATGCTATTTATCTTTAAATTTCTACTTTACAATTTGGTCCACCTTATACATGAATATTGAAACCACTGTGGTTGTCGTCATTAACGTATAAGGTGACTAAATCCCAACGACCACCATATTAATGCATTTGATGACATAGATTGATATCTACGAGTGACATGGAAATTTCATGCAATGTCATCTCTATATCATGCATATTTCCAAGAGGTATAACTAAAGTATTTAGTAAGGTCAAACTGAAATTTCTTAGTTGCAAATTTAATATTTGCACACACGATACAAAACCAGTTATAGTAATGATAACCTCATAAGCTATACTCTACAGTAAAGCATAACATAAAGTTTGTATCAATTATAAAACTAAAGAATATAACATAAAAGAGGAAAGATTCTCACTAATCTAATACACCTTTAATGACAACAACTATAGAAAAGACCTTAGATGTTAAACCTTTTATTAGTGGGTCAATTAACATAATGTCTATCTTTATATGCTCTATCATTCAACAACAATAATATGCATATGTAAATATACTTTATGAATATTTTGTTTTTGAGACATCATACGACTGATTTGTGTTACAATATCGTGTTTTTCAATATCGTTTACTATATGCAACCAAGTGACATAACTAAATCATTCATGTCAAATTTACTTACAACTTTATTGATATAGCTCTTTTTTGAAAATCCAAGGATAGCTTGACAATAATATCTAAGTATCACAATGTCTAATATAGAAGAGGCATCCCCAAGATCTTTCCTCGCTAAAATTTTGTTAGAGATATCTCGGTTTCAAGCAATAAGCATATATCACTGTTGGCTAAATAAAGTAAATCGACAAATTATAATAGGAATATACACTTACTCCTACTGACCTTATAATACTCACAATTCTCCACCATAGTAATCTCAAAACCAAATGAGATAATTACTTTATGAAACTTTGTGATATCACTAATGAGACTTATTCATTAACTCAAAGATGGACTACATCACTTTGCAAATCATTTATTTTATGTCTATTGACAAAAAGTTTCCTTTGGTTGAACAATATTGTTTCACAAATGTTGTCATTTAGAAATACAGTGTTGACTTTCATCTTATGTAGCTCCAAAACTCGTAATGAGCAACGAGTATCGTGATTTTCCTAATAGAGTCTTTTAAGACTACCAAAGAGAACTTCTCTTTACCATTAATCCTTTTAGACACATAATGCTCTAGTTCTTGAAGGTGTTGAGTTTGATTTTCATAAATAATTTCATCAACTTAATTGAGAAAGAGAAAGAACAATAATATCCTTATGAGAACTGAAATTTGCTACAATAACAACAACTTCATTAACAACACTCTATTAATGGTCAATTACACAAGGCATGATCTACAATCATGTTCTATTGAGGAATTCAATATGTAAGAACAAAGGTGCACCTAAGAGGGAAGGGGGGGGGGGGGGGGTGAATTAGGTGTTTAGATATTTTCTTGTTTTCAGAGATATAATGATCGATTTTTCTGATTAGGACAGTGTATGGTATTATGTAAATGGCAGAAAATTAATGAATACAACAATACTATCCTGGTTCCCCTTATGACCAAGGGTACATGCAGTCCTCTTGCACACTACAAGAGATTTTTCCACTATTGTTAGAAAATATACAAATCCCACCCTAGGATCTCTGCTACAAACTTCTAACACACTTCCTAAGATAACACACCACTATCTTAGATTAGACCACTCGAAGAAAGTGCACTACTTTATTTACAAACAATATAATCACTTCAGTGATTTTCTAGTAAAATGTTCTTGACTTAAGAATGAGAATATAATAGTTGTACAATGATATCAATCCAATATTATTTTAAGTATGCTTTGAGAACCTTTCTCAATGATATGAAAATGCATTGCAAGTACTTGAAATATGAAAAATAACTTTGAGAATATTTCAGAAAATTCTTCAAAGTTGTTTAAAGTTTGGTAGTAGGATTGATTGCTAAACTGCAGTTAATTGGGTATTTATACTCCATAAACATCACTTCAGATCAATGGAAATTGTTCCTAGAGGTTTGATGAACATATGCAATTATCAAGAACCATTTCAGAACTGAAAAATTGCATTGCTTCGCAGTTGTATTCAGCTACAGCAAGTGTGTAGTCAAATACACTTCTGCAACGTTTAGTTTTTATTTAAAATTTCAATATCGTATTCGAATACGAAACCTTGTATTTGAATACAACTAAGTGAATTTTGCCACTAAGTCGTTGTTGTATTCGACTACACCAGATTGTAGTCGAATACAAATGTGCAGTCTTGGCTACTGACTTAGCACTTGTATTCGGCTACACCAACTCGTAGTCGAATACAGATGTTCAGTTTTAGCTACTGACTTAGCACTTGTATTCGGCTACACCATCTCGTAGTTGAATACAAATGTTCAGTTTTTGATACTGACTTATCACTTGTATTCGGCTACAGGATGTTGTATTCGAATACAACATTGTATTTTGCCAAAAACTTTATTTTCAGACATGTTTATGCATTTTTGACACTTTAAAAATCATTTTGATGCATATGCTAAAATAAAAGGTTCTCATGTGCATTTTAAAGTATAAGAATATTTAGATTGCATCATGTACCTTTACATTTGTAAAACATCTAGTAAGTTTGACCATAGTTGACTTTGGTTATTTGACTTCTTTTTGAGTTTGCTATTTTGATCAAATTCCTTGGTCTTTGTCTTCATCAAAAACATGTGTTTTACATTCTCCCCCTTTTTTATTATGACAAAATCTTGTTGTTTGATGAGACTTCAACGTGTTGTGAATGTTTTGAAATATCTCCCCTATAATTCATGCGTACTCCCATGTTGGACTTTAGTTCATGCCATCATATTGTAAAGATTTTGAAGAGCTACAAAAGGTTTTAACAACAACAACATACAAAAATTTTCCCCCTTTTTACATGATCAAAAAGAAGGAAAAGCAACAACTAATAGACTAAGCATATATAGCGAATAATACATTTCACTAGAGAAACAACTAAAATGGGACCATGTTCAAATATTACATCTCAATGTAAAAAAAATTTAACCAAAACACTTGAAAGCAATTGAAAAACAAACAAACAAACAACATCAAATACAATTTCAGTATTGAACTACATATCCGGTGGAAGGTGAAGGTGATCAATTTTGTCGGATAGGCCATTAAGTTCACGCAACATGGTTTCATGGTTGTGGGCAATGGTGGTTTCTATAGTTTGAAAGCGAGTGTTGATGGAGGTGTTCGTGTGCTGAAATTGGGTAGTGATGAAAGTTTGTAAAGAGTTGAGTTTGTCCATGACCATGCGATTTGAAACATGATCATCATCTGATGTTGTTTCCTCTGTGTCGTCTTCCTATTGGGCAGCAGTATCTTCTTGGGCAGCGATAGAAGGTTGGCCAAGATCACCTTTATGGACATAGGCCTGAAGTTGTTCATTCTACATTATTTTTATACTGGGAAACACACTCAAATCAAGAAAATTGTCCTTCGATGGGGTATACATTACTTTTCCAGAGAAGTCCACTTTAAAGTGATCCAAGATCCTAATGACTTCTTTTGCATAAGGTAACCCAATAGCCTCCTTTGAAGCAAATAGGACAGATCAGACAAAGTAAGACCAGTTGAGTGGACATCGTTCGAACATGAAGTACAAAATCTGAAGCTCAAATTCAGATATCTGAGAGTAATTTCCAGCCTTGGGAACCAGAATGTAACTCATAAAATAATGCAAGAGTCGGTAGTCAACGGTTAGATTTCCAACTCCGTACTGTTGCCTAGCAAATTCTTAACCAGCTTGTGTCCTTTTTTGTTCCATGGTGTCTTTGTCAAACCGACACAAGGAAACATAAGGATCATATTTGGTGATATTTATCCATTCACACAAGTTGTCGGGACTAAGTTTCTGACCCTCAAAAGGAATCTGCAAGATTTCTCCAATAGTTTGAATTTCCAACTCAATGTATTTGCCTTTTAATCATTATATTAACTTAGTCCCGTCTTTTGTGAGATAACAGTAAAATACCCTAACTAGATCAGGATAAATAGGACCGTTATAACCGATGAATTCCTCTAAATGTTGGGCCTTAAGTAACTCAGGAAATTTAAAAGCGGAAAACGAATCAAGAGTACCAAACTCTGGAGTGATGATCCTTTTGTCGGAGTATTTTGTGCGGAACTGGTCGATTTCTTCCGATGAGTGAAGCAGGCGAGATAAATCTGCTACAATATCATTTTCACTCCTCCTCTTTGAAGGACCCACTGCAGCATGTTTGGTTCTTGTTCCGCTTTTGCGAGCATCCATGGTGATAGTGAAGGTTTTCGGATTTGGGGAAAAAATGGGGTTATTTGGTTTGAGAAATTTGATTTTGAAATGGTAATTGTGAGTGAAGAGTGAACTTAGATGCAATGTTTGTTAGTATAAAGGTTGGGTAACTTGTTGCATGTAAGAGAGGATAAGATTTTTGGAAGGGATGATAAAGGAGCCAGCTGTATTTGAATACTGAAAATGCAGCAAGTAACCTAAAAACGTGAAGAAAAAAACTTATAGATTAGGGGAAAATGCGAATCTGTATTCAACTACAAACTTGTTGTATTTGAATACAGGTGGTTCTGGAAACATGTATTCGATTACACAGAGGTTGTATTCGAATGCAAGATTTTCTGCAAACATGTATTCAAATACATATAGTGTGGATTCGGCTACATATCAAATTTTTTTTTAAAAACTAATTTTTCACAAAAAAAACAAAATCAACATGTAAAGAGCATATTCATATTTATTAAACACATAAACATCAAAAAAACAATTTTATCAACTTATCAAGTGAAGATTTTAGATCTTGAAGAGAGGTGACTTACAAAGTATAGGTACCTTGCAATTATAGATCGTTTTCATTTAAAATGCCAAGTTCTCTTCGTATCTTGTAAAATAAGTCTTTAGGTGCAGGCTTTGTGATGATGTCTGCTAATTGATTATGTGTATCCACAAAAGTTACTTCAACATTGCCTTTGAGCACATGATCTCGCAGAAAGTGATGACGTATATCAATGTGTTTAGTGCATGATTGGATTCTTTGATATATTTATTGCACTGGTGTTGTCACATCTTAGTGGAATGCATTCGAGATCAAGTCCATAGTCATATAATTGTTGTTTGAGCCATATAATTTGTGCACATCAACTTCCTGCTGCTATGTATTCGGCTTCATCAGCGCTTAGGGCAACACAAGCTTGGTTTTTTACAGGACCATGATACTAATGCATTACCTAAGATATGGCAAGTGCCACTTGTGCTTTTACGATCCATTTTGCATCCTGCATAATCAAAATCAGAATAGCCACATAGAGTACATATGCTACCCTTTGGATACCATAGGCCAACATTGGTTGTTCCTTTCAAATATTTCATAATTCTTTTTACTGCTATAAGATGCGATTCTTTAGGATCTGCCTGAAATCTTGCACACAAACAGACACTAAACATAATATCTGGCTGGCTGGCCATTAGATATAATAGAGACCCAATCATACCTCGATATTTTGATATGTCTATTGAAATACCGGATTCATCTTTATCTACATAGTTTCCGGAGCCCATAGGAGTTGCACTTTCTTTGCTATTTTCCATCTCAAACCTTTTTAACAATTCCTTGCAATACTTTGCTTGATTTATGAAGATGCCATTCGTGAGTTGCTTGATGTGGAGTCCAAGAAAATAACTTAACTTTCCCATCATAGACATTTCAAATTCTCCTTGCATCATTAATGAGAATTCTTCACATATGCCATTATTTGTTGATCCAAATATGGTATCATCAACGTAGATTTCAACTAGTAAAGTGTGATCATCATTGCTTTTAATAAATAATGTCTTATCAACTTTGCCTTTTTCAAATCCTCGTTCACATAGGAAGGTAATTAGCCTATCATACCAAGCTCTTGGAGCTTTTTTTAGACCATAGAGAGCTTTCTTTAATTTTAAAACATGTGAAGGATTCTTGAAGTCTTCAAAGCCGGGTGGCTGTTTGACATATACTTCTTCATTAATGTAGCCATTGAGAAAAGCACTCTTGACATCCATCTGAAATAATTCAAAATTCATAGAACAAGCATAAACAAGTAATAACCGAATTGCTTCTAACCTTGCTACTGGAGCAAATGTTTCATCAAAGTCAATCCCTTCTTATTGATTGTATCCTTGAGCAACCAACCTTGCCTTGTTTCAAACAACTACACCATTTTCATCTAGTTTATTTTTAAACACCCATTTGGTACCAATGATGTGTTTATTCCCAGGATTTGGAACAAGTTCCCATACTTTGCTTCTTTCAAATCGGTTTAGTTCTTCTTGCATGGCAAGAATCCATTGATCATCTTTGAGTGCTTCACCAATCTTTGAGGGTTCTATTTGAGAGACAAACGCCATATTCAAGCATGCATCTTGTAGTTTGAGCCTTGTTGTAACTCCTTTGTTGATATCACGTATAATGTTGTCAATTGGGTGACTCTATGGGTTCTCCATTCCTTAGCAAGATTATCATCTTGCTGTTCAATGCCGACTTCATTTTCTTGAATTAGTTGATCATCTTGATTGTCTTTGCTCGTATCATTACTTACAAAATCATCATCATCATAAGAAATATTTTTGTCCTCTTTCAAGGGGTTAGTTTCATCAAATGATACATGCATAGATTCTTCGACTAACAAAGTTCTCTTATTGAAAATTCTAAAAGCTTTACTAGATACTAAGTAAACAATAAAGATACCTTAATCGGCTTTCTCATTGAATTTTCCAAGGTTATCCTTACCATTGTTTAGCACGAAACACTTACATCCAAAAATGTGGAAGTGAGAGATGTTGGGCTTTCTTCCTTTGTAGAGTTCATAAGGAGTTTTCTTTAGAATTGGCCGAGTTATTACCCGGTTGGATACATAACATGCTGTGTTTACGGCATCTGCCCAAAAATATTTTGGTAAACTTGAGTCGCTTAGCATGGTCCTTGCAAGTTCTACCAAAGATCTGTTATTTCTCTTAACAACCCCATTTTGTTGAGGTATTCTTGGTGCAGAAAAGTTATGGAAGATTCCATTTTCTTCACAAAATTCTACTAAAGAGGCATTTTAAAATTCTCCTCCATGATCACTCCTAATTGATACAATTTTGGCTGCTTGTTCATTTTGGACTAGTTTGGCATAGTTTTTAAATGCTTTGAAAGCTTCATTTTTATTTGCCAAAAATAAGGTCCAAGTGAACCTTGAGTAATCATCAACAATTACTAGTCCATATGAATTTCCACCAAGACTTTTGGTTCTTGATGGACCAAACAAGTCCATATGTATTAATTGAAGTGGTCTTGAGGTTGATATAATATTATTGGGTTTAAAAGTAATCTTAGTTTGCTTACCCTTTTGACAAGCATTACACAATTTATCCTTTATAAATTTCATCTTTGGTAAGCCTACAACAAGGTCATGCTTGACTAACTTGTTTAAATGATCCATGTAGATATGTGCAAATCTTTTATGCCATAGCCATGCATCATTTTTGTCACTCACCAAAAGACATTTCATTTTTAAGGATAAATCATCAAGATTAAGTATAAAGATGTTTTTGAAGCGTTTACCAACAAACTGAATTTCATTTGAAGGTTCATCTCGGATGATGCATTCATCTTTGTTGAAAGCTATTTGGTATCCTTTGTCGCAAAGCTGGCTAATGCTTATGAGATTGTGTTTTAATCCTTGGACATATAGGACATATTCAATTGAAGGAGATGGGGTTGTACCAACTTTTCCAATGCCCAAAATTTTTCCTTTGTTGTTTTCTTCATAGATCACACAGCCCTTTGATTCAAGAGTTAGAGCTGAAAATTTTGTTTTATCACTGGTCATATGTTTAGAACATCCACTATCCAAGTACTTTCATGAGTTACTTCAAGAGAATCCCATATTTCTTTAGCCATTTTGCAGTGAGATACACAAAAGAATTCATCTATTCCAAGTGCTGATTGTAACATGTTTTTGGCCTTCTTATCAAACAACACCTTTCTTTTGTCAGCGTCTGTCCATGAGGCTTTTATCTTTGTTTATTCTTTATTGTTGATGATAGTTTTTGGAATATAGGGACCATTCTCTACTGCATCCCAAATGTCGTCTCCTAGTGCCTCAAGATATGCCTACATGCGTATCTTCCAAAAATCATAGTGTTCTCCAACTAAGCAAGGTGGCTTATTGCTACTACCACCATCTCTAAAAACTGGTTGTGCGGAAGCCATGAGTAAGGATCGAGGAGCAAATTACCAGAACCTGCTATGATACCAATTGCAAGAACAGAGGTGCATCTAAGAGAGAAGGTGAATTAGGAGAGTGTATGGTAATATGTAAATGGCAGAAAATTAATGAACACAACAATATTATCCTGGTTCCCTTTATGACCAACGGTACATGCATTCCTCTTGCACATTACAAGAGATTTTTCCACTATTGTCAAAAAATGTACAAATCCCACCCTAGGATCTCTGCTACAAACTTCTAACACACACTTCCTAAGATAGCACACCACTATCTTAGATTAGACCATGATAGCGTTTCATTTGCACTTGGTTTGACTCCAATTAGACATCTACAACTCCAGATGTGGCTGAAATACTCCACATATTTCATGTTGATTTCTCACCAAAATTCAGCACTGCACTAAAACATAGAAACAACGCAAAACTACGAAAAATATCTACTCAATCAAGGAAATAAGAACATAAATATTTCATTAAATCAAAGAACTAAAATCAACAAAATATATCAAATAACGCCTTAGATTAATTAATGAATAAAAGATAAATAAGACTAAAAACAATGAAAACTATGCATATGATGAAAAGTCATCACAACCCCAAACTTAATCTATTGCTTGTCCCCAAAGAAAAAATTAATTTCAGATTTGGTACAGTTAAAATCAAACTTAAACTCAATTTCTCAAATAAAATGAAACTCAATTCTCAAAGTCTTAGCTACTACAAAAAACAACACAATTTGTACACTTTAGCATTCATTCATCAAGTTCAACTCTCTCTTCACACAATCTCACCAAAATTTCTCTCAAGTGTTTACAAGGGTTTTGTATTTATCACTCAAATCCTAGAACATGCATCACACTACCATAGGCTTGAAAAAATTCTAGTTAGCAAACACAATGCAACAAACACGTAAACGTTTGGAGGACTTTCGGGTTGTAATGGGGCTTAGGTAATGGTAGGACATTTTGGGATAGTAGGCTTTACTACTTGGAGTTATGTACACATTTTCAAATTATTCTACCACTTTTTTTTTCTTCACATTTTCATTGTGGAAATTCTCAAACATTGACAAAAGAACCAAGATGTTATTTATCAAAGTACACAAACTGATTTTTTTTTTTCTTTTTTTTTCTTTTTTTTTCTTTTTGTTTTGAATTTTTTTTTTTTTTGAGAACCACCACCCCAAACTTAAAAGGTTGCTATCCCATGACCCCAAACTTAGAACTTTACCAAGACGATAATTTTTTTTTCTACCTAACTCCTAGTATGGTGATTTAATTAAAGTCAGGTCTTTGGCTTGTAATGTGGCTATTAACCGAAATAAAAGGGCAAGGCTCAAAGGGGCTAGCAAAGGATAAAATTTGCATAGGGTAGTTAGAAAGGCTCAAACGCCCAAACAAAACTGCCTCAGTGTATGCATAAATCACAAGTGATGCAAGTCAGAATTAGTGCAAGTTCTTAAGGGATAACACATGTCTAGATAATCACACAACAAAGAATTAAAGTGTTTAGGACCAAAAGCTCACAGCTAGGATAATTAGAGAGAGTATGAACTGTCAAAATAATGCCGAACATGTCACTGAAAAGTTTAATTTCTTTGTTTTTTTTGAAAAATTGATGGCAAGTTAGACTTCTACAACCACAAAGTAATCAACAATGTATACATTAGTGAAACTTGTTGAATTGAGCAATGACATGAGCCAAGAAATAGAATTGAATTTTTAAAATCCCAAACAAAAAACTTAAGACCAACTTCAAGTTGTTAAAAGTTTTTCATCATATTGCACGTTAACACCCAATCAAAAAGAAACAAATTCAAATAACGAAAATAAAATTGCAAAAATAAAAGTTACCTCTACCTATGGGTTGCCTCCCACGAAGCGCTTTTTTATGGTCATTAGCTTGACGCCTCAAACATTGTCAAGGTATATTATATGACAGGAAGAACACATCATCCTTCTTCTTCTTTTTGTTTGGTAAAAGTTCCATGAACTTGAGAAATAAATGATGTTGCTTCCATGTCCTTTTCAATTGGACATTTATGAACAAGGCATAGATTGAATCTCGAACTTCATCAATCTCTTCTTTTTTCTTTTCCTCGTTCATCTTTTCCTCTTGCTTATCTTCTTCTACCACAACAATGAAATCATCTTCAATCTTCATTTTCTCCTCTATCTTCTCAAACTTAACCACTTGCTCAAATAACCTCTCACATTGACTTTCAAATCTTTCAATTGAAACCATGTTATTCTTCATGAATTCAACCAAAACGTCCATAATGTGAAAGTCTTTGCCATCTGATTCTTTGGATAGAATTTTAGGAGGTAGAAATTGTTCCCAATTGATCTTTTTAATATAACACTCGTCGTTTTCTGCGTCTTTGACCAAAAAATCTTCATATTCCATTAGTTCGACAAAGTCATCAAAACAAGTTCCATTCCTATGTCCTTCTCCGCAAAAGTCACACCTAAGAGGCCCCTCTGAGGGATCTGAGGGTGATGTTTTAAAAATGTACCTCTCAAGATTTGTCCCTCAATCATGTGACATATACCAGATATAAGATAAGTATCACATTCTTCATATAATGGTAGTAGAATATCATCATTATAATCTTCCATGCTCTACAGCGAATAGTTATCTCAAACAAAGAAGACAAACCACTAGCACATGACATTAGCAAGCTCAACAAATAAAAATAGAAAATAAAAGAAAAACAATTTTATTTTTTCAAAATTAAAAATAAAATAAAAGCAAAAAATTTATTGCAGAGCAAAAAATTTCAATTAAGTAAATAAATTAAATTCATTAGTGATATGGCAATCCCTGGCAACGGCACCACAAAACTTGATAGTGTTTCATTTGCACTTGGTTTGACTCCAATTGGACATCTACAACTTTAGATATGGCTGAAATACTCCACATATGTCATGTTGATTTCTCACCAAAATTCAGCACTGCACTAAAACAATGAAACAACGCAAAACTACGAAAAATATCTACTAAGTAAAGGAAATAAAAACATAAATATTTCATTAAATAAAAGAATTAAAATCAACAAAATACATCAAATAACTCCTTAAATTAACTAATGAATAA
This sequence comes from Cicer chorassanicum, assembly GCA_037974735.1. Lineage (NCBI taxonomy): Eukaryota > Viridiplantae > Streptophyta > Magnoliopsida > Fabales > Fabaceae > Cicer > Cicer chorassanicum. The sequence goes on along the minus strand of JBBPBP010009779.1, from coordinate 55,089,666 downwards.
AAGTTAAATAAGACTAAAAACAATGAAAACTATACATATGATGAAAAGTCATCAGACCACTCGAAGAAAGTATACTACTTTCTTTACAAACAATATAATCACTTAAGTGATTTTCCAGTAAAATGTTCTTGAATTAAGAATAAGAATATAATAGTTGTACAATGATATCAATCCAATATTATTTCAAGTATGCTTTGAGAACCTTTCTCTATGATATAAAAATCTATTGCAAGTACTTGAAATATGAAAAATAACTTTGAGAATATTTCAGAAAATTGTTCAAAGTTGTTTAAAGTTTGGTAGTAGGATTGATTGCTAAACTGAAGTTAATGGGGTATTTATACTCCATAGACATCACTTCAATTCAGTGGCAATTGTTCTTAGAGGTTTGATGAACATATGCAATGATCCATTCGGAACTGAAAAATTGCATTGCTTTGCATCGTTCAGTTTTTATTTAAAATTTAAACATCGTATTCGAATACAAAACCTTGTATTTGAATACAACTAAGTGAATTTTTCCACTGACTCGTTGTTGTATTCGACTACACCAGATTGTAGTCGAATACAAATGTGCAATCTTAACTACTGACTCAGCATTTGTATTCGGCTACACCAACTCGTAGTCGAATATAGATGTTCAGTTTTAGCTACTGACTTAGCACTTGTATTCGGCTACACCATCTCGTAGTTGAATACAGATGTTCACTTTTTTCTACTGACTTATCACTTGTATTCGGCTACAAGATGCTGAATTTGAATAAAACATTGTATTTTGCCAAAAACTTTATTTTCATACATGTTTATGCATTTTTGACACTTTAAAAATATTTTTGATGCATATGCTAAAATAAAAGGTTCTCATGTGCATTTTGAAATATAAGAATATTTAGATTGCATCATGTACCTTTACATTTATAAAACTTCTAGTGAGTTTGACCATAGTTGACTTTGGTTATTTGACTTCTTTTTGAGCTTGCAATTTTGATCACATTCCTTGGTCTTTGTCTTCATCAAAAACATGTGTTTTACACAATAACATATGGGCTTGGGTATTATAGGATCTACAACATGTTTGATCTATCTAAAAGTGCAAATACAGAAGTGGGGTTGAATTGTGTTTTACTAAGTTGATAATATTTTCATTATCTGATTACGACTATGACTATCACACTCTAAGAAAAACACTAAAGAAAATATTTCTCATCTAAACAAGTGTTTCTCTCTTTTAACTCTAATATGAATTTAAAATTTTGTGCTTGAGTTCTTCTACTCTTTTATGATTTTTCGATGATCATTTTCTTCAGCCTTGAGTATCTATTTATTGATAAAAGTAATGCTTCAATTTAGTCCTTGTTTAATTTTGAATTGTATCTTCATTCCTAGCTTGGTCAACAACGATCTTATTCAAAAATAATTCTCAACCAGATGATCTATGATAATATGTTCTTTAGTCAATTCTTTATTTTTGAATCCAATCTGAGCAGTTATTCTAGATTGATTATGTTCATATTTTGTTCAGATTGAGTTTGTAAATTCTTCAGATTGATATTGTTTGTATTTTGTTAAGATTGTTTTTGAAATTCTCCAGATGAAACTTCCTTCCTATTGCTTGCTTTGATTTCGGCGGGAACATAGTGTTAGACTGGTTCTTGAACTTTCACAAGTAGGAATATGACTAATTCCAATTCAATATTTTGTCCTTTGTCAAAATCTGGATAATATCTTTGCAAATAATAAATGTACTTCTTGTGAGTGTTTCTTCTTGTAAACTACTCTTGATCATATCTTCTAGTAAATAATTCATATCTTTCTTGTAGATAAATCTTGATCAAATCTTCTTGTAAATAATTCATATCTTCTTGTGATAAATCTTGATAAAATCATCTTGTAAATGATTCATATCTTCTTGTAGGTAAATCTTGATCAAATCTTCTTGTAAATAATTCATATCTTATTGTTGATAAGATGTTTATCATATCTTCTTCAAATTTGACCATATCTTCTTTTCAACATGGTCAAAGATTTTCTTCAATTATAAATCTGAATCAAATCTTATTTTAGATTATTTTCAAAAACAAGAATCTTCTTTCATATTTTCTAAAGTCAAATATATTGTTCTCATAGAATACTTTGTAAACATCAGAACTCTAAGTATAAAACAAACTTGGTTCCAACACTATCCATGATGGGCTTTTAGGAATATTTGGATTTATAGTTGATAGTCTCTTTGGGGACAATCCTGAATAGTCTTTGTGCATTGATCTTGAAAAGATAATAGACGGATAACGAGCAATCGTTGGCTTGTGGCTCTTCCTCAACTAGTATTCCTTAAGCCGTGAACGCTCTTGTGATGGGGAGAAGTGATTATCTGCTTGTGTACGGTATTGGGGACCATATCCTATATATAGTGGTCGTCAAATGGATTCTCATTATTCTCAAATGGGTCATCTAACATCCACCCATAATTTTTAGCCCATATTAATTAATAATTTAATTAATTATCTAATCATAAATCTATTTAGCCTTATTCTTAATATGATGACAATTCAATTAAGGAAGTTAATGAAAAATAACTAATATAACTATAATAGAAATGATAATAGATTCAAATATCTAAAATAATATATAAAATAAATTAAGTTACAATCATAAATTTATACAATAATAATATCAATCAAAATGATTTTTACATCATCAGTAGTATTTATACATGTTTTATCACATAATAACATCAGTCTATTCATATCTATCAAAAGAATATAAATATATTTACTTTAAAAAAATATTAAGCTTCCGAAAAACATTTTCCCCGAGTTTTTCCGTACAGATATATATGTATTCAGAAAAAATAGTGAAAAGTTTTCAGATTAGTCCTATACTCTAGAAAATTTGTCACAAGTTTTTCGAAGAAAACTTGCCACCCATGTATTTCGGTACAAATATTTTTATGAAGAACTTGTCACAAGCTTTTCAGAACGTACCAAAAAACATTTGCATACCGAAAAACTTGGGGTGTGAAAGCATTAATTTCCTGCAATAATGATTGGGTGAAAAATGAAATGGAAACTTTGAACTAATAGAGGCTAAATTTTACATTTAATCTATTAACTTATTTTTGTTTTTATTTTGATCTCTTAATACTATTTTGTTCTATTTTGGTGTCTTAACTTTATTTTCGTTAGTCGTATTGATTGTTATCATTAGTTTTCAACAAAAAAAGTTAACTTTTGCTTATGTGTCATCTCGGAAGGGAAAAGTCGAACAAATATGAAAATAAAAAACAATGAATAGACCTCAAGTGAAAAATAGTTTTTACTTTCTTCTTCAATTACACACTATTATATAAATTTCTAATTTTATTTTCTATTTGTTAGGTAGAAAAGATGAAAAGAGATGTAAAAAATAATTTATATGGCATATATATATATAT
>JBBPBP010009779.1:55036938-55085981 GCA_037974735.1 Cicer chorassanicum | reverse complement strand
TATTTATATATATATATATATAAGTCCTTAAAAATAATTTATTCACTTTTACTCTCTATTTTGATTTTATAGGGATTGTTTTGAGGGAATAACAATATCAATTTTTTATAAAAAAAAATTCAAAATAAAGACTAAAAGTAAATAAAAAAAATATTTGGGAACGAAAAATTTGAGATTTGTTTTTATAGAGACTAAAAATGAAATTTTAAAATTTTATAAACTTATTTAACTTTATAATATATATAGATCAAGATATAAAAAGTTTTCAGCATGAAAGAAGAGATACACAGAGCATTTTTCACTAACCATAATTCAAAGAAAAATTCTCTTACTTTTAATAGATTTAGGATACTCTATTAAGAAGATACATTATAGTTCTTAACCAATGTAGTTCGTCTAATAAGTGCATTAGTCTCAATGGATTAAGAATTTGGTCATTTTCGTCATCACTCGGCTTATTCTAATCCATTTGAGTTCTTAGTCAATGTTTTCTATCCAATAAGTGCCAAAGTCTCCATGGATTAATATTTTTGTCATTTTGTTATTCACTCGGCTATTTCTAATCCATTTTGGTTCTTAACAGATACAAGGAAAAACCACGTGATAGCCATTTGCAAAGAGCCAAAAATATTCTTCGATATATCAAAAGTCCTCTAATTGAAGGAATTTTTTTTTGCTAATAATAATGATGTGAAGCTTGTTGGATGCACAAATAGTGATTGGGCTGGAGTTATAGAAACAACAAAAAGCACGCCAAGGTATGCATTTCATTTGGGTTCTGGTGCAATATCATGGTCTTCAAAGAAACAACCTATTGTCGCACTGTCTACAACATAAGCAAAATATATAGCAGCAACAAATTATGCTACTCAAACAATATGGATAAGAAGAATTATAGAAGTGATGCACTAGAAGCAAGTTATTCCTACATATAATATATTGAGATAATAAGTCGGCTATTCCACTATTCAAAAATCCCGTTTTCCGTGGACGGTCCAAAAATATAGAAATTCAGTTTACAAGATATGATAATTACCTGCTGAGAAAGAAATAGTGATCGAGTATTGCCCACTGAAAAGCAAGTTGGAGATATATTTACGAAGTCGTTGAAGATTGAGTTATTTAGAAATCGAAGAAGATTCTTAGGATGATAAACTTGAAAACTTGATTTAAGGGAGGAAATATTGGAAAATTAAATCAAGTAGTACCTAGAAGATTATAGAAGTTTGACTTTTGTTATTCTTCAACATTAAGAAAATATGCTACTAGACCAAAGCAAACGAATGAGGCACCACCTGACTTTATTGTATCACCATTTTCTTACTTTGCTTCATAGATAAGAATTAATTTTTCTTAATGTGTAAGAATACAAGCCTATAAAAGGCTATGCATCCATCACAATTTGAATAAATTCAATGAATGAAAATATAGTGCTAAGCTGAAATTTTCTCCTATGAGTGTGTGGTATAATTATATGTCCCACTGATATCAGTCTGCCTCAATTAATGCAGTTTTGTTTAGGGGTAGTCAGGTTGGTGGTGACGAGGAGTTCATGTTTTCTCACTTGCAATTTGTTGATGATGCTGTAGTCTTGGATGAGAAAAGTTAGGCCAACGTTAGATCTCTAAAAGCTACTTGGAGACTACTTGAATTGGTTTCAAGATTAAAGGAAAATATTTGCAAAAGCTTGTTGGTTTGGGTGAACGTGAATCCATCGTGGCTAGAGGAAACTTATTTCGTCCTTATTTGTAAAGTCGGTAAAACTCCTTTCAAATATTTGGGTTTGCTCATTTTCGCGGAGGTTGACATTTTTGTTACTAATGATAGAGAAGATTAGACAGAGATTGTCGGTATGGAAGAGTCGTAACTTATTAATGAGTGGTCGCCTTGTCCTTCTCAAAGTTGTTTTAGCAAATATACCAGTCTACTTTATTTCCTTCTTCAAATCTCTATCATGTACAATTTCTTACATTAAATAAGCCCATAATATTCACTAGGTTAAGTGGCAAAAGGTTTGTCTTTCGCGTGAGAAAGGGGGTTTAGGTGTGCATAGGTTGATGAATTTTAACTTTACTTTATTAGGCAAATGGGGTTGACGCTTGAAAATAGGACGAATGCCCTTCGTGTGTCGAATAATGCTTCGAATTGGTGGAAATATTTACGTTCGCTGTGTGAGGGAGTGTGTGTAGGAAAGTCGGGTTGGTTTAATGATGGTTTGTCAAGAAAGATGGCCATAGCCGCAATCGGCATCTCGATGGTTCTTCCTTTACCTATTGTTTCATGCCTGAAAAAATCATCAATGCCCCACCGTAACCTCTTTGGACCATGCATGTCATGACATTATGTACACAATGCATATGTGACTTCATGTATGCAATGCGTATCTCAATACCACCTTAAATGCAAGTAATTAACTTAATCCTTAACACAACAATATGTAAAAAAAAAAAAAAGATAAGATTAGCTTCAAGTCATTCATCAGAGAAAGTCTTAATTAGAGGAAGTCTCTGAACTAAAGGCACTCTGATCAGAGGAAGGGTTGGACTAGAGGCAGCCCGGTTAGTTGAAAACTTGGACTAGAGGCAGTCTAGTCAGATGAAGACTTGTACCAGAGGTAGCTCGATCATAGAAAAACATTGACCAGAGGCAGCTCGGTCAGAGGAAGACTTGGACTTGAGGTAGCTTGGTCAGAGGAAAACTTGGACCAGAGGCAGCCTTGTCAGAGCAAGACTTGAACCAAAGGCAGCTCGGTCAAAGAAAAACATGGACTAGAGGGGACCTGGTCAGAGGAAGACTTGGACCAGAGGTAGGCATAATAAAGGAGAATTATAGGCAACTAGAGTAAAATTGATTCAAAGGTTGCCAAAGCAAAGAAAAATCAGAGGCAAACTAATGTTAAGAGAGGGTTTAGGAAACCAATTAACACAGTAGTAATTCTATTCCATTTAACTCATATTCCCCAATTCTTAGGACGGTACAATCAACCAAACAACAAATGCAGAATGAATGATTTTCAAAGAATTAAATGCAGATTTTCAAACATTTCCTACATGTAAACCTCATAGTTTTTTGTGACTCTCAGCTTCTAGAATCCCTTCATTTCAAACCAAGAAAATAATTTCTAACAGTAATTGAAATTAAAATCGAGTCCATAAAACTCACAAGCAAAAGTGAAATCAGTTCTAGGAAAAGAACTCATTATTTACCAAGAAGAAATCCCTTCAATTCGAGCTACGTTGAGGAAGTTGTTTGCCTTCTCAGCTCTTCTACTTTTTATGCATTGGTTTGAATTTGGAGATTCCCAAAGTCTGCTCCTTATCTTCCTTTTCGTGCTGTTTTGGATGACTAATGGATTTTGAGAGGAGGAAATGTACATGCAAGAGGTCGAAGTAGAGGTAGAAAACTTTAAATGGCTGTTGCCTTTGAAGGAATTTGGGAGGAAAGGAAAAGTGAGAAATGATGTGTTGGAACCAAGTTGGTTTTATATTTAGAGTTTTGATGATAACAAAAGTATTTTATGAAAATAGTATATTTGACTTCAGAGAGTATGAAAGAAGATTTGATGAAGATTTGAAGAAGATTTGATCAAGATTTATCTACAACAAAATATGAAGAGAATCAATATGAAGAATTTACAAACGCAATCTGAACAAAATACGAACAGAATCAATATGAGGAATTTACAAACTCAATCTAAACCAGATACAATTCAGAATTAAACAAGGACTCAATTGAAGCCCAAATTTCCACAATAAATAGACACTCAAGGCTGAAGGAGAAAAGCATCGAAAAACATATAAGAGTAGTCTTAGAGTTGAAATAGAGAAACACATGTTCGAGTTAGAAATATTTTATAATTTTTCTTTTCTTATAGTGTGAGAGTTATTATTATTATTAGCTTTGTTAGAAGTAACTACTCAAGTTCCAATCTTTTGTATCCAACCCGACAATGGTTAAGTTCCTTCTTCAATTTGGGCTTTTCAAGTTGTTAGGAGAAGACTTGGCTTGTAGGGTCAAGGTGGTTAGTTCCTCAAAAGTCTAGGGTTGTCAGGCTGTTGGGGAAGACTAGCTTGGAGGGTCAGGAGCTTTGTAATTCAAGGTATTTGAATTAGTGGATGAAAGCCTTCTGAATGAGGGGACTAGATGTGGCCAAGTTAGTGGTGAACCAGGATAAATATACATGTCAAATTATTTATGCTTTCATTGCTTATTCCCTCTGAATCTGATTGCTTCTACTCCAAGTAAGTCACCAAACCAAACTAGTTTTTTTTAATTATTTATAAATTATCAAAAAGTTGTCAACTTTGGCAAACACAATTCAACCCCCCTTCTCGTGTTTGCACCTTCAATTGGCATCATAGCTCGGTCTCAAGGCTGAGCACTTTACAATGTTTGAGAAAAGATCCAAGGGTTCAATATGTCTGGACTCAATGAAGAAGCTGCTGGAGGAAAGATCAACAGACCATCTATGTTTGATGGAGAACGTTTTGAGTATTAGAAAGAAAGGTTGAGAAGTTTCTATATTTCACAAGATCCTGAACTTTGGGACTTGGTGGAAGATGTTTATATTGCTCCAAAGAATACTAATGGTATTGAAATTCCAAGCATGTTCAAGAAGCAAAGGCAAACCTCTTAGGAAAAAAGTATGAGTTGTTCAAGATGGAAGAAGATGAAGACATTGAAACAATGTTTTCTAGATTCCAAACCCTGGTCTCAGGTTTAAAGGTACTTGAGAAGAGTTATACAACTGCTGATCATGTGAAGAAAAATCTTAAGAGTCTAACAAGCAAGTGGAGACCTAAGATCACTACCATTCAGGAAGCAAAGGATCTAAACACTCTTAAGGTGGAAAAATTAATCAGCTCTCTCGGATCACATGAAATTGAGCTTGAAGCCCAAGAAGAAGAACAAGACTCTGGCCTTGAAATCTAAGGCGAATAAGGTTTTAAAGGCAACATCAGAATCAGAGGATAGTGATTCAGATGATCAGAATCTAAACTCGGAGGAAAAGGAGATTGCTTTCATATCCAGAAAAATTCAAAAAATGTGGCACAACAGAAAGAAGAAATTTCCCCAAAGATATTCCAAGCAATCCAATAGAGGGAATGATGATAAATATGACAAGAAAAACATAATATTCTATGGATGCAATGAACCTGGACATATCAAGTCAAAATGTCCAAATATGGAGAGAGGGAAACACCAGAGGAAAGAATCCAGACCCAAGAAGAAGAGTCTGATGAGATTGCTTTCATATCCAGAAAAATTCAAAAAATGTGGCACAACAGAAAGAAGAAATTTCCCCAAAGATATTCCAAGCAATCCAACAGAGGGAATAATGATAAATATGACAAGAAAAACATAATCTTCTATGGATGCAATGAACCTGGACATATCAAGTCAGAATGTCGAAATATGGAGAGAGGGAAACACCAGAGGAAAGATTCCAGACCCAAGAAGAAGAGTCTGATGGCTACATGGGATGATTCTGAGGAATCCTCTGACGATGAACAAGCAGATTTGCCTATGATGGCTCACACCAACGTTGTCTCTAGATCCAACACAGATTCTGACTCTGAAAGTGAATCAGCAGATGAAGAAATTAAGGTATTTTCTTACTTTACTCGATCTGATTTAATTACTGCTATAAATGATTTTTTAAATAGTAATCACAATTTATCTTTAAAACTGAAAACACTTAGGAAAGAAAATACAAATCAAACTGAAAAAGTTAATGCTTTAAAGAATCAAAGTGTTGAATTTAAAACAGAAAATGCAACTCTGAAAATTGATATTACTGAACTTAAAACAGAGAATGCAAATTTGAAAACTGATATTGCTGAACTTAAGGCTAAAAATACCACATGTAACTCTTATAAACATGAACAAATATTTCAAGATTTTCTTGCTAATGGTATGGAAAGAAGCAAATATGCTTTTGTGAATTATGGAGTTAGTAGCAATGGTAAAAGAGGTATAGGATTAGAAGAAACTGTAACTAAACCTAAACATATACCCTCTGATATCTTGTGTATTGTCTGCTCTTAGAAAGGCCAGTCCAAATTATCTTTTCCTATGTTAAATACAAAGAAAAGACAAGAAATCTTTCAAGACTAACAAACCAGGATCCAACCAAATTTGGGTACCTAAGAACAAAATTATCTTTCTTGCAGATGTCCTCAGCAATCAAGTTAAAATACCAATCATGGTACCTGGACTGTGGATGCTCATGACATATGACGTTTATCACATTTTGTTGCTCTAAGATGAATCCCACAAAATGTTTATCACATTTTGCAAAAAATAATGAATGAAAAGGGTGTTAAGATTGTAACAATTAGAAGTGATCATGGAGGACAATTTGAAAAAAAGTTCTTTGAAAGTTTTTGTGATGAGAATGGAATCTCTCACAACTTCTCCTCTCATAGAACACCCCAACAAAATGGAGAGGAGAAGTTCAATGTAGAAAGAACGAATAGATCACTCCAAGAAATGGCCAGAACCATGTTAAATGATACGACTGTTGCAAAACACTTTTGGGCTAAAGTAATTAATACTGCATGTTATATTCAAAATAGAGTCTATATTAGATCTATATTGAATAAAACACCATATGAATTGTGGAAAGGTAAAAATCCTAACATCTCTTATTTTAAAAAAATTTGTTGTACTTGTTATATGTTAAACACTAAGGATAACCTTGGTAAATTTGATTCTAGATATCAAAAGTGTACCTTCATTGGATACTCTGAAAGATCCAAGGCTTATAGAGTGTTTATTAGAGAAACTCATATTGTGGAAGAATCCATACATGTTAAATTTGATGACAAACAGCATGACCTTGAAAAGTCAAAGCAAGATGATGATAGTGCAGGTTTATCGGAACCAATGGAAGCGGATGCAGACAAACCAGAAGAGCTTGAAAAATTAAAGGATACAAGCAAATTAGAAGAATATGACAAATCTTCAAAGGATGAATTTGATCAAGTCAGAAATATTCAAGATGTAGTTCAACAAATAAGTGCTTTAGTCTTAATGGATAAATATTTTCGTCATTCTGGTCTTCCCTCCTCAAGTTCTAATCCATTTTTGTTCATAGTTGATGTAGTTCAACAAATAGGTGCTTTAGTCTCAAAGGGTTAAGATTTTGGTCATTTTGGTCTTCCTTTGGCTTATTATAATTCATTTTTGGTTCTTAGCCAATGTAGCTTATCCAATAATTTTATTAGTCTCATTGGATTAAGATTTAAGTCATTTTCGTCAACACTTGGCTTATTCTAAGATTTTGGTCATTTTGGTAATCTTTCGGCTTACTCTAATCCATTTTGGTTCTGAGCCATTGTTGTTCATCCAATAAATGCATTGTGTTGGAACCAAGCTGGTTTTCCACTTATAGTTTTGACGTTAACAAAAGTATTTTATGAGAACAAAATAGCTTCATTAAGTGCAGATATTAGAACAAGAAAATTAGAGTAAACGACCAGAGGATACGAACATACGAAACCACTAGAGGATACCATCAAAAGATACCACCAGAGGATACCACTAGAGGAAGTAAACGTCTTTTTGGTTGCTCAATGTATTTCTACATCTACCTCTGAAGATTCAACGTGCCTCTAAAGAACAAGTGTGCCTCTGAAGAATTCTATGCCTCTGATGAACAGTAATCATTTCATGCCTCTAATGAACAAAAACATCAACATGCCTATGATGAACAATAACTGCAACATACCTCTGATGAACAATAACTTCAACACACCTCTGATGAATAGTAACTTTAGCACGCCTCTAATGAATAGTAACTTCAGCATGCCTCTAATGAACAAAAACTTCACCATGCCTCTGATGAACAAAAACTTTAGCATGGCTCTGATGAACAATATTTTTTAGCAGGCCTCTAAAGTCTGAAGCAATTTTTTAAGTCTGCATCTGAAGCATATATTCTGTTGACTCTAAAAACTATAACTCGTTCCAAAGTGTGGCCTTTGATACACAACACACTCTAAAGTTGCACTGACTCTGATAGTGAAACAAAAGTGAAGTTGCCCATGCCCCTAATTCTAAGTCAGGAAGCTTTGCTTCTGCCTCTGACTTTGATTTACTCCATCAATCAAGTCAACATTCTGATGGAGAAAAGTTAACTATTGGAACCAAGTTGGTTTTACATTTAGAGTTTTGATGTTAACAAAATTATTTTATGAGAACAATATATTTGACTTCAAAGAGTATGAAAGAAGATTCGTGTTTTTGAAGAAAATCTAAAATAAGATTTAATTAAAATTTATAATTAAAGAAAATATTAAATAAGATTTGATTCATAATTATAATTGATGAAAATCTAAAATAAGTTTTGATTCAACATTATAATTGAAGAAAATCTTTGACCAAGTTGAAAAGAAAATATGGTCAAGATTTGAAGAATATTTGTTCAACATTTAATGAAGATTTGAAGAATATTTGATCTACATTTAATGAAGATTTGAAGAAGATTTGATCAACATTTTAATGAAGATTTGAAGAATATTTGATAAACGTTTAATGAAGATTTGAAGGATATTTGATTTGAAGAATTTACAAAGTCAATCTACAAAAAATAGGAACAGAATTATTCTGAAGAATTTACAAATTCAATCTACACAAAATAGGAATAGAATCAATTTGAAGAATTTACAAACTCAATCTAAACAAGATACAATTCAGAATTAAATAAGGACTAAATTGAAGCCCAAATTTTCACTATAAATAGACACTCAAGGCTGAAGAAGAAAAGCATCGAAAAGCAGAAAAGAGTAACTCAAGCTCAAAGTTCTCAATTCATCTTAGAGTTCAAAGAGAGAAACACTTGTTGAGGTTAGAAATATTTTTTGAGTGTTCTTTTCTTATAGTGTGAGAGTTATTATTATTATCAGCTTTGTTAGAAGCAACTACTCAAGTTTAAATCTCTTGTATCGAAACCGATAGTGGTTTAGTTCCTTCTTCAATCTGGGGTTGTTAGGTTGTCAGGAGAAGATTTGGCTTGTAGGGTCAAGGTGGTTAGTTCCTCAAAAGTCTGGGGTTGTCAGGCTGTCTGGGAAGATTGGCTTTGAGGGTAAGGTGCATTGTAATTCAAGGTATTTGAATTAGTGGATTAAAGTGTAAAAACTCGCTAGATTTCACGGTGGGAAAGGGGGGAGCAAGAAGATCGTGAGGTAGCATCGCCGGTAACGCGGAATGGCCGGGGTGTTACATAAAGCCTTCTAAATGAGGGGACTGGATGTAGCCAAGTTAATGGTAATCAAGGAGTTCGAAAAGTGCACCAACAAAGAGACAACAAAGAGTATTTATGATAGTCTTATTCTAATCTATGAAGGAAGCAAGCAAGTTCAAGAAGCAAAGGCCAACCTCCTTGTCAAGAAGTATGAGTTGTTCAATATGGAAGAAGATGAAGACATTAAACAATGATTTCCAGATTCCAGACCCTGGTCTTAGATTTAAAGGTAGTTGAGAAGAGTTATACTACTACTGATCATGTGAAAAAAATTCTTAGGAGTCTGAAAAGCAAGTGGAGACCTAAGATCACTGCCATTCAAGAAGCAAAGGATCTGAATACTCTTAAGCTGGAAGAATTAATCAGCTCTCTCATATCACATAAAATTGCGCTTTTAGAGGATGAGCCCTAGAAGAAGCAACCAACAGTGGCTTTGAAATCCAAGCAGAAGAAAGTTCTGAAGGCAACATTAGAATCAGAGGATGATGATTCAAATGATTAGAATGAAGACTTAAAGGAAGAGGAACTAGCGTTTATATGCAGAAAAGTTCAGAAGATGTGGTATAACAGAAAGAATAAATTTCCCCAAAGATATTCCAATTAATCCAACAAAGGAAATGATGATAAATATAATAGGCAAAGCATAATTCGTTATGGATGCAATGAACCTGGACATATCAAGTCAGAATGTTCAAATATGGAGAAATAAAAACACCAGAGGAAAGATTCCAGACCCAAGAAGAAGAGTATGATGGCTACATGGGATAATTCTGAGGAATCCTCTTACGATAAACAAGAAGATTTGGGTATGATGACTCATACCAACTCTACCTCTGGATCCAACACAGATTTTTACTCTGAAAATGAATCAACAGATGAAGAAACTGAGGTATTTTCTGAATTTACTCGATCTGATTTAATTACTGCTATTAATGATTTTTGAAATATTAATCACAAATTGTCTTTAAAACTAAAAACACTTAGGAAAGAAAATACAAATCTAATCGAAAATGTTAATGCTTTAAAGAATGAAAGTACTGAATTTAAAACAGAAAATACGAATTTGAAAACTGATATTACTGATCTTAATACAGATAATGCAACTCTGAAAACTGATATTATTGAACTTAAAACAGAAAATGCAAATATGAAAATTGATATTGCTGAACATAAGACTGAAAATCTAACTCTGAAAAGTAATTATTGTTCAACATCAATTGAAAATACCACATGTAACTCTGATAAGCATGAAGAAGTATTTCAAGAGTTTCTTGCTAATGGTATGGAAAGAAGCAAATATGCTTCTATGATTTATGGAGTTAGTAGAAATGGTAAAAAGTCTATGTTCCAAGAACTAACAGTGGATGCTCGCAACATATGACGGGAGAAAAGTCTATGTTCCAAGAACTAACTTTAAGCAAAGGAGGCACAGTGACTTTTGGAGGACAGCAAAAAGGCCAGATCATTGGTCAAGGTACTGTTGGTAAAGGTACTTCTCCTTCTATTAAAGATGTCTTGTTAGTTAAAGGTCTTAAGTATAATTTATTAAGTATTAGTTAGTTAAGTGATAATAATTATGATATTATATTCAATCAAAAATCATGCAAGGCAATCAGTCAGAAGGATGGATCTGTACTCTTTACAGGTCATAGGCAAAACAACATTTATAAGATAAATCTGTTTAGTCTAGAGAAACAAGAGGTTAAGTGTCTTATGTCAGTAAATGAAGAGAAACTAATTTGGCACAAAAGATTAGGTCATGCAAACCTTAGATTAATTTCAAAACTGAATAAACTCCAACTAGTTTGAGGTCTACCTAAGCTTAGTTACAAAACTGAAATTATGTGTGAAGCTTGTAAAAAGGGAAAACAAACAAAAACCTCATTTATCCCTAAGAACTCAGTCTCTACCTCAAAGCCCCTTGAGCTCTTGCATATAGATCTCTTTGGGCCAGTGAAAACAACATCTCTAAGTGGAAAGAAATAAGGCTTTGTTATAGTAGATGATTATACTAAATGGACATGGGTAAAATTTTTAAGAAGTAAGGATGAATCCCACAAAGTGTTTATTACATTTTGCAAACAAATAATGAATGAAAAAGGTCTTGAGATTGTAACAATTAGAAGTGATTATGGAGGAGAATTTGAAAACAAGTATTTTGAAAGTTTTTGTGATGAGAATGGAATCTCTCACAACTTCACATCTCCTAGAACACCCCAACAAAATGGAGTTGTAGAAAGAAAGACCAGATCACTCCAAGAAATGGCCAGAACCATGTTAAGTGATATGAATGTTGCAAAACACTTTTGGGCAAAAGCAATTAATACTGCATGTTATATTCAAAACAGAGTCTATATTAGATCTATATTGAATAAAACACCATATGAATTGTGGAAAGGTAAAAAGCCTAACATCTCTTATTTTAAACAATTTGGTTTTACGTGTTACATGTTAAACACTAAGGATAAACTTGGTAAATTTGATTCTAGATCTCAAAAGTGTACCTTCATTGGATACTCTGAAAGATCAAAGGCTTATAGAGTGTTTAATAGGGAAACTCATATTGTGGAAGAATCCATACATGTTAAATTTGATGACAAACAACTTGACCTTGAACAGTCAAAGTAAGACGATGATAGTGCAGGTTTATCGGAACCAAAGGAAGGAGATGTAGACAAACCAGAAGAACTTGAAAACTCATAGAATACAAGAAAAGAAGAAGAATATGACAAATCTTCAAAGGTTGAATATGATCAAGTCAGAAATAGTCAAGATAAGTCAGAAGAAAGATCTGGATGGAAGTACCAGTCATCTCACCCTGAAACTCTAATCATTGGAAGTGCAAGTGATCCTTTGGTGACAAGATCATTAATTAATGATACCAGTTGGTTTGGCTTACTCTCATCAATTGAGCCTACCTCTATTGATGAAGCATTAACAAATGATGGATTCTTGCAATGCAAGTAGAGTTAAATGAATTTTAGAGAAATGATGTTCGGGATCTAGTACCTAGACCAGAGAATAACATTATTGGAACCAAGTGGGATTTCAGAAACAAGCTAAATGAAAAAGGTGAAGTGGTCAGAAATAAAGCAAGACTTGTCGCACAAGGCTACAGTCAGCAAGAGGGCATTGATTACACTGACACATTTGCTCTAGTGGCCAGGTTATAATCTATTCTTATCCTACTTTCTTTTGCTGCAAATAATAACATTACATTATTTCAAATGGATGTTAAAAGTGCTTTTCTAAATGGTTATATAATTGTATGTTAAACAACCCCAAGGTTTTGAAAGTAATGAATTTCCAAATCATATTTTTAAACTTAGGAAATCCTTGTATGGTCTAAAACAAGAACCTTGGGCGTGCTATGATAGACTTAGTAACTTCTTGCTTAAAAATAACTTTGAAAGAGGACAAGTAGATTAAAAACTTTTTAGAAAATCAATAGGAGATAAAGTTCTTATTATTCAAATTTATGTTGATGACATTATTTTTGGATCTACTAATGAATAAACAAAAGAGCTTCTTAGGAAGTTTAAGATGAGTAATTGCAAACCTATGCCTACACCAATGCACCCTACTTGTTCACTTGAAAAAGATTATTCAGGCGAAAAAGTTGACCAAAAAATCTGTAGAGGAATGATAGGATCCCTACTTTAACTTACCGCTTCCAGACCTGACATCATGTTTAGTGTATGTGTCTGTGCAAGATTTCAAGTTAACCCTAGGGAATCACATTTAACTGTTGTTAAGAGAATCATTAGATACCTAAAAGGCACTACCAACCTTACCTTGTTCTACAAGAAATCTCATAAGTACAAACTTAGTGGATACTGTGATTTTGATTATGCTAGAGATAAACTTGAGAGAAAGAGCACCAGTGGCAGCTGCACATATTTAGGTGACAACTTGATATCTTGGTCAAGTAAGAGACAAAACACCATTGCAATGTCAACATCAGTGGCTGAGTACATTTCAGCAGCTGGCTGCAGTTCTCAACTACTTTGGATGAAACATCAACTGGAAGAGTACAACATTCTAGAATCCAACATTCTTATCTATTGCGATAACACTTCTGTCATTTGTCTAGCCGAAATCCCTATCTTACATTCTAGAGCTAGACACACAGAGATAAAACACCACTTCATTAGGGTTTGACTTATTCACCAAACCCCTACCTGAAGATAGGTTTGACTTCATCAAGAAAAACCTAAACCTTACCTTCATACTTGACTGATGTTGTGATCACTTCAAAGTAGTTTAGTTTTACACTAGTTATTATATTATCTTATATTATATTATATTATATTTATTTTATTCAAAAAAAAAGAGAAAAAAAAAGGCAGAGTTTCCCATTCAAGTCTTTTTGTCTAATGACAATAGGGGGAGAATGATATTTAATAAAGTGGAGAGAAAATGATACTAAGACTTAGGGGGAGCCCTAAGTTAGGGGGAGCCCTAAGTTAGGGGGAGTCAAAGAAATATAAAGAAAATTTGTTATAAAAAATACAAGTTTTGTCATCATCAAAAAGGGGGAGATTGTTGGAACCAAGTTGGTTTTAGATTTGGAATTTTGATGTTAACAAAAATATTTTATGAGAACAATATATTTGACTTCAAAGAGTATGAAAGAAGATTCATGTTTTTGAATAAAATCTAAAATAAGATTTCATTCAAATTTATAATTGAAGAAAATCTTAAATAAGATTTGATTCAAAATTATAATTGATGAAAATCTAAAATAAAATTTGATTCAAATTTATAATTGATGAAAATCTTTGACCAAGTTTAATAGAAAATATGGTCAAGATTTGAAGAAGATTTGAAGAATATTTGATCAACATTTAATTGAAGATTTGAAGAATATTTGATCAACATTTAACGAAGATTTGAAGAATATTTGATCTATATTTAATGAAGATTTGAAAAGTATTTGATCAACATTTTAATGAAGATTTGAAGAATATTTGATCAACGTTTAATGAAGATTTGAAGAATATTTGATTTGAAGAATTTACAAAGTCAATCTACACAAAATAGGAACAGAATCATTCTGAAGAATTTACAAAGTCAATCTACACAAAATAGGAATAGAATCAATTTGAAGAATTGACAAACTCAATTTAAACAAGATACAATTCAGAATTAAATAAGGACTAAATTGAAGCCCAAATTTTCACTATAAATAGACACTCAAGGTTGAAGAAGAAAAGCATCAAAAAATAGAAAAGAGTAACTCAACCTCAAAGTTCTCAATTCATCTTAGAGTTCAAAGAGAGAAACACTTGTTTAGGTTAGAAATATTTTTTGAGTGTTCTTTTCTTGTAGTGTGAGAGTTATTATTATTATCAGCTTTGTTAGAAGCAACTACTCAAGTTTCAATCTATTGTATCCAACCCGATAGTGGTTTAGTTCCTTCTTCAATCTAGGGTTGTCAGGTTGTTAGGAGAAGACTTGGCTTGTAGGGTCAAGGTGGTTAGTTCCTCAAAAGTCTGGGGTTGTCAGGCTGTTTGGGAAGACTGGCTTGGAGGGTCAGGTGCTTTGTAATTCAAGGTATTTGAATTAGTGGATTAAAGCCTTCTGAAGGAGGGGACTGGATGTAGCCAAGTTAATGGTGAACTAGGATAAAGCTATGTGTCAAATCATTTATGCTTTCGTTGTTTGCTGCTTTTGAATCCAATTGCTTCTACTCCAAGTAATTCACCAAAACCAAACTGATTTTTTAATTATTTATAAATTATCATAAAGTTATCAACTTTGTGCAAACACAATTCAACCCCCCCTTCTCG
The DNA here is from genome assembly GCA_037974735.1 of Cicer chorassanicum. Classification (NCBI taxonomy): domain Eukaryota; kingdom Viridiplantae; phylum Streptophyta; class Magnoliopsida; order Fabales; family Fabaceae; genus Cicer; species Cicer chorassanicum. The sequence continues at coordinate 55,070,942 of JBBPBP010009779.1, read as the reverse complement.
TGTTCGCACCTTCAATATTCTATGTCAGGAAGCTTTGCATCTGCCTCTGACTTTGATTGTTCAAGCAACACAATATCTTACTCCATCAATCAAGTCAATATTCTGATGGAGAAAATTTAACTTTTGGAACCAAGTTGGTTCAACGTATTTCTGCATCTACCTCTGAAGACTCAGAGTGCCTCTAAAAAACCAGCGTGCCTCTGAAGAATTCTATGCCACTGATGAACATTAATCGTTTCATGCCTCTGATGAACAAAAACATCAGCATGCCTATGATTAACAATAGCTTCAACATGCCTTTGATGAACAATAACTTCAACACGCCTCTGATGAACAGTAACTTTAGCACGCCTCTAATGAACAGTAACTTCAACATGCCTCTGATGAATAGAAACTTCACCATGCCTCTGATGGACAAAAACTTTAGCATGGCTCTAATGAACAATATTTTTTAGTAGGCCTCTAAAGTCTGAAGCAAGTGTTTAATTCTGCGTCTGAAGCATATATTCTGCTGACTCTAAAGACTGTAACTCGTTCCATAGTGTTTCCTTTGATACACAATGCACTCTAAAGTTGCACTGACTCTGATAGTGCAACAAAAGTGAAGTTGTCCATGCCCCTAATTCTAAGTCAGGAAGCTTTGCATCTGCCTCTGACTTTGATTGTTCAAGCAACACAACATCTTACTCCATCAATCAAGTCAATATTCTGATGGAGAAAAGTTAACGACTTTGATGGAAGGTCAAAGGCTTTGATAGATTGAGAAAAATACTTAATTGGACTTACTCGTATTCTTACTTCTGAAGGTAAAAACAAAAAGCCCAAGATTGTTCCCGCCTAAATCAAATCAAGCGTATGAAGGAAGACTCAAGTGAATCAATTTGCAAATGCAATCTGGAGAAAACACACATCATATCTTTCTAGAAGAATTGCTTAGATCAGATTTAGAGATAAGGAATTGGCTAAACGATCATATTATCAAAACATAACTTTCATAATTATATTTGGAAGAAATATTTGTTGACCAAACTGGAATGAAGATACAATTTAGAAATCACAAGGGAGTCAACTGAAGCCCTAATTTTAACTATAAATAGATACTCAAGGGTGAAGCCGAAAAACAACGAACAACAAACTCAGAAATCCTAAAAACCAAAGTATTCAAAGTTTAAGGTTTTAAGTTATAGCAAAGCACTCATTCAAATTTGTTTAGTGTGGGAAAATCATTGTATCTAATTTGTTTAGTAGAAGCAAAAACGAAAACAATTTCCAACTCATTGTAATCGAGTTTGATAGTGGCTTTTGTGTTTCTCAAGCAATCTGGGGCTATCAAATTTTGTTGAAAAAACTTGACTTGTAGGGTAAAGGTGTTGTGTACCTTCAATTATATGGGGTTTTCAAATTGTGTGGAGAATACGTGGCTTGTAGAGTCGAGGTGTTTGTGTTCCTCAGAAAGTTTGGGGTTGTCAGGATGTTTTGAGAAGACTGGCTTGTAGGTCAGGTGTTGTGTAATTCTAGGAGTTGAATTAGTGGATTAAATCCTTCTAAGTGAGGGAAATGGGAGTAGCTACCAAGTTGGTGATGAACCAGGATAAATTGTTTGTGTCACTTTACTCCTGCATTCCTTAGAATAAAACCCGAACAAATTTTAATCAATTAATCAAAAAGAATCAAGTTAGACAAACAAAATTCAACCCCTCTTCTCGTGTTTGCACCTTCATTTGGCATTAGAGCTCGGTCTCAAGGTTGAGCACTTTAAAGTGTTTAAGCAAATATCCAAGGAGTCAACATGTCTGGATTCAGTAAAGAAGCTGATGGAGGAAACAACATACCTTCTCTGTTTGATGGTGAACGTTTTGAGTATGGGAAGGAGAGGCTGAGGAGTTTTTTTATTTCACAAGATCCTGAACTTTGAGACTCAGTGGAAGATGGTTATATTGTTCCAACAAAAGAAAATGGTGCTGAAATTCCAAGAAAGGAGATTAATGTTGATCACAAGAAGATGTGCAAGATGCATAATAAGTCCAGAACATTCATGGTAAATGTAATCACTTTCAAGGAGTTTGACAAGTGCACCAACAAGGAGAAAGCAAAGAGTATTTATGATAATATGATTATGACTTATGAAAAAAGTAAGCAAGTTCAAGAAGCAAATGCCAACCTCCTAGTCAAAAAGTTTGAGTTGTTCAAGATGGAAAAAGATGAACATATTGAAACAATGTTTCCAGATTCCAAAATCTAGTCTCAGGATTAAAGGTACTTAAGAAGAGTTATACTACTAGTGATCATGTGAAGAAAATTCTTAGGAGTCTGCCAAGCAAGTGAGGACCTAAGATTACAACTATTCAAGAAACTAAGGATCTCATTACTTTTAAATTGGAATCATTGGTTAGCTCATTGAGATCACATGACATTGAGCTTGTAGAGGATGAGCCCAAGAAGAAGCAACCAACTTTGGCTTTGAAATCCAAACAGAAGAAGGTTCTGAAGGCAACAACAAAATCAGAGGTAATGATTTAGATGATTAAAATCTAAACTCAGAGGATGAGGCGTTTGCTTTCATATCCATAAAAATTCAGAAGATATGGTACAAACACAATTCAACTCCCTTCTTGTGTTTGCACCTTCACATTAGTCTTAATGGATTAAGACTTAGGTCATTTTCGTTAACATTCGGCTTATTCTAATCAATTTTGTTTCTTAGCGAATGTTGTTCATCCAATTAGTGCATTAGTCTCAATGGATAAAGATTTAGGTCACTTTGGTCATCACTCAACTTATTCTAATCCTTGGTTCTTAGCCACTGTAGTTCATCCAATAAGTGTTTTAGTTACAATCGATTAAGATTTAGGGCATTTTCGTCATCACTCGACTTATTCAAATCCATTTTGTTTCTTAGCCAATGTTGATCATCCAATAAGTACATTAGTTTCAATGGATTAAGATTTAGGTCATTTTCGTCATCACACAACTTATTTGTCCCTTAACTACATCGAATGATAGATTGATCCAAATTCCATCATCATGATCGTCTTTGATATACAAATCATCCTCTGTAGTTAGACCAGTTGTGATTGTGATGTTGTTAAAAAATGATCATCCTCAACATCAACATGATCAATATCAATATCATCTTCGTCTTTATTATTACCATCACTTATTTTGTTGGTCAAATGTATTATGTACCAATTTATATTAGCAAGATGATTGACATAGAAGCACCTATTTAACTTGAGATGCTAAAATAAAAGGCTCATTCTTGTACCTTACCCTATTAAAGTCCACCTGCAAAAAACCTAACTCATCAATTATGGATTACATGAATGGGCCATATAGAGAAGAAAAATAAAAGTATTGGCCAATGTTGGCCCAAGAACTAACACTATTCTTTGGCCAAAAAGGATTTGGCAAGATATGTAAATAAGGAATCATTAAACAAAGGGGGCGATTGGCCGAGCGTGTAAAAAAAAATGGTAAATGTCGAATGAGAGAAAAAAAGAGGAATTAAGTGCGATTCTGATTTTGGATTCAAATGAAGAGGCATCTAATTTACTCTTTAATTATGGATTACATAATATTCTTAAATCTATGTAATTTTGGTTTATGTATGTTATTTATGCAATTGAAACGTAGTTGATTATTCATATATTTTTGTTCTTAATGTTTTTATGTGCTTAATCACCATAAAATTGAACCTAGATATTATTTCGTTATTGAAAAATAAGCTATAATAGTCGGAACTAAAATATATGTTCATATTTCAATATTGTTATAGGAATATAAAGTATTAACATGTGTCTAATAAACTAATATTTGTACATACTTTGAGTAATAAGTCTAATCACCTAAGGAATTAGGGTTCATTGTTTATAAAAGGGGATTTGGAGCCAAGGAATTGATCTTAGTCTAGCATGTTATTTTGACACAATCAAATAGGTTAGAATTTTAAAATAGTAAATCAATAATTACATAGTAAAAAGAAGGTGGTTCGAATTCTCGAAACATTTTTCTCATATTGAATTTTGTCTATTTAATTTAACAATCCTTGTGGAGATGAGTTTTACTTATCATTGTTATTACTTGAGCGATTTCGTACACTTGTCAAAGAGTTGTCGGAGACATACTTTCTACCCAAGTTCTATTCAACTACCACATCTTAAACATAATGAGCTATTCAATTATCATTAATATTTCTGACATTTATCTATAAAATACCCTACTACCTAACAAGATTCACAAAACAATGGCGATTTTTCATACAAACAAAAAATGCATACGTTTCACATTCAACAACAATGCAATCTCTGAGCTCTTATGTCACATCCAAATCAACTAATACTCAAGGAAAATGTCTCATCATTTTTGAGTTGGTTGCTTCATCAAAAGATAAAGGTGTGTTATACCTAAAGCGATTGTTAAGATGATCTTTAAACTCCAATATTTCTGTGGTAGATTATAGATTTAAATTGAACATTGGGCCTTTGTATTTTTTACCAAATATGAATCAAAATATTTTGTCTAAGAGAAAACACGAAGAATACCTAATTTCAAATTTCAAGTTCCAACTATTCGAACACTTTGCAAAAACTCAATTTTTTTTTTCCTGAGGGGCATGACATGCCATTGACCGATCAGTTTCCTTATTCTTAAAAGTTTTTCCCATGAAATCGATAGCATAATAATGTAATACATTTAGACACAGTGACTACCATAAAAGTTATTCTTGCAACTCGCTACACCAAGTATTCATCTTCTTGAATTTTGATAGTGAAAGTCGATCCTTTAGTACATAGTTTTGGTAAATGACTCAGAAATATTGCAAGAGCAAAAGATTTGATTAGGAGCTGAAGAGTGCTGACGACCATATGAATGGTTGTTACCATCCTTATAGGCGATGACTCGCGAAGAACTTACCACAAGAGTGGTTTACACAAAGAAGCCATTGAGGCAACAACCATCGAGAATGACGACCCCACGACAGCACCCAAACACAAAGATATACAACAGCTACCAGAACCAAAATGAAACAGAAAACGCAAACCAGAACGGAAAAACTCCAATTTGAAAAACAAAAACACAAAACGTAATTCATATGGCTCTGAGCAAAATGTGAAGACACAAAAAGATGCAGACAAAAACCAAATAGAGGACGCTTCGAAACAGTGTGAAAGATTGGAGTTTGTATTAATAGAAAAGAAAGTGTAAATGTGAGGCTTGCGGTTCTGAATTAGGTTGTGATGTTAAAAAGGGGACCGCACATTTAGGACGTTATATAAGAATTTGTAAATTCATTGTTGAGACATATAGTCATGTTGGTGATATGCTGCTTGATGTTGAAGGATGAATGAAAATAATTTTTTTTGATAAAAAGGCTAATCGAGTTATTTCATCATAAATGTTAATTACATATGATCGACCATTTATTTAATATAGTTGAGTGGAAGATCTTTAAAAAATGTCAAAAGTTTTTTAAATGAGGTGTGTAAGTAGATGTTGCAACTAGTGCAAAATAAGTGATAAAAAGGATGATCAACTTCATTTTGATTAGATAAATTCTTATGAAAAATTGATACTTTTTAGTTGGAACGAAATTGTTTATTATACGATGTTATCATGTGTTTTGCGACGAAGAATCAAATTATCACTATATTTATTGCTTTTTCTACTTCGTCTTCCAAGTGCAGGATAACTCCACGGAGTTGACGGTTTTTTTCTACCAATTGGGGCCCTCCCTTCACCACCCCCATGTGGATGGTCGACAGGGTTCATAACTACTCCTCTTACTACCGGACGCTTACCTAACCAACGTTTCGATCCGGCTTTGCCCAACTTTTTCTGGTTTACCTCAACATTCCCTACTTGTCCGACTGTTGCTGAACAATTTTTGGATATCAAACGGACCTCTCCAGAAGGTAATTTTAATGTTGCCGATTTCCCTTCTTTTGCAATCAGTTTAACTAATCGTGTAGGGGATTTTGGTTTATTATTAAGAATTTTAGGTTTTTATTGGATAACGGGTAGTTTGAAATTTCGTGATTTATTTCAAATATTCAATAACTTAATTTATAAGAATGAGGTTAATATTTTTTTTGTTACTTTGTGTGCCCTCTTGTTATTTTGCGGCTCAGTTGCGAAATCCGCCCAATTCCCTCTTCATGTATGGTTACTGGATGCTATGGAAGGTCCTACTCCTATTTCCGCTCTTATACATGCTGCTACTATGGTAGCAGCAGGAATTTTATGTAAAAAAGGAGTTGTACTAATTTTAATTTGTTTAAGGGAAAATTGTATAAAACTTAAAATTTTATTATTTTTAACTAAAAATTTGAATTTGAAAATCGATTATAAGCAGAGAAGATATTAATCTCCTATATTGTCTGTTAAATTGATATCCTATAGATAATTGTATATAACTATTATTCTCTAATTTTATTTATTTTACTTGGAAAGAGAATAATAAAAAAAAGATAAATTATTTACATTAATCAACAGAAAAAAAAAAACATTTTCAAAACAGACGTAATTCTTAGATGGAAAATATTTGTGGATTGACTAAATTTATTAATAATTACTGATTTTATTCATTTACTTTTTTAGAAATAATTCAACAAATAAAAAATATAAAAGAATAAACTAGAATTAAAAACAAAATATCAGTAACCTAGGCCTGTTTGATTTCTATTTTCAAAAATTGTTCTGTTTTAAAAAAATACAAATAATAATAACTTGTTTGATTAATTCTTTTTAAAAAATTAATTTTAAAAATTGTTTTTGTTTTCAGTTTTAAAAACTAAAATAGGAAAACTGGTAAAACATGTTTTGCTTTTCTATTTTTGTTTTTATTTTTTAAAAAGACACAGAGAAGGGTCTCTTTTCATTAATAGCACATTTGTAATTTTTCCAACTTGTGATTTTTAAATTTAGTTACCAACTTCCGTATAGACAGTAGTGTTTAATTACCCATAGGCTTCTAGCCACAAATTGTAAAGTTGGTGATTTTAGTCATTGGAATGGAAAGCTGTGCACTCTACAAAAGATTTTTCTTTTCTTTTTATTATAAATGATTTTTTTGTTACAAGCACATAAATCTACAATAATGAGTTTTTTGACTAGACTACAATACTAATGAGTTTTTCTAAAGGCTTTTAAAATAATAATGAGTTATTTTAATGATACAATGATAATAAATAGATATTTTCCTTTTATATCATCTTTTTATTTGAAATTCTTCATTATACTCTACAATGAAATTTATATATTAAAATGTTCTATTATTTTTTATTTTCAAGAGGTCGCAAGGCGGGGATTCGACCATCTATTGCACATTTTTATTTTTTATAAAAACTTATTAATTGTTAATTTAATAAATATAAAATAATTAAAATAGTTAAAAAAACCAAATTATATTAATAAAATCAAACAAAATACATTTAAATTAAAAAATACATCAAAGTTAATACGATCGTGTAGATGTGCCAAAATAAATAACTACTATATTATTTTAACAAGTCTCTCATATTTCTCCTCCTGATACCATGTCAGTTTTGCAACAACAATAAGAGAGAAATTAGGAGGAGTGGTTAAAATAAAGTTATTTATTTTGGCACATCTACCTAACTACATTAACTTTATATTTTTTCACTAAATGTATTTTATTTGATTTTATTAATATAATTTGTTTTTTTAATTGTTTATATTATTTTTTATTTATTAAATTAACCATTAATCATTTGTTATAAAAAAAAATTAAAAAATAAAATAAAATGACAATAGATGGTCGCATCCTTGCCTTGCGATCACATGAAGGTATAAAAAAAAGTAGAATATTTTGTTATATAAATTTCAATGTAGGGTATAATGGAGAGTTTGCTAGATAAGAATTTTGCAGGTTCTCAAAATTTAGAGGAACTAGGAGAATCACATAACCTAAACATTTCAGCATAAGTAGAATACAAGTTTTTTTTCTTCAGAAACTAGCAGAAATCACCCGAAACAAAATTGATGTTTTATGTTATATTACAAACATCTTGACCTTAAAAATTGAAAGCAAGTTGAGGATATGGTAGATTTATCGGAACCAAAGGAAGCAGATGCAACAAACCAGAAGAACAAAAAAATCAAAGGATACAAGCAAATCAGAAAGAGATTACAAATCTTTACAGGATGAATCTGATCAAGTCAGAAACAGTCAAGATAAGCTAGAAGGAATATCTTGATGGAAGTACAAGTCATCTCATCTTGAAACTCTAATCATTGGAAGTGCAAGTGATCATTTAAGGAACAAATCATCACTAAAAGATACCACTTTGTTTGGCTTACTCTCATCAATTGAGCCTACCTCTATTCATGAAGCATTGGTCGAGGATGGATGGATTCTTGAAATTCATAAAGAGTTAAATGAATTTAAGAGGAATGATATTTGGGATCTAGTACCTAGAACAACGAAGAACATTATTGGAACCAAGTGGGTTTTAGAAACAAGCTAAATGAAAAAGGTGAAGTCGTCAAAAACAAGGCAAGACTTTTCGAACAAGGCTACAGTCAACAAGAGGGCATTGATTACACTGAGACATTTGCTCCAGTGGCCAGGTTAGAAGCTATTCGTATTCTACTTTCTTGTGTTGCAAATAATAACATTACATTATTTCAAATGGATGTTAAAGTTTCTTTTCTAAATGGTTATATAAGTGAAGAAATCTATGTTAAACAACCCTCAGGTTTGAAAGTTCTGAATTTCCAAATCATGTTTTTAAACTTAGAAAATCTTTGTATGGTCTAAAACAAGCACCTAAGGCATGGTATGATACACTTAGTAACTTCTTTCTTAAAAATAACTTTGAAAGAGGACAAGTAGATAATAAACTTTTTAGAAAATCAATAGGAGATGACATTCTTATTATTCAAATTTATGTTGATGACATTATTTTGGATCTACTAATGGCACTCTTTGCTAAGAATTTTTTAAATTGATATAGCTTGAATTTCAAGTGAGTATGATGGGAGAACTTAAGTTATTCTTAGGCATACAAATTCAGCAACCATATGGCTACACCAATACACTCTACCTGTTCACTTGAAAAAGATGATTCAGGCCAAAAAGTTGACCAGAAAACCTATAGAGGAATGATAGGATCCCTACTTTACCTTTCTGCTTCCAGACCAGACATCATGTTTAGTGTAGGTGTATGTGCAAGATTTCAAGATGGCCATAGGGAATCACATTTAACTACTGTTAAGAGAATCCTTAGATACTTAAAAATCACTACCAACCTTACCTTGTTCTACAAGAAATCTCCTAAGTACAAACTGAGTAGATACTATGATTCTGATTATGCTGGATATAAACTTGAGAGAAAAAACACTAGTGGAAACTGCACATTTCTAAGCGACAACTTAATATTTTGGTCAAGTAAGAGACAAAACACCATTTCCATGTCGATAGAAAAGGCTGAGTACATTTCAGCAGCTAGTTGCAGTTCTCAACTACTTTGGATGAAGCATCAACTTGAAGTTTACAAAATCCTATAATCCAACAATCCCAAGTATTGTGATAACATTTATGCCATTTGCCTAACCAAAAATCATATCCTACATTCTAAAGTTAACACACACAGAGATCAAACACCACTTCATTAGTGACTTTGTTCAAAAAGGGGTACTAAACATTCAATTTGTAGACACTGAACACCAATGGGCAGACATATTTACCAAACCACTACCTGAAGATAAGTTTGACTTCATCAAGAAAAACCTAAATCTTACCTTCACACCTGACTCATGTTGTGCTAACTTCAAAGTAGTCTTGCTTTACATTAGTTTTTATATTTTCTTGTAATATGTTATATTCATGTTATTCAAAAGAAAAAAAAAGGAAAATTCAAAACAAACAAAAAACAAAGTTTCACTTTCAAGTCTTTTGTCTGATGAAAAAAGGGGAAAAATGATATTTGATAAAGTGGGGAGAAAAGAGAAAATCATAGTTAGACTTAGGGGGAGCCCTAAGTTAGGGGGAACAAAAGAAATATAAAGAAAAGTTATTATAAAAAATACAGGTTTTGTTATCATCAAAAAGGGGGAGATTGTTGGAACCAAGTTTGTTTTATACTTAGAGTTTTGATGTTAACAAAAATATTTTATGAGAACAATATAATTGACTTCACATAGTATGAAAGAAGATTCATGTTTTTGAGAAAAACTAAAATAAAATTTGATTCAGATTTATGATTAAAGAAAATCTAAAATAAGATTTAATTCATAATATGATTGAAAAAAAATCTTTGAACAAGTTGAAAATAAGATATGGTCAAATGTTTTTGAAAAAAAATCTAAAATAAGATTTGGTTTTGTTTTATGATTGAAGAAAATCTTTGACCAAGTTGAAAAGAAGATATGGTCAAGATTTATCACAAGAAGACATAAATTATTTACAAGAAGATCTACAAAATGAATATGAACAATATCAATCTGAAGAATTTACAAACTCAATAACTCAATCTGAACAAAATATTAACAGAATCAATTTGAATAATTTACAAACTCAATTTGAACTAAATACGAACATAATCAATCCGAACAAAATACAAATATAATCAATCTGGAAGAACTGCTCAGATTGGATTCAAAAATAAAGAATTGACTATTGAACATATTATCAAAAATCATCTTGTTCAAAACTATTTTTGAATAAGATCATTGTTGACCAAGCTAGGAATGAAAATACAATTCAGAATTAAACAAGGACTAAATTGAAGCCCTAATTTTATCTATAAATAGATACCCAAGGTTGAAGAACAAGATCATCGAAAAATTATAAAAGAGTAGAAAAACTCAAGCTCAAATTCCAAATTCGTCTTAGAGTTTAAAGAAGAAACACTTGTTCGAATGAAAATCATTTTCTGAGTGTTTTTCATTGAGTGTAAGAGTCATTGTTATGATCAGCTTGTTAGAAGTAACTACTCAAGTTCCAAACATTTGTAATAAAACCCGATAGTTGTGTTAGTGTGCCTTCAACAATCTGGGGTTGTCAAGTTATGTGGAGAAGACTTGGCTTGTAGGGTCACGGTGTTAGTGTGCCTTCAACAATCTGAGGTTGTCAGGTTGTGTGGAGAAGACTTGGATGGTAGAGTCAACGTGTTTGTGTTCATCAAAAGTCTAGGGTTGTTAGACTGTTTGAGAAGATTGACTTGGAAGGTCAGATACTTTCTAATTCAAGTTGTTGAATGAGTGGATTTAATTCTTCTGAGTGAGATGACTGAATGTAGCCAAGTTAGTGGTGAACCAGGATAAATATATGTTTCCAATGATTTATGTTTTCATTGTTTGCTGCCTTTGAACCTGATTCATTCTTATCCAAGTAATTAATAAAAATTAACCCGCTTTCATCAAAGTAGCAAAAATTTATCAACTTTGTCAAACAAAATTCAACCCCTCCTTCTCGTGTTTTCACCTTCATACTATTTTGAAATGATAACTACACTGGTATTTATAAACCTAATAATGTTGAGACATAAATGCTATAAGCCACAATTCATAGCCAACTAATTATTGTGTCTTAAGTGCTTGAATTGACTATCTTCACATGATCATGTTTGAGATCGTGGGTTTTCCTTACTTGGACTGCGATTACCTCGTTCATTCGGTCACTAGTAGAAAATTGAGTTTTTAATACGGTGAGTTAAGTCGGTTACGTGCCACCAGACTTAATAAGTGAGGCGGAGATAAGTTTAAGTCGATTCTCTATGTAAACGAGTTAACAAAATAAGGCGGTGTCAATTTTGTAAATAAATGAAACGCGTTTAATACGGTTGTATTATCAACCGATTTAAAGAAAGCGGTAAAAATAAAAATAAAAAATTAATATATCTATCTTTAACTCGATTACTTGATTAAACGACTTCATAAAATGAGGCGGTGGCAATTTTGTAAATATTTAGAATGCCTTTAACACGGTTATATTGATAACCGACTTAAGATAAATTTAAAAAATATAAAAAATATCGTGCATTTAGCGTTTTATAACATATTAACTATTACACTCTCAACCTTTTTTATTCTCTCCCTCTAACCTGAATACTTGCCATTCGTGAACACTTGCCATTGTATTTCTGCTTTAAGTAGACTTCACAGCCTCTCAACCTTTTTTATTCTCTAATTCTAATCTGAATACGTGAACACTTGCCATTGCATTTCAGGTTTGATTCAAGGTCTTGACTTCACAACCATCGCACTATTTTATCGCCATCCTTTCAGGTTTGATTCAAGTTTTGTTTATTGAATATATAATTGTGTAGAGATATTATTGTCTATAATATTTTTTTAATTTTCTACTGTTATAATTGTTGATATATAACAATAATTTTAGATAATAACATTTATTTGAGGGAGAACTATATATTATAGAGAAGAAAGTAAAAAAGAAATATTAAATGCCCCAAATTTTTTTATTTTTAAACTATTATTTATCATTTTGTTTGGAGCTAGATATGAATTCATTGTTTAGATGGATGTAGGAGATATTTTCGGTTTTATTAGCTATTTAAATTACATATTTTACATGTTCCATCTTATATAATAGATACTAAAACAATAATCAAAATAATAAAAAGTAAGGCACAATAAAATTATTTTAGTTTTATTTTAGCTTAATATTTACAGTTATTTATTTTTAACAAAAGTAGTTATGGATCGTAGTTTGATGAATGTTAATCGTTTGAGTGAAGTGTATAAGTGTGGAGAATTTTTACAATTTACTTCAAAAAAACTTCTTAAAAATGAAGGATAGTTTTATTGTCAATGTTTAAATGGAAACCGGCTACATTTTGAAGAAATAAGAAATCATCTTATTTGTTATGGGAAACAAATATGGCATGATGATTTGTTAAACATGGCAAATGTATGAGTGTGACTACTATGTCATGTTACATATGTTGAACATTGTAAAAGAGTTGATCCATGGATGAAGGTACGTAATTTTTTACAAGTTGTTATTGATTGTGTATTTTTTTCTTTATTTGTATGATAGAAAATGATAAGTGGTTATTGATTGTATTTTTTAATGTTCTTATGATAAAAAATTAGAATTCAGCCGATATTGATTGTGTTTTATTTTTTGTTCAGATAATTGATGACTCGAGATTATTTCATCCGGATTAAATTAAAGAAGTTCGAAAACGATGTGTGGATTTTATTTTTGAATTAATGGAAGGAAATGACAATGTTAATATATGTCTATTGAATATTGTTACATTGTGAATTTGTAATTTTGTTAATAGACATCTAAGTTTTTTTCCTTTTTGTCAAGATTAGTCAGAAATGGGAGACATCTTATTTGTACTCTATATTTTGTTGTATGAACGTCTGATGTTGTATATTTGGTTATTAGATGGTTATATAAAATTATGGTTGCAATATAAAACTCTAATTTGAAATTTAATAAGAAATATTGTATATATGTATAGATCAAGAGCATAAAAACAAAATGAGAAATTTATTAAAAAAATAATTATTTTAACTTTATCTATTAAGTCGGTTGATCAAAAGATCCAACTTAAAAAGATGATTTGTTGAACTGAGTTTAAGTCGGTTAAGCTGAATCGACTTAATAGGAAGAAACTCTATTAAGTCGGGTCATGAAACGAGTTAAAAAACAACATGTTTTTTAAGTCGTTTGCTATTAACTCGGAAACAGAACCGACTTAAAATGTACATTTTAACCGACTTAAAAAAGTAAAATTCTACTAGTGGGTTCATATTATTGCATGTGATTGTTATTATGCCTTTTTTAATCATAGATCCTAAAAATAACCATCACTTCTCTCTAGCTTAGTGTTTTCCACCACAATAGGAATTTTGGTTGCTACAAGGTCAAATTATCAATCAAATTAAATTAAATCAAATCTTATTTATGGAAATCAAATAATACTTAATGTGATATAGCAAGACTCAACTCCATGTATTTGCCTCGACGGTTTCAGATTCGGCTAATATCCTCCTTTTTCAAAAGTATATATAGCTAAAAAGGTCAGTTGGCAAATGCCGATATTGTTAGGTTAAACGTATTATCCGGACTCAAACTCGAGACCACTGTGAGTTAGTTATGGTAGAATTTACCACATCTTCTAAGATAAAAAAAAATCAAGTTTTATGTCAACGAAAAAACAATTCAATATATCTGTCCTAATTATTTAGTAAATATCAATAAATTAATATTATTGTTATATTATAAATTTTGTAACTTGTGTAAAATTATAAATTTTGTAACTTGTGTAAAATTATAAATTTGTAATCTTTTCTTTAGTTAACCAGATATTATTAAAATGAAAAATAGGTGTAAAAGTAATTTACAATTATGTCCTTCGTACTAAATAAGTGGCTATTTTTGAAAAATATTAATCACAAAATGAGCTATCCTTTCAATTTTCAATACAATATATATTAAGTATTTCTTTTTTAATTATACCGTCAAATTAATATTATTTATATCGCTATCAAATTTATATTTTTACTTTATATTTATGATAATTATAAATATATTAATATTTAAAATATTTTTAATTATATTATATTATATTAAGATTGACGGGTTCTTATTGTTTTGAAATAATGTTATTATGGAAAATGTTATGCGAGAATGGTGTGAAGAAATCAAGGAAATTTCATTGGCGGGCAAATTCAAAAAAATTCATTATCGTAGTTTTTCTTTTGTTTTAATATAAAGTTGAAGTAGATGATTATGGAGAAAGTTCTATAAAAATGGCGTTGTGGAAAACCAAAGATGGTTGGCAACCAGAAATTTCAAACGTAGCTAGCAAGCACGATTCCTGCCAACTTTTTGTGTTTTAATCTTTCCTTCCCCTTGACCGTTACTAAAGATTCCTATTTATAGTGATAATTACTAGGGTATTCTAATTAAGGAATCAATATTCTATATGATTGCTTATTATTAGTAATTAGGGTAAAGATTTTCCATTCTTTCAAAACTTACATGACCCCAATTATTCAAAAATATGTCTTATTTAGAAAATTAAAATATTAACTCTAGTAATAATTTTTATTTATTTTATTTTTCATTCTTTCAAAACTTACCTTAATGAGCCCAATTAATAATTTTCAAATGATACTATACAGTAACAAAATATTAACTCTAGTAATAATTTTTATTTATTTGATTTTTTTTTGTTTTCTGTTTTAATAAAGAAAATAAAATTTTGAATTATTATTTCTGAAACTAAAATAAAATCCCCAACATATTAGATATTTTTACTTTTATTATTTTTAGGAATAATTTTTAAATTACCAAACAAAAGAACAACTTATCCATTGAAGTTACTTGAAGTTTGCATGAAAAATCATTCAACAAACAGAGTGAGAAGGAGCATAACTCAGTTTATAATCATCGTCTTATTATTAGGATCTGATATTGTCAAGAGCTAGGGAATTCAACATCATCTGATTACTAAAGATTAGAAGATAGTTAGATGATAGGAGTTCTTAGAAGTAATTCAAAGTGGTAAGTTTTCAAATTGTGAAGTAAAGTCTGTGATCAAGATTTGACTTGACAAGCAAGATCGCACAATGACATCATGGAAAGTAGAAGCCAGTACCATCGTTGTTCTTCTACAACTCCACCAACTATACGTCAACAAATATCTATCAACAAATATTTTCTCAATTAAAAAATTGTAGTTGACGAACGCCTAAAAATCAATGTATTGCTGGTCAGATTGGAATTTGCACCACAATAATATTTAAGCGAGCGTCCAGAAAGAGAGAAAAGAAAAGAGAGAAGAAAAAAGAAAGGTTCAATTCAAAAAATATATTCAGAAAAAATATTGAACAAGAAAAAGAATTAGATTGTAAATATTCTCCCACGGAGTCATTTTTCTTGTTGTAAATCGACCAAAATTTTATGTTTATATAATTTTTTTAAAAAGAGTTGTAATTTGGTTCGATATATGATTTTTTTTTTTTGCATATTCTCCTAACGAAATTAGAATTCTAGGTGACTTTGTATCACAACAGATACAAACTTAATCTTTATAAATATCCCACTAATAGCAACAACCCTTATTAAAAATAGGGATGCGATGGGAGGCAAGCATACTCGTTACCTTAGTAAGGCAATTGTCAGATTTCTGGATAGGCCATGTTTGGAAAGCCTGGTGGGGCTAGTAATACTAAACACATTGTAGATCCTTGTGAGGCTTGAAGAAATAATACATGGTGTATAGCCAAATAATGATTGAATACTCACGTTTCCTAGCGTGGCGAGGGAAGTTAGATTTCTTGGAAAACTAGTTTGGTATTTTCCTTGAGAGGCTTAGAGAATAGTCAATTGAAGTGGCGAGTGAAGTCGAATCTGAAGGAAATACAAATAATATACTTCTAGTGACTTGAAGAGGCATGTAAAGAATACTTGTTTTTTGGAGAGGCTTAGAGAATATTTAACTCAAGAGGTGAGTGAATATGAATCTTGAGAAAATCTAGGGACTGTACTTTGATGGCCTACACGTAACTAATAATACTCAATGCATGGAGAGACTGGGAAAAATACTCATGGCTGAATAGGAAAGGAAATAATATTTGTTTTCTAGAGAGACAAAAATACTCAACAAAAGCATCTGTGAGCTACTTCCAATATCTCTTTACCTTTTATAACAGTTGTTTCCCCGATGCTTTTCTCTTTGATGTCATTCCTTAACTAGTAGCTTATGCACACAATGAAATGCTTACTAGATGTTTGCAATGGAAGAAATAAAAAATTGCAATTTTCTCAACGAAATGCTTCTTCTGCTCCTGGCCCTGACTAGCTGCTTTGGAGGTTCTTTATTTTCCACAGATACTTAGATATTATTAGACATGATGTTTATGATTCAGTTTGCCAATTCTTCAAAACTAGTTGGATTTTGCATAATCTTAATTTAAACTTTGTCTACCAAGGTGCAAGTTGATATGCTCTCTTTGATTGCTTCTAATATTGTTTCTAAGCACCCAAGAAAGTTTATTAAAGGTAGACAAGACAAATCAGTGCATTTGTATCACTTCACAAGCAATAAACTTAATGGACACAAAATCTTATGGCGGCAATTTAGTCCTCAAAGTTGATAATAAGAAAGCCTTTGACACTTTGGATTGAGAATATCTAATCAAAGTTCTTAATGCTTTCAGTTTTACCCAAACTTTCTATGGCTTGATAAAATCAATTTTGAAATTTGCCAAATTGTGTTTAATAATGAGCCATGTTTTATTTATAGGTCAAATAATGATATTTTTCAAATGTACAAAAAAAAAAAATGCACGAGTCCTCAATACTCTATTTTAAGTTCAGGTCAAGTCATTAGTTCAGCCAAATGTAGGCCTTTATTTTTAAATGCAGGCCTAAAGTTTTGCACTTACAAGGAATTGTTGATAAGATCAAGGTTAATTTAGCCTCTTGCAAGGGTGAACTTCTTTCCATGATGGGTAGAATCTAATTAATTAATTCAGTCATCCATTCATTGAATGCATATATATAGTTTCCAAAACTATACTTGACTAACTAAGCTTTTCAAACAAATTGACAAGTGGAGGAAGAATTTTGTGTGGGCTGGCTGTGTTGATCAAAGGAAGTTGGTAACTATTTCCTAGAACATAATGTGTACTCCATTGACTGAGGGGGAGTAGGCATGAATATTATTTCCAAGATTAATCTAGTTGGGTACATGATGCTCTGCTAGTATTTGTTGAATTCTTATTCTCAATGGTCCAACATGACACGACCAAAGCTCCATCCAATGATACCATATCGTGGTGCCAATAGCATGGATTTATTAAAAAAACATATAAATGCATATAGCAAATATGGAATCATGGAAAAAACATAGGTAACATATATGAAACACAAGGCCATATGTCTTGTGTGCTTCATAAGGGCAACACATATAAACAAGTACAAAAAAAAATACAAACAAAAACTACAAAACATTAATACTTCACAAAAGATTAGAAAAAATTATTCCACATGTGTGACTTTGACTGATCTATATATAGATATTACTTAATATAAATTATTCCATGTGTGACTTTAACTTTTTTTATTTGATTTTTTTAAATGATTTATTTTTGTATATTTATAATTTTTTATTCGTGAAAATTGTCATAAATATACAAAATACCAATAATGTTCTTTGAAGAAGTTTTTCTTAATTTTCTAATAAATGATCAGAAATACCACAATGTTCGTGAACAAATCTAATCTTTATTGTGTTGTCTCCTTTTTCTTGCTCTCAATTTTCACAACGATCATTAGCACTACTACTGCTTCATCCCATATAAATATTTATCAGGTAGATCATTTTAGAGAAACGAAGACTCACTTTAACATCATTGTTTTATTTTGCATTTGTTACTATTTGTAATGTTATTAGAAGTTTTACATATTAAGAAATTATGACATATCGTGTGATTCATATATATATATATATATATATAGGTATTTGATAAAATACGATAATTATAGTTCTATAAAAGCATAATGGTTAATTTAAATATTTTTGGACAGAATCTTGAGGAGGAAATAGAAGAAGGGACACCACTTTTTGTTGATTCACCTGATCCTGAGCCTCAACCTCCGAACTGCACAAACAAGTGTGAGACATGTTTTCCATGTGAATCAGTCCTAGTGACTGTTCCTCTAGCTGCAACCTCTTTGGCTGCTGTGCCTGTATCACCTGAAGAGATGCCACTCATACCAAACTCATATCCAGAGGAATGGAGATGCAAGTGCAAGGAGAAGTTATATTCAGTAGGAAATGAGTTTTAACACCAATTATACACTCCATGATAATATGTAATTATCACGATGTCTGATGAATTTTTCTCAACTTAAAATAAAATAATGAAGGATAAAACTTCTCTCAAATTGATTATTAAATACTTTATGGTGCCATCTTTTTATGTTTTTAGAACTGTTTAATATATTTATTTTTTATAGTATGGATGTTTATCATTTATTTAATAATTAATAACAATTTAAAATCCTTAATATTTTATTATTTATATACTAGATGAAATAAATATATATTTGGTTCAGAGGATTGAAAACAAGGGTTAAGTGAAAATTAAAAAATAGAGGATGTACTTTAGTTAATTAATAGATATTTTTTTTCTTGATGGGTATTTGGAGAAACTAGAAACAAATCTTCTTATAGATAGGACAATATTATATCATATAATTGGACCATTGTGATTTCAAATTAAGTATTTGATGAGAAATATAATTAAGAGATCTTCCTAGTCATGTACTTAATTATTTGAGGATTAACTGAGTAATTATAAATATTTAGATCAAATAAATTAGATGGGTATGATTTCGTGTCAAACTTTAACTTGACACTTTAGTATCATTTGTTTTGTATTTTGTTCATACCAAATTAACATGGTGTAGTTGCCACTAGTGCTCTTTGTCTCAAGTTCATCTCCAACATAATCATAATCACAATATTCACTCAGTTTGTACTTAGGAGATTTCTTGTAGAACAAGGTAAGGTTAGTAGTGCCTTTTAGGTATCTAATGATTCTCTTAACAATAGTTAAATGTGATTCCCTAGGGCCAACTTGAAATATTGCACATACACATACGCTAAACATGATGTCAGGTCTAAAAGCGATAAGGTAAAGTAGGCATCCTATAATTCCTCTATAGGTTTTCTCGTCAACTTTTTGACCTGAATAATCTTTTTCAAGTGAACAGATAGGGTGATTTGGTGTAGCCATAGGTCTAAAAGCGGTAAGGTAAAGTAGGCATCCTATAATCACTCATCTTAAACTTCTTGAGGAGCTCTTTTGTATATTTAGTTTGATGAATGTATTTACTTTTTTGACTTTGTTGAATTTGTATCCCTAAAAAGAACTTAAGTTCTCCCATCATTCTCATTTGAAAATCAAGTTGCATTAATTTAGAAAATTCTTGGCAAAAAGTGCCATTAGTAGATCCAAAAATAATGTCATCAACATAAATTTGAATAAAAAGAATGTCATCTTCTATTGATTTACTAAGTCTATTATACCATGCCCTAGGTGCTTGTTTTAGACCATACAAAGATTTCCTAAGTTTAGAAACATGATTTGGAAATTCAGAACTTTCAAAACCTGGAAGTTGTTTAACATAGACTTCTTCACTTATATAACCATTTACATAAGCACTTTTAACATCCATTTGAAATAATGTAATGTTATTATTTGCAACAAAAGAAAGTAGGATACGAATAGCTTCTAACCTGGTCACTAGAGCAAATGTCTAAGTGTAATCAATGCTTTGTTGCTGACTATAGCCTGGTGCGACAAGTCTTGCCTTGTTTCTGACCACTTCACCTTTTTCATTTAGCTTGTATTTGAAAACCCACTTGGTTCTAATAATCTTCTTCTTTGGTATATGTATTAGATCCCCAACATCATTCCACTTAAATTCATTTAACTTTAGTTGCATTGCAAGAATCCATCTGTCATTTGCCAATGCTTCATCAATAGAGGTATGCTCAATTGATCAGAGTAAGCCAAACAAAGTGGTATCTTTTAGTGATGATCTGGTCCTTAAAAGATCACTTGCACTTCCAATTATTAGAGCTTCAGGATGAGATGACTTGTACTTCCATCCAAATCTTCCTTCTAACTTATCTTGATTGTTTCTGACTTGATCAGATTCAACCTCTAAAGATTTGTCATCTTCTTTTGATTTTCTTGTATCCTCTTATGTTTTAGGTTCTTTTGGTTTTGTCTGCTTCTGCTTCCGATAAACCTGCACTATCATCATCTTGCTTTGACTTTTCAAGGTCAAGCTATTTGTCATCAAATTTAACATGTATGGATTCTTCACAATCTGAGTTTCCGTTTGAAACAGTCTATAAGCCTTAGATCTTTCAGAGTATCCAATGAAGGTACACTTTTGAGATCTAGAATAAAATTTACCAAGGTTATCTTTAGTGTTCAACATATAACAAGTACAACCAAATTGTTTAAAGTAAGAGATGTTAGGCTTTTACCTTTCCACAATTCATATGGTGTTTTATTCAATATAGACCTAATTAAGATTCTATAGTGTTAATTGCTTCAGCCCTAAAGTGTTTTGCAACATTCATGTCATTTAACATGGTTCTGGCCATTTCTTGGAGTGATCTATTCTTTCTTTCTACAACTCCATTTTATTAGGGTGTTCTAGGAGAGGAAAAGTTGTGAGAGATTCCATTCTCATCACAAAACTTTCATAGAACTTGTTTTCAAATTCTCCTCCATGATCACTTCTAATTGTTACAATCTTAAGAACCTTTTCATTCATTATTTGTTTGCCAAAACTGATAAACACTTTGTAGGATTCATCCTTACTTCTTAAGAATTTTGACAAGCTTCACAAATAATTTTAGTTTTGTAACTAAGCTTAGGCAGACCTCTAACTAGTTGAAGTTTATTCAGTTTTGAAATTAATCTAAGGTTTGTATGACCTAATCTTTTGTTCCATATTAGTTTCTCTTTATTTACTGACATAAGACACTTAACCTCTTGTTTCTCTAGACTAAACAAATTTATCTTATAAATATTATTTTACCTCTAACTTGTAAAGAGTACATATCCATCCTTCTGACTAATTGCCTTGCATGTTTTTTGATTGAATATAATATCATAATTATTATCACTTAACGAAATACTACTTAATAAATTATGCTTAAGACCTTCAACAAACAATGTTGGAACCAAGTTGGTTTTACATTTAGAGTTTTGATGTTAACAAAAGTATTTTATGAAAACAACATATTTGACTTCAAAGAGTATGAAAGAAGATTCCAAATTATAATTGATGAAAATCTAAAATAAGATTTGATTCAAAATTATAATTGAAGAAAATCTAAAATGAGATTCAATTCAAATTTATAATTGAAGAAAATCAAAAATAAGATTTGATTCAAATTTATAATTGAAGAAAATCTAAAATAACATTTGATTCATATTTATAATTGAATAAATTTTTTGACCAAGTTGAAAAGATGATATGGTCAAGATTTGAAGAATATTTTGAAGAAGATTTGAAGAATATTTGATCAACATTTGACGAAGATTTGAAAAAGATTTTATTTGAAGAATTTACAAACTCAATCTACACAAAATAGGAACAAAATCAATATGAAGAATTTACAAATTCAATCTACGCAAAATAGGAACATAATCAATCTTAAGAATTTACAAACTCAGTCAACACAAAATATGAACAAAATCAATATGAAGAATTTACAAACTCAATCTGAACAAGATACAATTCAGAATTAAACAAGGACTACTGAAGCCCAAATTTTTACTATAAATAGACACTCAAGGCTGAAGGAGAAAAGCATCGAAAAGCAGAAAAAAAAAGTAACTCAAGCTCAAAGTTCTCAATTCATTTTAGAGTTGAAAGAGAGAAACAATTGTTCAAGGAGAAGACTTGGCTTGTAGGGTCAAGGTGGTTAGTTCCTCAAAAGTATGGGGTTGTTAGGTTGTTTGGGAAGAGTGACTTGGAGGGTCAGGTGCTTTGTAATTTAAGGTATTTCAATTAGTGGATTAAAGCCATCTGAATGAAGGGGCTGGATGTAGCCAAGTTAGTGGCGAACCAGGATAAATCTACGTACCAAATTATTTATGCTTTCATTGCTTGCTATCTTTGAATTTGATTGCTTCTACTCCAAATAAGTCACCAAAACCAAACTAGTTTTTTTTTTATTTATAAATTATCAAAAAGTTGTCAACTCTAGCAAACACAATTCAACTTCCCTTCTCGTGTTTGCACCTTCAAACAAGACTTCTTTAATAGAAGGGGAAGTACCATTACCAACTGTACCTTCACCAATGATCTGACCTTTTTGCTTTTCTCCAAAAGTCATTGTGCCTCATTTGCTCAACGTTAGTTCTTGGAACATAGAATTTTCTCCTGTCATATGTCACGAACATCCACTATTCGGGTACCATGATTGGCGTTTTAAATTTATTGCTGAGGCCATATGCAACATAGACAATTTCATTCTTAGGTACCCAAATCTGATTGGGTCCTGGTTTCTTGTCTTTCCTTGTATTTAACACGGGACAAGACAATTTAGAGTGACCTTTCTTAGAACAAACAGTACACAAAATATGAGAGTGAATAGATTTATGTTCTATTACTGTTTCTTCAAATCCTTGACCTCTTTTACCATTTCTACTAACACCATAAATCATAGATGCATACTTGCTTCTTTCCATACCATTAGCTAGAAAATCTTGGAATACTTTTCCATGCTTATAAGAATTACATGTGGTATTTTCAACATGGATATCTTTCAAGGTTTTATCTTTAAGTTTAGCAATATCAGTTTTTAGCTTTGCATTTTTTTTAAGTTCAGTAATATTAGTTTTAAGAGTTGCATTTTCTGTTTTAAATTCAACACTTTATTTCTTTAAAACATTAACTTTTTCAGTTAGGTTTGCATTTTCTTTCCTAAGTGTTTTTAGTTTTAAAGACAATTTGTGATTCTTATTTAAAAAATCATTTTAAGAAGTAATTAAATTAGATCGAGTTAATTCAGAAAATACCTCAATTCTTCATCTGTTGATTCACGTCTAGAGTTAGAATCTGTGTTGGATCCAAAGGCAGAGTTGGTATGAGCCATCAGAACCAAATTTGCTTTCTCTTCATCATCAGAGGATTCACATAACCATCCCATGTAGCCATTAGGCTTTTCTTCTTGGGGCTGGAATCTTTCCTCTGGTGTTTCTCTTTCTCCAAATTTGGATAGTCTGACTTGATATGTCCAGGTTCATTGCATCCATAGCAGATAATGTTTTTCTTGTCAAATTTTTCATCCTTCTTCTGTTAGACTGCCTGGAATCTTTCTGAGGGAAAGATTTTCTCTTGCTGTGCCACATCCTCTGAATTCTTCTGGATATGAATGCAATCTCCTCTTCCTCTAAGTTCAAAATTTGATAATCTGAATCACCATCCTCTGATTATGTTGTTGCCTTTAGAACGTTATTCTGCTTGGATTTGAAAGCCAAAGTCTTGTTTTTCTTCTTGGGCTCATCTTTTTCAAGCTCAATTTCATGTGATTTGAGAGAGTTGATTAATTTCTCTAGCTTAAGAGTATTTTGATCCTTTGGTTCCTGAATGGCTGTGATCTTTGGTCTCCACTTGCTTGTCAGACTCCTAAGGGTTTTCTGCACATGATCAATAGCAGTATAACTCTTCTCAAGTACCTTTAATCCTGACACTAGAGTCTGGAATGTGGAAAACATTGTTTCAATGTCTTCATCTTCTTCCATCTTGAACATCTCATACTTTTTGACTAAGAGGTTGGCTTTTTCTTCTTGAAATTGCTTGCTTCCTTCATAGGTCAGAATCATACTATCATAAATACTTTTTGTTGTCTCCTTGTTGGTACACTTGTCAAACTCCTTGAAAGTGATTGCATTTATCATGAACGTTTTGCACTTATGATGCATCTTGTACATCTTCTTATGATCATCATCTATCTCTTTCCTTGGAATCTCAATACCACCAGCATTCTTTGGAATAGTATAACCATCTTCCACCAAATCCCAAAGTTCAGGGTCTTGTGAAATAAAGAAACTTCTCAACCTGTCCTTCCAGTACTCAAAACATTCTCCATCAAACAGAGGTGGTCTATTGATGTTTCCTCCAGCACCTTCCTAACTGAATCCAGACATGTTGAACCCTTGGATCTTTCCTCAAACACTGTAAAGTGTTTAGCCTTGTGATTGAGCTCTAATGCCAATTGAAGGTGCAAACACGAGAAGAGTGGGTTGAATTGTGTTCGACAAAGTTGATAACTTTTTGATAATTTTTAAAAAAACAGGTTTGATTTTGGTGACTTACTTGCAGTAGAAGTAATCGAGTTCAGAGGCAGCAAACAATGAAAGCATAAATAATTTGAAACATAGATTTATCCTGGTTCCCCGCTAACTTGGCAACATTCAGTCCCCTCATTCAGAAGGCTTTAATCCACTAATTCAAATACTTTGAATTACAAAGCACGTGACCCTCCAAGCCAGTCTTCCCAAACAACATGACAACCCCAGACTTTTGAGGAACTAACCACCTTGACCCTACAAGCCAAATCTTCTCCTAATAAGAACCTAACTATCCCAGATTGAAGAAAGAGCTATACCACTATCGGGTTGGATACAAAAGATTGGAACTATAAGTGTTTGCTTCTAACAAAGCTAATAATAATAATAACCCTCACACTCTAAGAAAAAACACTTCGAAAATATTTCTAACTTGAATAAGTGTTTCTCTCTTTGAACTCTAGGTTGAATTTGAAATTTTGAGCTTATGAGTTCTTCTACTCTTTTCTAATTTTCGATGATCTTCTTTTTCAGCCTTGAGTATCTATTTATAGATAAAATTAGGGCTTCAATTTAGGCATTGTTTAATTCTGAATTATATCTTCATTCCTAACTTGGTCAACAATGATCTTATTCAAAATAGTTATGAACAAGATACTTTTTGACAATATGTTCTTTAGCCAATTCTTAATTTCTGAATTAAATCTGAGCAGTTCTTCTAGATTGGTTATGTTCGTATTTTGTTCAGATTGAGTTTGTAAATTCTTTAGATCGATTCTCTTCGTATTTTAGTCAAATTGAGTTTGTAAATTCTTCAGATTGATTTTGTTCGTATTTTGTTGAGATTGAGTTTGTAAATTCTTTTGATTGATACTAATCATATTTTGTTGTAGAAAAATTTTGATCAAATCTTGACCATATCTTCTTTTCAACTTGGTCAAAGATTTCTTCAATTATAAATCTGAATCAAATCTTATTTTAGATTTTTTTCAATTACAAATCTTAATCAAATCTTATTTTAGATGTTCTTCAATTATAAATTTGAATCAAATCTTATTTTAGATTTTCTTCAATTATAAATTTGAATCAAATCTTATTTTAGATTTTCTTCAATTATAAATTCGAATCAAATCTTATTTTAGATATTATTCAATTATAAATCTGAATCAAATCTTATTTTAGATTTTCTTCAAAAATACGAATCTTCTGTCATTCTTTGTGAAGTCAAATATATTGTTCTCATAAAATACTTTTGTTATCATCAAAACTCTAAGTATAAAACCCACTTGGTTCCAACAAACGTTACTCATGACCTTTCCGTGGGTAAAGACATTAATACATACCCATGAAAAATAGTATTGTTTTATACTTGATATTACTAGACGTATCCACTATATATCCATGGATGATTACTAGAAGTAAATTACCCACGGAAGAAGGATGGGTAATAGCATTCAAATTATTTATTGATATACTCATGGAATTTATGTGGGTATTGAAAATATGATTTTCAACACATTTTTGTTTTTTATTGCTTTCTATATTTTTTAATATCTTTAAAATAAATTTTAAGGATAACAAAACATGACCGTCAAAACAAAATGAAGTATTATCTAAATAGTGTTGTCAAAATACACACAATGACTACCAGAACTCTCAAATTAAGGACAATTTACATTACCATATGTCTCAAAATAAGTACATTGTAACTACCATATGTTTCAAAATACACACAATGATACTATCGTAAGATTAAATATAGATAATGCCTACAAGTCTAAGCAAAAGATGTAGTGATAACTACTAAATAAAAATGACACTTGAAATCTGTATTACTTCTCGCCATCATCACCGTTAGGCTCATCCTCATCATAATCTAGATGACGATGATGACGGGAGGACACGGCCTGTATGAAAGCGACACCTTTTTCTAATGCTGCTAGCTGCATTTGGAGTTTTATAGTGTGTTGCTCTGTTTGTTGAAATTCCTCTTTCCGAAGTTGCTCTGCTTTCCTTAGCTCCTTTCATGCCTTTTATGCCTCATTTTCTCCCGCTTTTGCGCGCTCCTCAATTGCTGCTATATGTGCAGCTATCTCATCAGAGTGTTGAGACAAACATTAGTGCATCTCTTAATGGACGAGACTCTGGGACTAGACTTGCGGCAGCTGGTCTATAAAAGCGATGATCTATCTTCAGCACCATAGATACATCATTTATTCTTTTCCCTAACAGATTGGACCCACATGTCTAAGCGAGCTGCCAGATTAAACACTTGGCTGCCACCACTGGATGTTTCCCCACCTTTGGAGGTATGCTGCAACTTACCTTGAAAGGTTTCTTGCTCAAATAGAAAATAATGTAACATAATCAAGTTACTTTTACATGAAATACAAATTAAAGAATCCATTATTTAATTTTTCTTACATATGTTTTTTTCACTCTTTCAACAACCCAATAATTCCTTCTTGTTAGTGTGAGTTTTAAAAAAGACCTTATCCAATATGGGATCTCAACCTAACTCTTCAATCTTAAAAAAAAAAAAAGTATCAAAACAATGAATAAGCAATACAGACTACCATTATCGACTTATATCAATGAATATGTTATGGACTTAAGTGGATTGGCACTCCAAAACAACAAAAGAGTAACATAATAGAAAAAACATAAAAAAGTGAATAAAGCTCTAACTTCTACGCCATAAATAACCTTATCAACACCCCACCCCATTTATAACTGTGAATAAGCCTCATTCTTTTATGCTTCTTGCCTTTTATTAACTTGTTTACATGATTCCATTTCTCTAAAACCTAATACACATACTCCCAAATACATATGCATAAAAATTATCATAGATGATGAAAATAACCTCTAAATTACAACATTAGTAGGATGAGAGCCACATGTTTAAGCCACTTACACAGCAACTATTTAAGCAATACAATTCTATGCATCCTCAAACAGCAACACAACAAATTTGCAAAACAATAAAAATTGAAAATAGTAGGCATGTCCAACGATCAACGATGGATATAGATCCACCAGTATCGACAACTCGATTTTTCTTAGCTCGATTTGTTAGTCCATTCATTCCCACTACCAATTGAGCAAACAACTCAATTGATAGTGGGAATGAATGGAATGTGGTACTTATACCCCAGGTTACCGGGGCGAGAAGGTCGTGATTAATAGTGTCGATAACGATAAGGGTCGGGCTGTTACAAAATTGTAGCATTCCAAATTTTATAATAAACTATTTTATTTATGAAATAGGATTTAAATAATTAATTTGATTTTAAAATTATTTTAGAATATATATTGGTAAGTTTTGTGATTAGTTATCGTTATATGGGTGTTTCCCATGATATGCTAGTTTTATACATATTGGATTAAATGAGTAATATCAATAAAAAATATTATATTTTATTATTTTATATATTTTTCTAAAAATAATAGTATTTTAGCGTAATATTTAAAAAAATAAAATTTTAGGTTATTTTACGTCTACATGTGCATTTGTAATTAATGTGATATTTTCTTGTGCGTTGACTAATGTTAAATGTGCACTTTATTATTTCATTATTTTTAAGGCTAAATACCACCCGTGGTCCCTTAACTTAATTTCGGTTAACGATTTGGTCCTTTATCTTTTTTTCCCAATTTGGTCCTTTAAGTTTTTAAATAATTTCAGCGTTACCCTTTAAGTGGGGTTCCGTTAAGAAAAAGTTAAAAAATATATCATCTAGATCACTGCATATGTTTATCAAACCACTAGGAACGATTGTCACTGATCTAAAGTGATTTCTATGGATTATAAATACCCATAGCTTCAATTTTAACGAATCAATCATACTATCAAACTTAGAACAAACTGTGAATATTTTTTTGAAATATATTCAAAACATAAAGGATAACTTTTTCTAAACACGGAGGAGTGATTTTTTTAACTTTTTCTTAACGAAATCCCACTTAAAGGGTAACGCTGAAATTATTTAAAAACATAAAGGATCAAATCGGAAAAAAAAAGATAAAGGACTAAATCGTTAACTGAAATTAATGATTAATTTTATAAATAATTATTTTGCTATTGATTTCCTTTATTTTATATTTTTGCTATGATATGATGATTTTATACGTATTTATTGTGATTTAGTAATTCATGTAAATTGTTGATATTATATTTATTTATTTTATAATTTATTTTTCTTCAAAGATGGTAGTATTTTAATGTAAGTATCTTCAAAAATAATAATTTAATAATTGTTGTAATAATTATGAGTATGAGGATTTAAGTTATTACTAATATATTTTTAAAAGATCAATTACTTTATTTTATAAAAATTAGTAATGTTTTAGTAATGAAATTGTGTTTAAAGAAGTATTAAAAAAATTGGTTTTAATAATTGTTGTTATTACTTAAAAAAAAAAAGGGTAGAATGTGTTATTATGGGTTAGGCTCATATGTAAGAGTAAAACCTAATTAAAAATAAGAAGAGGGAAAGTGTGGGAAACAAGAGAGAGTCGTTGTTGTGGTATGAATCCAAAGGAAGAGAAGAAACTTATGTACTTGTGAGAGAAACTCAATTCCAGTGTAATATGACTGTCTAGAAAACTTTCTCCATTTTTGTCAAAAATTCAATATGTTTCATTCATCTAGCTAGTCAATTAAACACACTTTTTCAGATTTTTAACGATCATAAATTCTCTCTAAAATATTTGACTTCTTCGTTTATGGAATTCGTTATTTTGCATCGCTCTTCTTCATCGTAAGTCCGATTTGAGTGAAACCAACGCCAAAACGACCGCGTGAAAGGAGGCTATATTACACTTTGATTATTTTCCAATTTATGGTAAGTTTACTAGATTCAATTTCGAAATTGACCTTTTCAGAGTGTGTTTTCATAATTTATTTTTGACTTTTACCCATAAGCTGTCGAGTTAGATCAATTAAAGGAGAAGGAGTCCAATAACAAAGACTTTTTCTTGAGGACTCATATTTGGGTGTGAAAACATCGAAATAAAGTAAGGGGTGAGAGGACGTTTGATTTCATGAGTATATTATAATGTAAGATGAACGGGAAAACCGTATTTCCCAACATTTTATTCGGGTTCGCTACGCACAACGGTAACCCTATTTAGTTATAATTGAATTAATATGACTAATTAGGGTTTGTAGGATTAAAATATGGATTAGAAACTTTTATTAGGTTGTTGTTTGATTTAATTTCTGCAACTGTGTGGTATATGTGAAGAAAGTTTAAGTTTTTATTTTTAATGTGTTGAAAGTCTTATTTATGATATATGTGATAAAATTTGAATTTATGTGTGGCATATATGAAGGTTTTATTCCCTATATGTATGTGATTAAAGTTTAAATTTTTATGGTGTAACAGATTAAAGTTTTGATTTTTATGATATTTTTATGAATATATGATTTCTTGATATGTGTAGTGTAAGTTTTGATCTTTGTGATAGTTGCTTAGGAGTATATGATCTTCATGATATGTGGGGTGGAAACTTTGATTTTTATCATGGTTATTTATGAATATTTGATTTTCATGATAAGAATCTGTCATGTTTGATCTTAGTGATATTTGAATAAGGTGATGATTTCGTATAAGTTATTTTTGGATCATTTGACCTAATCTTAGTGGGTTGTGTAGGAATGTTTGATTTTGATGATACATCATCATGTCACGGCATATGCATAGTGGGCTATGTGGGAATATTTTGTTTTGATAATGCACCATCATGTCATGGCATATGCATCTACGTGGAAGTTGCCTTTGTAGCAAGTTTATTTTTTCCATTGGTATGGGTGGTTTTCTGTGTGGAAATTGCTTTAGTGGCAGGTATTATATGCGGATCATATAGTTATCAGGAGCATGCATAGCATTGCACCATCTTGTGATTGTTTTGTTGTGGTTAATGTGTATCTAATATGACAATAATTTCTCTTAGATGATTTGATGCTATAATGAGATATTGTGATGTGGTTGATACGACTTTGTGTTGACTATTTGGGTGTTCTTCTTACTTATATTATACTATCAACATAATTTTAAAACTCACCTCCTTTGTTGTTTGTGTTTGACTGGTTTGGCCTTGCGTTTGCGAAATCGCAATTATTATAGGTTAATGAGTCTTGAAGTTCAAGTTTGGGAGAAGCCCCGCTCAGTTAGGTTATATTGGCAACTGGAGTTATAAGTTGTATTTTACTTATTTAATTAGAAACGACTTTTTGTATGAATTTAAATTGAAAATTTATAGTTAAATCAAGTTTATTGAGATTGCACTTTTCTATAGGAGGATAAAGTATAAAGTATTCAATTTGTATTTTCAGAAAAGTGATATCCTAATAACTCATAAAAGTTTCTTTTCTTTTGAAGGAGTTTTTATTTACCCACAGTAAATTTTAGTAAAAATATGATATAAATTATTATGTATATTATTTTGGAGTTTAGGGTTTACTAATTACTTAAATGAATAGTAGTTTAGGTATTCTTACTTAAATAATTAAAAAAAAAATTGTCGTAATTTTTCTAAGCAATAAGTATTTTTAAGTAATGCTTTGCATCAAAAATTCGGGGCGTTATAGGATCCATCTATATCCTCTCAAGATCATTCTAAACGTTGGAACTTGCGCTTCTTTCTCACTTGCATCAATATCTCATAAAGACGGAGTGATCCTTTTGTATTGAAAATGTTCTTAACATGAAAATTATGCTCAAATAACCAAGCAACTTTCTCCTGCAACATTACATTACATTACATATAAGCTATAACGTATTGATAACTATCCACACAATAGTTGAACTCATTAACAAGATATATAACATAATCTTTCACCAAATTTGTTGAACCAACATTCCATAGTAATGAGAAGTTAATTGGAATCAATTACGTACCCTCGACCATCTGGCCAGATCATTGTCCTCCCATCAAGCGCAACCCCATGACTAGAACTGAGCATCATGACCATTAAACTCTATTACCAATAGCAACATTTATTGAAGGTGATGGATTTGCAGAAGCTGGAGTATGTCGTGAGGCAAAATATGTCAATGGTTGTGATGGGGAATGATTAGCAGTTAGGGAAATATTTTCTTGTGGGACAAAAATATGTCTTGGCATCATTACTATAGTTGGTTCAGATTGATGCACCTTATTAGGTTGGGGTGGAAGCACTACAACTTGTTGAGTATAAGGCTTGACATGTTGCTGGGTGGGATGTCGCACATGTTGTGAGGTTGGTGTAGTGACATCGACATCTAATGGCGATTGATCAACAGTTGCTTGTACCTGTTGAGCTACCTGAGTTACCTTATGCGGTAAAATCATGCAATTTTTCTTCAAGGGAAGCTTTACGCTAATCTTTTCTTTTAGAGGCATCTATAAAAAATGAGATGAAGAAAAACAATTAGCACACACAATAGTAAACACAATCAAGACGTATAAAAGATGATATGTTTCTTCCAAATTTTTAGCAACTTTAGAAGATATTAGTTTAATTTTTTAGTATTGTTACATATATGTTGCAAGGCCCGTAGCTTGAATTCCTAAAAATTGTGGGTGATAATGACCCACTAATTATCAACTCTAAGTAAAAGTAGCCTTATCTAAAAAATTCTTTTTGAGATAATGACTCACTAACTATCAACTCTACTAATTGAATATCAACTCTACAAATTTAGGAATCTGAATCTAAAAAACTAATATATAAAGCAAATGGCATACTCTAAAGATTTTTACAAACAATCTACTGCTTGGTTAACACAAATAATATCAAAATTCAAAATAACAGAAAATTAATGACATATCATCTTTCACTCACGATTTTACTTAATAAAAATTCAAATTCCGATTGAAGAATCATCCCCATCTTAATCATCCATATCACTATAATTATCAATTATAATATTTAGAACTAACAATACATTGAATTCTTTGTCACTATGTATTTCATCATGCAAGCCAACCATTACTTCAATTTCAGTTAATTGTTCAACTTGTGTCATATCTTCATCTTGACATGACATGTTCTCATCAACATCGTCTACCTCTACATGACCCATAGGCTTTGTTTTGATAACTGTAGACCAGTGACACTTGTCTGTTTGCAATTTTGGATAAGGTACATAATATACTTATCTAGCTTTTTGTGTAATTATAAAGGGATCATATAGATCATATTTCCGATTCATCTTGATATCTACAATATCATAATGTGGATGAACTTTGGTTCCTGTATTCCGTCTAGGATCAAACCATTGACAATAAAACAAGACTACCTTGTGATGCATTATATAATACTCCAACTTGAAAAATTTCATGCAAAGTTGCGTTTTTTTAACTTTATCCACGAACCAACCGTGGAAAATAATTTTAAAAATTTATTTATTTTATAATCAATTTACTTACCGTAGAAAAAAATAATTTACTCACGGACTCAAATTCGTGAATAATGTTCAATGGATATATGAATATTTTCTTGTAGTGATGTTGTTTTCCCGTATTTTAAGATTAAAGCTCAAACGCTACAAAATTTTGATTGTTAAGTCATGTGTCTTATGTTTAAAGTTTTGATTTTGAATAGAAAATGTCTATTTTCAGTTTTAAGTTAGCTTCACCGGAAATACTCGTGGCTGGTGTCATTACTATTGTCATTTGTTTTAAAATAATGTTGTAGATGTTGTCAAGTAAAAAAATAATTGTCTTGAAAAATAGTTATCAAATTTTTATTTTTATTTTTATTTTTATGTATAGAGCACATAACTTGATTTAATAAAAACTAAAATTAATTAAATTTCATGTTCAAATGGTTAAAAATATTCCCTTGTTGATAAAACAAATTCAAGGTGCTAACTTTGAAGAATAATCAATTTTAAAATGTGAGTTTTAATTTTCAACCAATTAAAGGTGTTCATCGTTGTATTTGGATGATTAAAATTTTGATCTTGCTATTAAAATCCATTTAAATCGTTCTTCACAATTCTGAAATAGTAGAAAATTCATATTATTAGAAATTGTAATTCTTAAAAATTCAAAGTTGTTAGGGCTTTAAAGTTAGTATTTTATGAAACAAAATGAACAATAGTTTATGCTTGAATTGTTGTTGATTTACTTTAAAGAAATAAATTGTGTTAGAGTTGTGTTGATTTATGTAT
>JBBPBP010009779.1:55016260-55036928 GCA_037974735.1 Cicer chorassanicum | reverse complement strand
ATATTTATATTTAAAATTTAGAGTATCCAAAAATTTACTCCAAATTATACTATATGTTGTTTTTAAGAAAATATAGAAGATTTATTGTAGAATTAGTTTTTAGAAAAGAAGTAAATAAATTTGTAATATTTTAAAAGTATTGATGGGTTGGAAAATTTAAAAAACATAGGTTGATTATAAATTATCTTTAGAGTGCTTAAATATTTAAGAAGATGTTTTTTATGATTAAAGTATAGATGAAATTTTAGGAATCTTATTGATTTTAAAGATAGTTTTAAAATAAAAGTTGTGATGTATTAAAAAGTAATTTTAGGAATATTTGAAATTATTGAAGGAAAAAAATAAAGTTATTTTATGGTGCTTAATGATGAGTAATATTTTTATAATAATTTAAATGTAGGAATTGCGAGAATATTGTTTAACCTTGAAAATGGTTTATGCACTACTTAGATTCATTTTGGTTTGCTAGCGTGTTATACTACCTTCTCGTAAATCTTATCTACTACTTGAAAAATCCCTATTTTAGTGTATTTTAAGTGATAATGATTAATTCAAAAGAAAATATAATTGTGATAAATTTGGAGTAGTTGGACTTCTATAAAAATATGTTACATGTTTAGAATCATCATTGGAGTCATAAAATAAACGTAGAATCATGGCACCAATTTGTTTGATTATTTATGTGCATGTGTATATGATTATGTGAATTTGAAGGTGGAATTGCGCGTGTTTTTTAGTGTTCAAAGTGTTGGGATTTATGAAATACACTCAGTCCAGGTGAAAGTTACTAACCACGATAGGAAAATTTTGGTTAGCTGCCGCCACGACTTATTTTCCTTCTTTTTGGCTCTTCATCCATTAGAGAAAGGTGAGTTAAGGAGATGAGTGATTTAAAGCCATTTTTGGCCTAAAATTACCCCTCCAACTTTTTATCCTACTTTTAATTAAATAAGTGTTTTTCACATGTATTTAGTTTTTCCCGTCTCGGTGCAATGTTTGATTTCCCGTTTTGTTGCGGTGTTCATTTGGTTCAGATTGATTGATTAATTTCGATCAAGTATAGATTCATATTCAATCAATAACTTTAGTGTCTTCAACATTACAACTTTGGAGGCATGTAAATTCGAGACACGTCAATTTTGTTTCTGTCATATTTGTAGGTTTTGTCACAATTGTAGGCATTATGACCATTTATGTTATTAAATTTGATGTTGCGAGTTTGATCGTAATTGATTCTTTTTTATTTTAGTAAATTTGAATTGTATTGTTCTCGATCCATGCGTACTATAAGAAATGTGATAATCTAAATCACTCTAAAAGTTTCTTTTTCGACTGCAAAAGTTTTCATTAAACAAAAATATAGTATAAATAGTTATATACATTATTTTGGTATTTAAGGTGTCACAATAATTCAAACTTTAAGTGTTGGGATTTAGTGAATAAAGTTTTGAGAAGTAAGAAGTGTTTAAAATTGAGACAATGTTGGAACCAAATATGTTTTATACTTAGACTTTTGAGGTTAACAAAAATATTTTATGAGAACAATATATTTGACTTCACAGAGTATGACTATGAAAGAAGATTCGTGTTTTTGAAGACAATCTAAAATAAGATTTGATTCAGATTTATAATTGAAGAAAAGCTTTGACCAAGTTGAAAAGAAGATATGGTCAAGATTTGAAGAATATATGATCAACATCTTATCCACAATAAGATATGAATTATTTACAAGAAGATTTAATCAAGATTTATTTACAAGAAGATATGAACTATTGACAAGAAGATTTTATCAAGATTTATCTATAAGAAGATATGAAGTATTTACAAGAAGATATGATCAAGAATTGTTTACAAGAACAAACACTCACAAGAAGATACATTTATTAATTGCAAAGATATGACTCACATTTTGACAAAGGACAAAATACTGAATTGGACTTAGTCATATTCCTACTTGTGAAAGTTCAAGAACCGGTCCAACACTATGTTCCCTCCTAGATCAAAGCAAGCAATAGGAATGAAGTTTCATCTGAAGAATTTGCAAAAGCAATCTTAACAAAATACGAACAATATCAATCTGTAGAATTTACAAACTCAATCTTAATCAAATACGAACAGTATCAACTAGAGCATTTACAAACTCAATCTGAATAAAATATAAACAGTATCAATCAGAAGAATTTACAAACTCAATCTGAAAAAAATGCGAACATAATCAATCTAGAAGAACTACTCATATTGGATTCAGGAATAAAGAATTGGCTAAAGAACATATTATCAAAAAGCATGTTGTTTAGAATCATTTTTGAATAAGAACATTGTTGACCAAGATAGGAATGAAGATACAATTCAAAATTAAACAAGGACTAAATTGAAGCCCTAATTTTAACTATAAATAGATACTCAAGGCTGAAGAAGAAGATCATCGAAAAATAAGAAAATAGTGGAAGAACTCAAGCTCAAAATTCCAAATTCATCTTAGAGTTGAAAGAGAGAAACACTTGTTCGATTGAGAAATATTTTCTAGGTGTTTTTCTTAGAGTGTGATAGTCATTGTTAAAATCAGCTTGTTAAAACCTGATAGCGGTGTTAGTCTGTCTTCAACAATCTGAGGTTGTCAGATTGTGTGGAGAAGACTTGGCTGGTAGAGTACAATCCATATCAATAGCATTTTCATTGTCCACTTTATAATTAAAATCCCTATCAATATAGTACAATATAAACAATGATAATTTAAGATATACAAAATTATTAGCTATTTCAAAGATATTCAAATTTAAATGAATAATTTAAAAGAAATACTAGTCTTCTCAGTACTCCATAACGAATTTCTAGCACACATCAGGACCTCTAAAGTAGTTCCATGAAGTCGGCTTCGATGAGGACTTAAGATATGTTTGTTGGTACATAATGCAAATTCAAAAGTTACAATAGAATTTATAATTGCGAATACATCCTTTGCAATGGCTTGAAATGTTGGATACTTAACACCATTCAACTTCCACCACAACAATATATTAAAATCTTGACTTCTTGGTACAAATTCCTCCACTAAATAAACATCCAACTCTGTTTTGACAAATGAAGTTCTAGCTCTTTTTTTCCTAACATACAAATCATAGTTTTCTAAACCATCATCCTCAACATTACTAATGTGGGCATCCAACATTTGAGAATCAATACTAGAACTATTATTCATTTTTAATTGATATTCATAAAGAAAATTATAACACAACTGTCAAATCGACTTAACTTAGTCATTAGCATCATTCCCATACAAATTAACATAATATTCAAGAACCTCTTTTTTGTACCAAGGATCCAAAAAAACAACTCCTCTTATTTCATGAACCATATTCCAATAGTTTTCAAATTCTCCCAACATGTTCTCTGCCATTTTTTTATCAATATATTGGAGGATTTAATCCACTCATTTATTGAAATTTTGATCATACAAATCATGTAAACATATTGATTGGAAGTCGGATATTTAGTGCCACAAAACACTAAAGTGATAGAATTGAAAAATTTCAATTTTCTACAAATATCTAATGTAAACTTCTAAGCAAACAAGTGTACTAGGATTCACGTTATAAGACCCTTAGTTTTAAATTCTAATTTATGCAATTTTAGCATTTTCTTGTGTTGATGCCCAATTATATATATATATATATATATATATATATATATATATATATAAATGTATATTGATGCCCAATTAAAATTATTTGTCGAAGAATAATTTATTTTTGATGCGAAGAAATTAATACCGGACAGTTTTATCAAAATTATCTCTGGTTGCTGAAAATTTTATCTATCAATTGAGTTGCAACGAGATTAGATATTTTTATCAAAATAGTTTGAGATGTGAGTGAAGTGATGTGTGTAAGAGTATTTACATATTTGTTTGAATGGTTTAATTATAATATATATATATATATATATATATATATATATATATATATATATATATATATATATATATATATATATAAGGGCTCCTTCCAAATTTCTAGTTTGCATATAGGGACTCTATATGTGTAATTTATGTATGTTTACGGTGTGATTGCGTGAAAAATAAATTTCGTCGTGAATATATGTATTTTGAGTGAAAATACTATTTGTTACATGTTATGAAATTAAGATTAAATTTAATGTGATTAATGTGTGTATTCAACGTTTGAATTTTTGGAGATTGAGTTTGAGATGATTATGTATCCATAACTGTTATTTTGTGCGTTATGAATTTTATTGAGAAAAAAATGTTTTGAGTATGTTCTGTGATAAGTTTGAAAAATCGTTAGTGTTAAATGAGTATTAAAAATAGAGAATATTTTAATAGCTGCATTTACTTAATGATTGTGGTGAAAAGAGTCAAAGTATGCTCATGCATTTCGTAGCCTATGGTGACCGTGATGGGCCACAGTGGTAGTGGTGACCGCAATGGGCCACGATGTTAAGTGGTGACTGTGATGGGCCACAATATGGTTCCATGTGATTAGTCGGTCCATCTTATCGTTACGAGGATTTAAATGATGTGTAAGGCCTATGATAGACTACACTCTAGTAAATCGTGCTAGCCTGTGAGAGATCATGTGCATTGGCATATACGCATTGCATTAAGGTGTTTGACACGCGAGTCATGTTTGTTATACTATGACGATTGTATATACATACTCAGTTGTTGTTTGTTATTGTGCCTTAATTGCTTTGAGGTGTGAATTTATGTTGATTAAGTTTCAATGTAATTTTGTGTTCATATTTGATGTTATGAATGTTTGATGTGTGATTGAGGTGTGAATTTGTGGAGATTAATTTGGTGTGGATTATGTGTTCATAATTGATATTATGAATGTTTGAAGTGTATTTAATGGACTTTGTATCGTAAGTGTTAAATGATTTTGAACCTTTTTCAAAACTAGAAATCTACATTATTTCGCAGTTGTATTCGGCTACATGTAGTGTGTATTCGAATACATATGTTAAATGTTCAATTTTTATTTGAAATTTTAACATCATATTCGAATACGAAACCTCATATTCGAATACAAATGAGTGGATTTTGCCACTAACTTGATTTTGTATTCGGCTATGACCATGCTGTGTTCGAATACGAAAATGCGTTTTTTGTTACTATCCTGTCTCGTATCCGACTACATCCTGTCTCGTATTCAAATACAGATGTGTTGTTTTAGCTACTGACTTAGCACTCGTATTCGAATACGACAATGCTATATTTGAATACGACAGTGCAATTTTGTCCAAAACTTCATTTTTCAACATTGTTTATGCATTTTTGGCATATGAAAACCCTTTCAATGAATATGTTAAGATGAAAGGTTCTCTTGAGCATTTGAAATGTAAAATTTTCTCTAAATGTTAATTGTTCATTTCGGTTGGTGACCCTTTACAATTATAGTGGAAATTGGGCTTTGTCCTCAGATGATACCCGAGTTCATTCCACCGAATGTTGCTTTGATGATGGTGACGTTGTTAGACTTCCCTGATTGAGACTCACTGAATGCTTAGGTATATGACCCTATCTCAAGCAGGGCTACTTATACGGGGAGGGTAGTGA
The DNA here is from genome assembly GCA_037974735.1 of Cicer chorassanicum. Classification (NCBI taxonomy): domain Eukaryota; kingdom Viridiplantae; phylum Streptophyta; class Magnoliopsida; order Fabales; family Fabaceae; genus Cicer; species Cicer chorassanicum. The sequence goes on along the minus strand of JBBPBP010009779.1, from coordinate 55,031,350 downwards.
GGACTAGTAGGAAACTTGGGGCAGTATATCTTGTGGAACTCACTCGCGAGAAGATTGATTACCCGGTACCTTTCGGATTGGTGCTTGGGATGAGTGGAGCTTGGGAAGATGCAAAGGATTCCTCAGTTAGAGTAGAGGCGGAAGCCACCGTGGGAGGTGAGGATACAGTGGTTGGACCAGGGACTGGCAGAAAGGATAAGGGGCCGATGTCAGTTGAGCGAGAGACTGCAGGACCAATTTGGCAGGCCGAATCAGAGCTCCCTTTTTCTAGTGAATGATCACATACCAACCATCACTGAACTATTGAATTGTTTTGAGATTCCAGTGCCGCCGAAGCCACCTATCTTATGGGTGGATCTGACTTCTGAACAGACCGATCTGTCTATGGATGATGAGGAGGAGGTAACCTCGAAGATGGATACTGCGTCAAACATGACTTGCGGAGTGTGGAGGTCACCCATGTTATTGTAGTTGCTAGAGTATGATCAGATTAGTTTTGTTGTATAGGGACTTGATTTTCTTTGTTTTGGTGGCTGTACTTATTTCATTTTGGCGTCAGACAGTCAGATGACTTCTGTTTTGGTGGGTCCATGTTTCATTTTTTTGGCGTGACCATGGGGGATTTAGTATTTCTTGGAGCAGTACTTTGCACAGGTGTCTTCCGAGAATATCCCATGGGTATGAGTGATGCCTGATAGGTCTCATATCCCCGGTGTATTTTATATTTGGATATTTTTTATTATCGTCTCAAAAAACCATTTCTGTTCGTTATAATTATGATGTAATTAATTATGACTTTTGTCGTTTTGTGTTATGACTTGGTATTTTTATGATTTTGTTTTTGAAAAAAAAATACACTCGCGCTGTTAAAAATTGGGGTGTTACACACGTTGTCTTAATTGACTAAATACATCTTCATAAAAAATGGAAGCATCAAGTATCTTGTAAGTTGAATTCCATCTAGTTGGACAATCTAAAACCAAATTATTGGTGCAAGGATTCGTAATTGTTTGACAGTCTCCTCAAACTTTTACTTCCTTTTAGGTGTTGTATTCCAATATGCAAAACTATCTCAAATCCTCTCCATCCATCTTTCACAACTTCTAATCCATCTTTTACTATCAAATTAAGTATATACGCACAACAATGCATGTGAAGTAAAGCCCCATCCTTTAACAATGTATCCAATTGCAACTTATCCTTAATTTTTTCAATCATTACATAATTTATTTGTGCTACAATTATCTAAAGTGATAGTGGACAATTTTTAAGGTGCTGGAAAATACAAGAAAGGCGGGGGGTTGAATTGTGTGTGTTGTTTCCAAAACTACTTATATTTTCTTTCAAAAATCATTGTTTATCAAAACATTCAACTTACTATTAAAAGAGGTTTAGATGGAGTAAGGTTGAGTCATAAAGAACTAAGAATTAAAAGAGAATAAATAAGACACATATATATTTTATACTAGTTCACAACAAATTGTTGCTACATCTATTCCTCTCCTTATAGAGAGATTTTGCCTTTGTACAATCGATGGCTTAATTCACTATTTCCATAAATAGTTGTACAAGTATTCTTTAATCCACATCTTCAGGCTTTGAGTATTTTTCTCTAGCCTCTCTAGGTTGTCGTTTCCAAAACCTTTTCTCAATATTCTAAAATCCTGTCGTTGAGGTTCATGAGGGTAGTTGTATATCTCCAAGTACCTCTTTAAGGATGAGAGGGTTATGTCACTAGTGGACTAATTTACATTAGTTATAGTTTGTGTGTGATTTGACACAAAGTTTGTTGTTAGGATTCTAACTCTCATTAAGAGGATGTTACGGATTAAATATTATAAAAGTACAAGTGTGTGAAAACACTGTGACTGATTTACATCAACTCTAATAGCTCTCTATGAGAGGATAAAACACTCATTCTATTGGTTTGATGTGTTCTTCATTTTTTTCAGATTTTCTTCTTTTAACACATAGCCTTTTTTATTTTCTCTCATTCATTCTCTTTCTCGTAAAGGACTGAGGAGCTCTTCTTAAATATAGAAAAAGAGTGTCTGTTGAGAATGTTACCGTTGAAGATTTTCAATCACCATTTACAGCACATCAGTATCCATATATATCTCTGTGAATTATTTCGTGTATATTGGTATTGAGAATAGGGAATTAGAGGATACTATGAACAAGTCAAACATTAAACACTTTTAGACCCGTAGCAAATTCATAATGTTCATCAGAGGATGTGAAGTTGCTTTTTCATCTTTGGGCGTTGACTTTTTTAGAGGATACATAAAAGTTCATAGTCAAATGATCTAACACTTGATGTGATTAGTAGAGGCATAGGCAGTTATTTGTGTAACACCCCAAATTTTATAATAAACTATTTTAATAATGAAATATGATTTTAAATAATTAATTTGGTGTTAAAATTATTTTAGAATACATGTGATAAATTTCGTGATTAGTTTTCGTTATATGTTATATATTTTTCTAAATAGTATTTTAGTGTAATATTTTAAAGAATAAGATTTTAGAAGATTTTACGTGTATATACTTGTACCAAATTAATGTAATATTTTTCTGTGTGTTGACTGATATTAAGTATGTACGTAGTTATATTTCAATTATTTATAACTATTTTCTATTTTTAGTTATTTATTTTATAAATAATTATCTCGGAATAGTAGTGATATTGTGTTTGATTCCCTTTATTATTATAACATTGTGATTTTATATATATTTATTACGATTTAGTAATTAATATAAAGTTTTGATGTTATATTTATTTACGTTACAATTTTGACTATTATGTAATGATGGTAGTATTTTAATGTGAATATTTTATAAAATAAGTATAATTATAGTAATTATTTTGAATATGAGTCTTGGTTATTAATGTATTTTAAAAGATTAATTACTTTAATTATTTTATTTTATAAAATATGGGTTTTGAAATATTAATAATTTTGTGCTTAATTTCTTTATATGAGTGCTTGTCAAGTTGTGCCTATTTTATATATATTCCATTGATTTAGTGGCTTATATAAAATATTGATGTTATATTTTTTTATTGTCATTTTAACTATTCTCATAATACAATAATATTTTAATTTGATATTTTGAAAGATATTATTTTAGTGTCAAATAAATAAATTAAAATAAGTATGTAATTAGTTGGACCTTGTGAAAAAATAAAATAAAATGGAGTTTAATGAGTTAGATTAACAATAACTAATATGTTAGAAAAAAAAAATCAAATCAAATATACCCTAGCGCTACAGTAGAAAGATTTTAGAAAGAGAGAGTTCGTGACATTGCAAATTGAGAAAAGGTAGCAGCCGCACTAAGAGAAAAGAGAAGAAAATCGGTTCCGACGATCGACAACTGTCCAGAAAAATTTCCTCCATTTTCGTTCAAATTTCAGTATGTTATTTAATTTATTGAGTTAGTCAATTAAACACAATTTTCCAGATTTTTAACAACCCCAATTTCTCTCTAAAATATCCGACTTCTCCGTTTGTAGAATTCATTATTTTGCACCGTTCTTCTTCACCGTAAGTCCGATTTGAGTGAAACCAACTCCAAAACGATCGTGTGAAAAGTGGCTATATTATCCACTTATTGGTTTTCTGATTTATGGTAAGATTCCTTGACCGAATTTTGAAATTAATTTTAGAGTGTCTTCTCATAATTTCTTTTTAACGTTTACCCATAAATTGTCGAGTTAGATTGATTGAAGGACAAAGAGTCGGAGAATAAAGGTTGTTTATTCGTGGAATCGTATTCGTGTGTGAAAGCGTCGAAATAAGGTAAGGGTGAGAGAGCGTTTGAATTCATGAGTGTAATATATTGTGAGATGAACGGGAAAACCGTATTTCCCAACGATTCATCCGGGACTTGCTACGTACGGCAGTAGCCCTTTGAGTGATAAATTAATTAATGTGAAAATATGGGAATTGTGAGATTAAAATGTGGAATAGAAATATTTATAAGGTGTTGATTGATTTAATTCCATTGAATGTATGTTATTTGATATTATTGTGATATTTGATTTAATTTTGTTAAATGTGTGATATTTGATATTATTGTGATATTGGATGTCAAATGAATTTGGTGCATATGTTGGATTGGATGAGTTTATGTGATGTGATAATAAAAGATGTGTACATTGTAATAATTTTATGTGATGATGATGATGTATGAATAATAATTGTGATTTCATAAATTTGTGATAAGTTTATGTGATGAGTTACGATTGATGATAATGATGCTCTAAATTTGTGATGAGTTATGTAATGATGATGATATGTGATTTATAATAGTGATGTTATGAATTTGTGATGAAAATATTGAAGTAACCCCTGATGAAATAATTGTGATTCCAATTTATGTTTGAGATGACGGTCTTAATGGAGTATCATAGGCCAACGAGGGGAGAAAATAAATATTGAGAATTTGTGAAGTGGAGATTATTTTGTCATCATATAGGTAGGGTCTGACAACCCTAGCGATTCCGGGGAAGTACAACTGAATTGAGCCTGATCGTGGCGGTCTGCTGTTGAGCCTTAAGGCAAGATTGTTAGACCTTGGAGGTATTCAGGTGGGGAATTCCTAGGTGACTTGGAGATAGCACTTCAAATGTCGGGAGCTACCATGCAACACACGTTTACCTCGACTGTCGCGTATATGTGTCTCGGGTTGAGTTGAGGGGATCTATGAGGACAGGGCCAATTTGAATTGTCCGTCCACCGGAATGGTGGCATAGTATCATGGCCTCCTAACCAAGTACTTCAGAGTTAGAATGGTACCACATTGTGAAGTAGAGTCTAAGCTCATGCATAGCATTGCATTTTCTTGTGATTGTTTTGTTGTGATTAATATGTATCGTGTGCGATAATAATTTCTACGATGATTTGATGTTATAGTGAGGTGTATTGATTTTCCTTGATTTTGACTATATAAGGTGATGTTTTTCTTTGAAGAATATTTGTGTAACGATACGGTTTATTGATGATTAATTGCGTGTTCTTCTTAGTTGTATTATACTATCAACATGATTTCAAAACTCACCTCCTTCGTTGTTTGTGTTTGACTGGCTTGGCCCTGCGTTTGCGAAATCGCAGTTATTACAGGTTAATGAGTCTTAAAGTTCAAGTTTGGGAGGAAATCCGCTATGATAGGTGATACCGGGAATTAAAAGTTGTAATGTGTATTTTACTTATGTAGTTACCAATGACTTTTTATATGAAAACCTTAGTTCTAGTAAGTCTTGGGAATTAAATCAAGAAATTCTAGTTAAATCAAGTTCATTGAATTTTAATTGAGGAACAAAGTTGAATTGTTACATCCGTATTTAGAGAAACGTGATATCCTAAAATAAATATAAAAGTTGTTACAAATAGTAATAGATATAAACGTGATATCCTATAGATTTTCTTCATCCGCCGCGAATTTTTTTCAAATTATTTAGTATAAATTATTATAATTGTTATTTTGGGGTTTAGGGTGTCACAATTTGCTTGTCATGTTTGCCATGTTGAGTTCATCAGAGGAAATTTTAACTACGATTTTTGCCTTACGTTTACAAAGGCACCTGAGGTACTACGGCACTCCCATCCTAGAGTCAATTGAAGCTTGCGACAACAAATGTGTGTGTCATCAGACTTACGTTGTAGCTGAAGTAAAGTCTTGGTTTCTTTTGCTTTTGTCCACTCATCAAAGGATAGAACGTATATTGTGATACATGCTTTGTTGTGCTTGTTTTTGCCATCTTTCTTTTGCTCTATTATATCTTGCTCCATCAGTAGATCTCTAACAAACTTGAAATATAGGTTTTCTTTGGAATGGGTGGTTACTAAATAACTCTTGCCTTTAATCTGCACACTTAGCATATATATTTAGGGGATAGGTATTCTTTATTTGTTTGTATTTGTTATCATCAAAACATCAACCAGATGATTGTATTTTTTAAAATATTTTTGCACTAACATTATCCCTCGTTTTGATGATCACAAATAACTATACAATTAATGAACAATTTTCATTCACCAAAAGGTTTTTAAAAGAAAAATCCCCCTAAATGTGGTACTCAACAAATAAAGTATGACTTAAATGATTATTTGATATTCTAAAAGAAAATTTCACATGAATATTTTGGGGTTCCCCCTAAATTTGATAGTTGCGATTCTTTAAGCGTTTCAAATGCTATTAAGTCATTTTATTTTTGCCACACATTAGGGAAAAGGGTGCATAGAGATATCATGAGAGAATGTAGATTCATGGTATACACTTAATTGTATTACTATATCTTCTACTTTTCTCCACCTTTGTCATTATTGAAAGGATGAGTTTATTGAGGTTATAGTAAGCCAAACATACATAAGAAACACAAGAAGAGCTAAAAGGTCATGCAACATACAGAAGATTGGCATAAGTAACATTAAATGAAAGCTCAAAAAGGAAATAAAGGCAAGTGTAAAAGTAAAGAATCAGTAATTTCATTAAAGAGTACACGATTAAAACGCACACAACAAAGGACACGCCTCAAGAGTTTAGCTGCTTCCTCCATTAGAGAGATGAGGAGGTCAAGCTTGTGTTTGACTTCTTGAACAAAAATTCGGGCTTCTATTTGTTCAAGAAGAATGTTACTCGCCATCGAAGCCATTTCGGATGGTAGGATTTCCATTTTCTCGGGAGAGGAAGGTGATTTCCTTTTCCTGCCAAATGACCAACTAACATCCAAAGAAGATAGATTGAGGAATGGAGAAGGAAGGATTATTACTACAAGAAACATAGGGATGAAGACAAGTGTAACACCCCGACCCTCCAGCGATATCGGCGATGTTAATCACGACCTTCTCGTTCCCCCCTTTCCCAACTTGAAATCTAGCGAGTTTTTGCCTTCCGTGGGAATCGAGCCCGGTACCTAGGGGATAAGTACCGCCTCATCACATTCCCACTACCAATTGAGCTATGTAACGCCCCAGATTTTTAATCCAAAACGTTACTTAAAAAAAATACTTATTTAGAAAAGTTTACGATTTTTTTTTTGAATACTTAGCATTTATTCATTTAAATAATTAGTAAGAAGCACGTTATTTAATATCATTAAGAAAATATTTATTCAAAATTTAAAACAAAGTAAAGGCAATTATTCCTAACGGAAGGGAACCACTTCCGTATTTCTAAAGTTCTAGTACGTTTTAAAAGTTTGTGACAAAAGATTAAAAAGAACTTAGAAATATTGCGACAACTCTATTATTAAAAAATTGTCTCGAAAAACCCATTTTTACCCCACGTTCGCCGCACATCAATACTCATTAACTACTCTTGAATCTCCTCGAACTCATTAGTACCTAAAATGTTGTTGTAAGGGTCAGTTTTATTCCATCATCTACGTCAAACCAAAGCTAAACATATGAAAGAATAACACAAAACATATAAAAGTAAAAACTTCTAATTTAAAAGAAAAATACGCAAACCGGTAAATTGTATATCAAACATATGCATAGTGCATGCTCCTAAAACTATATGATCCGGATATCAACCTGCCACTAAGGCAACTTCCACACAGAAAGGTCACCCATACCAATGGGGAAATCAAACCTGCCACTAAGGCAACTCCCACGAAGATGCATATGCCATGACATGATGATATAGTATAAAACATATATATACTCCCACACAGCCCACTAAGGATCATGTCATATGCATTCAAAAATTACTTTTCAAAATCATCTCTTATTCACATATCACTAAGAACACATAGAGCACATCCTTATCATGAGTATCACATAGTCATAGACAAATAATCATAAAAATTATGACTTTCACCACATACACATAAAATAGAAACTTTATATCATATAGGCCATAAAAATTAACACTTTAACATATATGACAAGAAAATTTAAACTCCAATTCATAAACATAATAAAAGTTAAAACTTTATCACATATAAGGTAAAAATTCAAACTTTATTTCATATTCATCGTAACACTACAATTTTATCACACATAGCATAAAATTTCATACTTTACTCCATAGAAGTCATATATTACAATTCAATCTCAATAAAAATTGGGGTTTTATCATTTTAATCCATTAGTCTACATTTATTCATTTTAAAATAGAAGCAATCACGATTATTTATTTCATGTCATCCAACCAACGGCCTAACTCTAATTTGTGTGGGGAAAAGCCCTTACCTTGGCCGCTTTTCTTCCTAGTACAAAGCTTTAAGCCCCACAGAGTTGTTCACAAGGAAAAAAAGTTTCAAGCTTGGATACACGAAGAAAATGAGGTGTGAAGGTGATGGTGGCTAGGGTTTCGGAATTCTTTTTGTTTCTTATTAGTGAGTATACAGAAATTGTGGACTTAGGGAAATTTAAAGTGGATATATATATTATATTTAAACTCCCCATTTAAATAATTCTTACTAATAACTTTATCAACTACAAAAATCGAACAAGGCAAATAATTATCACACATAATTTAATATTGAATAATATTGATAGGTTCTAATTATTTTTAAATAATAATTTTGAGGATGTTACAAGAAGATTGAGAGGACACATGTAAAGAGGAACAAAAACATTTGAGATATAAATAGCCAGATTTCTCGAAAAGCAAAACATAAATGTTTTTGGAAAGAAAGTCTTAATGACGAGGGCTTTAGTAAACGAATAGTGAGATAGAGTGTGATAGATACCATAGGCCACATGAGCCAGCTTTAAAGGCACAAGGCAGAAAGATAAGAGGGAGGTGAAGAATTGTGATTGAAAGAAGGGAAAAAATAATTGAAGATAGAAAGAAGGAGAGAACGAACAGAGGATGAGACGACAAGTTTTGAATGTTAGAGAGAGGAAGAGAGACAAAGGAAAGAACATAACATAGGAGTAAAAAATTATTCAATTCATAACTTACATTACACTTGTAACACATAAAAATAACATCACAATTACAATACTTGTTACGAAAGGGATAAGGAAATTAGAGTCCTAAGGTCTTTCTAAGATTTTTTAGACCAAATCCATTAATTTATATTACATACTAGGTTTGAATCACCAATTCCTAATACATAAATAAACTAAGTTCCTTTACTAACATCTTCAAAATTAGTCTTCCTTCTTTGAACTTTCATCTTATTCAGTGATGATGAAGTCTTTCATATTCAGGAGCCTACCTTCTGACTTGTCAGACGTAACCCAAGAAAAGGAGATAATGTGAACTTCCCTTTTCTCTAATCATTTTGACTTGTTTGGTGGGACTTTCTCTAAATATAGAGTTGGAGATACAATTTTTCAAATATAGATCTTTGATAAAATTATAAATGCTCCAACCTTCCTTTGTTATTACTTTTAGATTTGCATCCAATCCAGAGGATTCAACCAAAATGGGGTACAATTCCTTCAATACTCTTTTTCATACTTTCTCCGTGTATTAAATGTATTTGGTGAAAGAAGGAGAGATTGATACCCAAGGGTTCCACAGGTGAACCTTTGAATGCATTTTGTAAACCATCTTGTAGGCTGTAGTTCACAAATGTAACGAATTAAGGATTTCTGAATATTTCACCATTTAGGTTGAGCAGTTCATGTTTTAAGAAAACTCTGAAGTCTTTCTGAGGGTATAGTGTAAGAAGATGATCATTTAGGAAGATGAAGACTGAAGAAAGAAAATATATAGATCTGGTTATTCGTAAAGGGTTTCAAGTTAGGGAAGTTATAGAAAACCAATTTTGGGAAAGAAAGGCTTATGTTGAAAGGGATGATTTTGAAAAACGTTAGAGGAGAAGAGGTTTAAATAGGCATAGAGGAGGAATTAAAAGCATATATCTTAACAAGGGTGAACAAAAGAAAGGCGATAAGAATGAGGACATGACAACATAGACCCAAACTGAAAAGACAACATAGACTCACGATAGGACATATAGGAAGTTATAGGCACAAAAAACAAAAACATATAAGGTAAAACGATTAAGTGCATATAAAATAATGAAGTAAAGTTGTTCTTTCACATTTCTTACTAGAGTTGGTTGGACTTTTCTATCAGCTGATCTTCTAACAAGAGGCAGAGTGGTCTTGTTTGTGATCGTCCTTTTGACTCAACATATGCAGTCATTTGTTCTAGTGCTTTGATACCAATTGAAGGTGTTTTAATTTCCCATAAGATAATGAGTCAAACACGCAATATACCGGAGGTGAGAACCTTGTCCTTGAACATACAAAGGGAAGGCTTCAAACCTTGTAGATAGAGGATTGCCAAGGTGGTTCATTATGCAATACATGCTTCTTTAAGGGTAACCCTGTTTCATTTTTTTTTTCGAGTGCATCATCTTTGTTCTGATGAGGATTTTTGCCTGTTGCCATTCAACGTTCCAAAATGATTTGATTTAGTGGTTTCATTACTTGTCATTTCTACTAAGGGATTTCCTGGACAAGTGAACATACATTTAGATCAAAGAAGTTTTAGAAAGCTTCTTCTTGACAGGTTAGATTTATTGTTAAAATGCACTATAACGTTTCCATTATTTTGTACTAAAAATTTTGTTGTATCCACTAATACTTCTTCCTATTAGAGGATGAATATTAACAAATAGACTCTTTTCACTTAGTAACTCACCATGCCTTACAAAAGCATGCGATTTTTGTCTAGTTTGTCATTGAAGAGTTTAAAGGAGAAAATAACCAAAAGACATAATTTAAAAGAGGAAATAATTTAAAAGAGTATTAATCTATTGTCTAAAAGAAGAGTTGATCGCACGAAGAGGTATTTTCTTGAATGATTAATCTGAGAAAGTATCTCTCTTATAGATATGATTTTGAGAAGATTACTCTATTTCAAGTGACACAGAAGAAAAATCCTTATTCATGTCTATTATTCTCTTTGAGTATTCATTTGTCTCAATACAGAGAATTTGTTTTACTACATAGAATGTCATGGAAGATTGATCTGCAAAAGGGAAATTTTAATACGGAAAAACTTTTCCTAACACAAAACTTTTGGAAAGAAGATGGAATTGACATTTGAGAAAAAGATGTTCTACAAGAATGCTTTATCTAGTTTCAAAAAGCAATAACAGTCATTTGGACCTAATTTTATCAAACCAAGTTTTGAAAGAGATAAACATATTTAGGGAAGGTTTTGAGAAAAAGACATACATTATTTTAGACCATTTTCCAAGTAATTCCATCCTAAATAATATTCAATCAAACTAGTATTAGAAGAAAATATAATTACCTCAAAATTTGACTTTGTAAATCCCAATTTTTATCAATGTAATGAGCAATGACAGCCATATACTTTTTTTTTATTGCTCACAGTCCACATGTCAGAAGTAATGGCCACTCTTTGTAGGAGAGTTTCTAACAACTTCAAAATTTTGGTTCTCTCAACTACGTACACTTTGAGTATATTTTTTTTAATAGTATTTCTAAAAGGAACTTGAAATAATGGTTGGAGAGAGGCTGAGTATCTCTTAAAACCAATATGTTCCACTATTGAAAGTGGATATTCATGCAAAATAATTGCATGTGCAAACTCTTTCATAGCATTTCCAGCATCATAAATTCCAGTCCCCAACTCCTTTTTACCTTGCAAGACCTTAGATGTAGGAAATGTTTGTCTTGTATTTTGTCTCATGGTAGCCAAGCGTGGAGTACATATATTCATATGTTTGCGCAAGTGTGACGTCTCATCTCTTGCTCTCCCACCAAACAATTTATTGCAATATTTACATTTAGCTTTATCTTTTCCATCAACTTGACCTTTTTAAAATGATCTCATACAATACTTTTAACCATATTGGAATGATTTTCGGTTATTTCATCCACCATGTTATCAGTGTTTCATCCTGAAGTGTTTGCACGGTTTCATTTAGTGTGGAAACATTGACTAACAGATTACAATTTTCATTCATAGTTGGTTGTTGTAAGCTTTTTTCTGAAATAATTTGACATGATAGTGGTTAAGATGTGCCATCAATTTCCATTTCTATATTCTATAAAGTTGCACATAAAAACAAATTAAATTCATAAATTCATAAAACGCTTTGATGAGTAGTATAAATAAAAAAAATATTTAGATTATTTATCCATCACCTCATTAATCACCATACATCCAAAATAACTATAATTAGATTATTCTAATTTCTAAAAACAGATTTAGCACTAACAAATTAATCAGATTTAAACCATAACAAATTAATCAGATTTAAACCATAACAAATTAAAAATAAAAAATAAGTTTAATCAAGAAAAACATTATTGTAAACCAGAATCATTAAGAATAAACCAAAATTAATCAAGAATCATAATAAACCAGAATAAACCAAAATTAATCAAGAATCATAATAAACCAGAATAAACCAAAATTAAACAAGAATCATAATAAATCAAAAGAACTATATTTAGATTTTTCTAATTTCTAAAATTAAATTTAGCACTAACAAATTAATCAAGAATCACAAATCGAATAAATCAAAATAGATTAAGCAAGAATCACATACATACAAACAAATTTACTAACACAAACAGAGACGAATGGCAAAAATTACAAACATACAAGCAAGAATCACGAACAGATAAGGCAAGAATAAAAAACGAGTGGCAACATTAAGCAAGAATCGCAAACATATTAGCAAGAATCACAAACGAGTGGCAAGATTTAGCAAATTTACAAACATACAAAAAAATTTACTTAAATGGCGCAGAGGAGGGAGATCGGAAGATGGGGGACGCGTGGGGGAGGATGACGTTGGCGAGGAAGGTTGGCGCAAAAGAGGACGGTCGGAGGATGGAGGACGCGCAGAGGAAGACAGAGACGACATGCGGAGGAGGACGACACAGAGATGAAGGCCGACGATCGAAACTGAAAAAATGAGGGTGGAGGGTGGACAGCGGCGGCAACAGAAAAACATAAAAGAAGAAGAAGGGTTGACAAAGTGATGGTTTTGTTACTATTTTAAGAGATATAAGAGTAATAAAGTAATTGCGTTTAAGTGGGGTGAGTGTGGGATGAATTTGATCATACCCACCCTGCCCCCACTTGTAACTTTAGATCGGTGGAAATAAGATGGAATGGACTGAAATCAAGTGATAAGTAAATAATCTTCGTTATTTGCAACATGATAAAACCCATTCCATCCTATACGACCCTATTCTCCAATTTTCATTCCCCTCCAATTTGAGTGTATCCAATAAAATAGAACTTCATAATTAAACAATTACATTTTTATCCATTTTTTATTTATTACTCTCGCATGTATACAGAGTTGCTACAAGTCTCTTCTTTCCTCCACTGCTATAATGCTACAATACTACCTTTTGATACACAATTTCTATATTTTTGTTTCTTCTTAGTTTCTTTCCTTTAGATATATTAGTTTGGTAGAACTTGTCTTTTATTTTATAGTTTTTATTTGTTAAATTATTTGCTAGCACACAAAATGGTTTTACTTACATTAACCAATGCTGCTTCCGTAAAATGAATTTCGTTTGCTTTCTATTTTCATGCATAATTTCATTTCATCGTAATATCCATAAGTAAAGCTTTGTGTCTTTGATTCTAATGTTTGTTCTCGACTTCAAAAAGATAGTATATTTTAAGTAATAATGTTTTTTTAAATAAGAGGGTAAATTAAAATAAATAAAATTATAATTCATTTCATTTTGTCGACATTCCAAACAATAGAATGAGAAATTTGTTCTACTATATTATAAAATACCCAAACAATAGATTGAATCTTTGTTCCATTCCATTCCATTTTATTTCGCTTCGTCCATTTTAAAATATTCAAACGGAGCATAAGGAATTAGTGTTCATTGTTATTAAAAAGAGATTTTGAACCAAGGGATTAGTCCTAATCTAATATGTTAATTTGATGTAACCATAATAACTTAATTGTTAAAATAGTGGATTTCATAATTACATAGTGAAAATTGGGTGACTTGAAATCCGAATTGAACTTTCTCATGATCTTTATCTTGTTAGTTATCGTTTGTTCGTATGAAATTAAACAACCAATTATAAAACATCTTACCAATCTAAGTGTTTGCATGCGTAGCTAAATTAAACACAATATATATCTATTGAGACAATCTTATTTGTCATTTTATTACTTGAGCGATTTGCTACACTTGCCAAAAAAGTTATCAAGTTTTTGGTGTTGTTGCCGGTGATTGTTGATTAATCTTCAACAAGACAAAGTATTCATACTTAGTGTTTTTTTTCTTTTATATTTTGGTTCTTTAATTTCTAAAATATTTTAAAAAAAAGTTTTGCTAATTTCCTTTATTTTTTTGCTATGATTCTCTGCTGCTAAAGTATTTTGAGTTGTGCATGCAGAGTGAGACTTTAGAGAAATTGCTTTAGGATCTTGAAATCGAATAAATTGTTAAGATAAATAGAAAGAAAGTGAGATTGGCCAAGAAAGGAGAAACATAAGCCTTGGGATTAGCTATAGTACTTTCTATCGAACTTCCGACTAGTGATACGAAGCTGGAAGATATATATATCTACCACCATCACCACCACTTCAACATGTGATGGTATGTGGACTGGTGAGGAAGCTACCAGTTTGATCGAACAAATGGCTTCAAGTGCGTATCGAGTACAACATGCATGTGGGGCCTCAAGAAAAGGTTTGCTTGAAGTGGACATCAACACCACTAAGTTAGCTGCACCAAAAACTGTCTTCACAAATAGACAAGTTAACTAAGCAGATGGAGGTAGTTCTTAGTAGAGGTCCTAAGAACACTGTAACGGTTTCCCAACAAGTACATGGAGATTTTCTGTCGTTTATAAATCAACATTCACTTTTTTGAGTCATTAGAAAAAAGACCTACTTATGCAAAATTCATGAATGAAACATTGACTAAGAAGAGGATATTAAAAGAAAAGAAAATTGTGTAACTTATTGATGAGTGCAACACCATTATCTAGAGAAAGCTACCTCCAAATTGAAAGATCTAGTTAGTTTTAATATTCCTTGTTCTATGATAAAATAATTGTTGGAAAAGCTTTTTTTTTTTTTATTTAGGTGTCAATATCAATCTCATACCTCTATTAATGATGAGAAAATTAGAGGGCGGTAAA
>JBBPBP010009779.1:55000373-55011369 GCA_037974735.1 Cicer chorassanicum | reverse complement strand
GATATGGACCAAATATAAATTCTATTGAAAACTAATTTAATTTTATGCAATATTTTTATTTATTTATTTTTTAACATTCAAATTGTCATTATAATAAAGAATTATTTAAACCAAAAATAGCATTCAATTATAAATAAATATTTTAATTGATGAAAGTTGAATGTTAACATGTTTTTGTTCAGAATACATGTATAGTAAGCTTTTGTTCATTATCTTTTTTTAATAATTTTTAATATATTCATATTTTATGATAATTTTAAATAAATTTGTGTATCTTAATAATTGGAAGTAACTTTTCTAATAATTTTTGATATATTTGTATGTTAGAGCTATATATTTGATTGTCGCTGAAATGACAATGACATTGCTAATAGAGCTAAATATCACTAGAAGGGGGGTTGAATAAAGATTTTGGCGTTTAAAAATAGTTTAAAAAGTTTTTGAGTTTATGTCCTCTCTAAGAGGATGCGAACTGGAAAATAGATTTTTAAACTTTTTTAAATCAGAGATAGACACACAACTTTTATACTGGTTCACCCAAAGATGGCTACGTCCAGTCCTCCAGTCCTCACACCCTTGTGAGATTTCACTAAAAATCAATCAGATCAGCCTCTTGCAGAGGATGATTACACTTTGTGTTTTCTCAAGCTTCACCAAGCTTACAACCTTGTTCCTTACAAGTTTCAAACATTTTCAAGTACACCTTACTTGAAAATTACAGAGTGATATGAGTATGATTTCTTTCTCTTTACGTTAACACTTTCTAAAATGATATTTCAATGATCTAGTGTATGAATGTAGAAAGTATAAAGAGATGATGACTATTTCTTATGATAGACTTAAGATTATTGATCTTTTTTCTGCAATGTTGTGGTGTG
Organism: Cicer chorassanicum; assembly: GCA_037974735.1. Classification (NCBI taxonomy): domain Eukaryota; kingdom Viridiplantae; phylum Streptophyta; class Magnoliopsida; order Fabales; family Fabaceae; genus Cicer; species Cicer chorassanicum. Next base: position 55,010,491 of record JBBPBP010009779.1, on the reverse strand, counting down.
TTTGATGATGAATAGCTTGCTGCTTTTTATAGATGCCTTGTGATGTTCTTTCCATGTGACAAGCTCTTTGTGACCGTTGGGAATCAAATCAAAACAATCCAAGGTCTTTCATCATATTTATGAAACAGCCATCCAGCTATCCTCGTGCAGGAGGTTGACCCTTATTGGAACTTGGTCTTGTGTTGTCCTTTTCTTTTCTCATTCTTCAAGACCTGTAGGACTTCCATTTTGAGCTTGTCTCTTGTTGCCTTTTTGTAAATTGACTTAGCATTGTTTTTTCAATCATACTAGAATGATATATAGGTCTGCACATTAGCCTTTGTGCATAGGATGGTAGTTTGCAACATGTAACTATTTGAAGATCCATACTTTATGCCATCCTCGTACCTTGTACAGCTGGCCTTCTGACTTCTTTTGATCAAATGCTTTATATATTCATTTATTAATACTGTTTTGACTTCTTTTGATGAATTAGAAACATTATTTCAGCGAGGATGAGAAGTTTCTACTTGAAGACCCATCCTCTCAAGGTTCTGTCCTATCCTCTAGCTTGAACACCTAAAGGACTGACCCAGATTTTTCTCCCTTTTGATCTAATTGAAGATTAACCTGTTTTCTTATAATAATTCACTCAAAAGCACAGATTAGTCATTAACCACAATCATAATCTTTAAATAATTTTGTTATCAAAATCATTTGAGATTTTGTCTCAACAATTGTCGCATAACGGCGACCGCAAATATAAAATCATAGTTTAGATTGCTAGAGCCTGATCTGTTGTGCTCGTCTCGACTGATTTATACTTATTTATTACTATCAGCATGTTGAGATAATAGAGAGGTTTGGATAAGGATCATTCACATGAGTGGTTAGGTGGTTTTTTTTATTGAATTGAATGAGTAATTAAATTTTCAAACTATGAAATCATTACTCACCACTAAGTGGAATACTTGTGCATGTGAAAGGAGAATTGATAGTGTAAAATATTAGAGTAATGAGAAATGCATAATAATGTTATCAAAAAAATATTATAAAAAATGCGTGGTAAGAAGAGGGAGAGAGAGGGAGAGGAAGTGAATCGTTACTCACTACTAAGTGAAATAATTGTGCATGAATGTGAAAGGAGTATTATGTATTTAAGAGGCCATCCTCTCATAGATTCAATGCATCCTCTAGCTTGCAAATATGATGGTTTTGAGTCATATGTTCATCCTTTTAGTCTTTATGATTAATAACCTATTTTCTACTATAAATCCACTCAAGAGCACAGATTAGTCATTAATCACAATCATAATCTCTTAAGTAATCTTGTTATCATTAAAATCATTTGAGAGAGATTTTGGCTCAACAATCTCCCCATTTTTTATGATGACAAAATTCTTTAGATTATGATTTTTAAATATGAAAACATGATGATATTAAATGTTTATGCTCCCCCTGAATCAAGTGAGTAATCTTTTAAAAAAAAATTAACAAGCATTACTCCCCCTGAATGTATGCCAGAAATATGAAGCATAGATAGTAAAGGAAAACCATAATTATATTTCAAGATAATATTACAATGGCAGAAACATAGTCATTTCAAACATAGGCATATCAAAACATCAAACATTAATCAAAACATCAACTTTAAAACAGACAACAAAACATCATAATCTTTCTCCACCTGAATTTGGCAGTAGCAAAAAATAGAAGTCATAAAGCTACTCTGGGGAGGATGGTTCATCAGAGGAGGATGAGGGAGAATCAGCAGCAGGGAGCTTAGGAGGATGATCTCCATGAGCGATGATGGTATTGACCAAGTGTTTGGTGACCCATTCAAGAATGAGGCCAAACTGTGTCATCGTGCGCGTGATCTTCTTTTGATCATTTCTGATTGTTTTCAAAAGTCTCATCTGCGTACACTGTTTTCTATCTTCAGTTCGTGTTCCAGTGTTGGAATCCTTTGGCTGATCATTTACACTGGAGCTTTTGTTTTGAGAGCTTCCAGCTTTTTCTTTGGATGAATTATCATTGGAAGTAATCACAATCATAATCTCTTAAGTAATTTTGTTATCATTAAAATCATTTGAGAGAGATTTTGTCTCAAAAATTATGAGTAAAACATTTATAGCTTACTCCTATGGTAGATCTTGAAATTTTGAGGTATAGAAGTGTATATCAATCTATGTCCTTGAAGGCATATAGATCTTCATTATATATAGATTAATTTAGTTTCGGTGTGTTTAAATGTATTGAGAAATAGTAATAGTTTTCAAACAAAAATGTGTATCTAAAATTTCTTAGTAATAGAAATACACTTGAATATGTAATTGAATGGGCATAGTTGGGATTATCATATTGTTGACAATCAATATTGTACGATTATTTTAAGTTTTATAAGTATAATATAATAATAGTTGCGACAGATTTAGATATAAAATCAATGTTTGTAAAAATTGTTAAACATGAAGTTGGAATATGTCACACATTCATAGAAAAAAAAAAGCTTATAACAACAACACCCATATATGATGCATGTGGTTGATTGACATGAACAAATGTTGAATTGGAAAATGTTGATTAGTTTAAATTACATTGTGAAACCTAATTCAATTTCAAAAGTCATTGTGCTTGTAATTATTGCAATACACAAAAAAAATTGAAAGTAACAAAGTAGTTGCCTTACTAAATTATGAAAGCAATCATTTGTTTGTGAAAAAATATTGTAAATTTGGAAACCTACCAAAAAATTAAAATAATATTATCCCTTCGACGCTAATCCTCTTATTCATGTGCTTATCTTTAACTCTGCATTACAATTTGATTTGAGGCGGAGGGGATTTCCAGGTCATTGAGTTTTTTTCGGGTCTTAGTTTTAAATGGTGGTTTGTAGTTGTGATTGTAGCTGAAATGACAATGACATTGCCGCATAACGGTGACCGCAAATTTAAAATCATAATTTAGATTGCTAGAGCCTGATTTGTTGTGCTCGTCTCGACTGATTTATACTTATTTATTACTATTAGCATGTTGAGATAATAGAGAGGTTTGGAAAAGGATCATTCACATGAGTGGTTAGGTGGTTTTTTTATTGAATTGAATGAGTAATTAAATTTTCAAAGTATGAAATCATTACTTACCACTAAGTGGAATAATTGTGCATGTGAAAGGAGAATTGATAGTGTAAAATATTAGAGTAATGAGAAATGCATAATAATGTTATCAAAAAAATATGATAAAAAACGCATGGTAAGAAGAGGGAGAGAGAGGGATAGGCAGTGAATTGTTACTCACCATTAAGTGAAATAATTGTGCATTAATGTGAAAGGAGAATTGAGAACGTAAAATATGACTCATAATTTATTGACATAAATTGAAAATAATTAAAAATGCATAATAATGTTATCAAATTTTTTTTAAAAAAAGAATGTATAATAAGAACAAGGAGAGAAGGAGGAAGTGATTCTAATGTGACACCTATGAATATTTCTAATGTGGTAATAATAGAGACATATGACAAATAGAGTGTTGAGATGGCAACAAAATAGATTTGGGGGTTTGTTTTAATAAATTATAACTAGATACTAACCCGCGCGCTGCTCAATAGAATTTAATATATTACTAAATATAAAATAACAATAATATGTAATTTAAAATTAAAGTTAATTTTGTTTTACAGTAGAATATACTCAAGTGTTTATGTACTTAAACACTACAAAAAAATTGACTTATCGTGACACACAAAGTGTGTCACTAAATGTTAAAAACTGTAGGTAGAGGTCAATAATACTTTGAGTGACACCCGTGTCAATTTTAAGGGGGCGTCCTTCTACACTTTGAGGAGTGTCATTCCATGTTCTGATGATTGTCACTACATGTTTTTTATTTCTACCTACAATAATGACTGTCACTAAAAACTAAATAAATATAAGTAAAGAATTGATCTATTCCTACGGTACTATCTGACACTAAAACCTAGAAAAATATAAATAAAAAATTAATCTATGCCTACGGTATTTTCTGTCACTAAAACTTTTTATTATTCATTAAATTAAATTTATTTTATCTCCCTACTAATTGTAGTTCTAAATTATTAATAACAGTAAATTAAATTTAAATTTCTAATTTATTTTTATCAACTAATACCATTAAAACATACAATAAAATATAATTTAATTTTACTAATTCTATTAAAACATACAATAAATAGTTATTTTGCTCTATAAAAGATTCAATAAACTTTCAACAAAAGTCAAAATGAGTTTCTTAACATTTATTGTGATAAATTGCAAACTAATTTCATAAAGAACAGTACTCATCTTCCTAAACAAAATATTTGAGGCGTGATTGTGAAAAATAACAGAACAATAACATCCTCGATATTTTATCTAACTGCAAAAAAAATATCTCACTCTTAAACTTTTTTCTAGTTGGAGGCGCCATGTGAGTTCCTCCACTCGTTTTTCAAGCTTATCCTTTGCCTCTTAAGTGCGCTAGTTTCTCTTGCAGCCTAAAGCAAATGGAAACATATCAACTGAGAGTAGAGAGAAACACAAAAATCAGGAATAAGAAAAAATGAGGCTGCTTAAATTTGAAGCTTACCATTTTCATGTTCCTAAGTTCTTTTCTGGCTACACGCCCTCTCCATCGGCATTGTGTCAAAATTGAACCTTTCTTCAGCCTCTTATAATATGAGGATCCTCAGTTCTGTGTAAATTGGTTTACCAAAAACATCATTTAATTAAGTAGTCAAACAGTCTCATCATTTATAATGTGTTGGGTTTAGATTTTAATTGACACAAACCCAAATAGAACATGCCTAGGGACAAATTTTACCGAAGCGAAAAATTGATGCTTCAGTCAAGCACCCAATGAGAAAGTTATCCACGGTAAAGCAAACGAAACATTAATTTGGATCTGTCATGAATTGAAGATCCTAAAGTATGCAGGTTATTCAATTGAAACTCAAATTAACATTCCTTTATAATTTTAAATGTTAAAATACATGATATTTCCATCCAACTAAACAAACAGACATCAGGAATTGAAAGGCTGTCTAATATTAGCACAGGGTAGGGTTGTCCCTTATGATGGTAAGGTCCCGGCCAGGTGCAAAAATATCGGAATATATACAAGAATTCAAGAACTATCCAAAAAAATCACATAGATAACACAGGAAATAGATTTTGCTGGCAATATCATCAACTCAGAGACAATAATATAAATACAATCTCAAAAATAGCATTTGAATAGCAAAAATATTACAAATGTCAGAAAACCAAAACAGCCAAAGCTGACGGCTACAATGTAGAAAAACCAAATGCGCCGGCAAAACAACCAGCAAGCAAATTATGACTCACAAAGAACACCTCATTTAATCTCCTCCATCTTCACAGCTAGAGTACACCAATGATTCACATCACACAGGTATAGCAAACTCACTTGCATTATAATCATACAAGAGCACAACCAAAAGCACATAATAATTTAACACAGAGAAACAAAGTTATAAGAGACAACTAATCGACATGAAAAAATATACATAACTTAAAAACAAACTAATAAAAGGGGCAAAACCCCACAGCTGTGAAGAATCTATCTATAATACAGACAGGAATTGTGCTTACAGCTAAGAGTATAAAACTAGAAAATAGAAAATATTGTTGAAATACTACACATATACTATACAGAGATACAGCAAGGGTTATATTATTTTATCTTATAATCATCATCACTTTACCTGCTGAAGAAGCTCCCTGTGCATCAATGCCTCATGCAACTCTTGCTTGTGTTTCTGTCTTACGTCTCTAATCTCTTCCTCAAGCTGTCTCGTACGACCTTCTTGAGTGTCAGCTTCCTCTTTTGCAGCAAGATATTCCTGCCTACTTTCAGCTGCTCTTTGTCTCTCCTTTTCAAGGGTCTTACTTAATTGAGTCTGTTCTGCCCTAAGACATGAAATCTGCAATTCATTATTGAAGTTAGTGACACATACACAAAACCGCCATTTAAGACATGACTTCATTCAAGAAATTGCAGAACCTGGGCCTCAACAACATTAATTCGAGACAAGGTTTGAGATAAGCGGTCATTCGCAGATCGCTCTTTTTCCTCGGCAGTTGCAGCTTTAGCCTCGGCTTCCTGTAAAGTCCATTGAAAAAGATATAGAAACACAATAATATCCAGTAGGAAAGATTTTTAAAATGAAAATAAAAAAGTATTCTAAAGAGCTGAAGTCGAGAATTGAGAGATCTTTCAACTGCAACCCAAGCTTCAGCTCTTCTAGCATTTGTTTCGTTTTATCAGGTGAATTCTAGTCTAGAACATATCCCAGGCAGAAGAACAAAAAACAGAAGGAAAAGCAATTCTTGGACATATGTTTATTACCTGCATGGCTTCAATTTGCCTTAAAAGAGGCCTTGTGGATTCTGGAACTTGTGTAATCAGTTTTTCACACCGTCTTTCACTTGCCTAGGGAAAGCAAGTCAAATTAGAAAACTACCAAAAGCACAAACAAGCAAAAGCATCATCCTCCAAAAGTCAAATAATTGAAAGACATGCAGAGAGCAGGGAAGCAAACCTGGTAACGTTTTTGAAGATCCTCGATGTCTCTGTGACGCATGTCTTCTTTGAATACAGCAAGTCAAATTGTTTATTGGCTTACTGAGCAATTTCATCAGATTGGGTTCCCCTATTGCCTCGTCCAGCGCCTTCACGTTTGAAGTGCTTCTGCAAATTGGACAACTGTTATCAACAAAGATAGAAAAAGAAATGAAGAGAAAATAACTAAGTAATAATATATTGAAGTTACCCGCGTCTAGTCCCGTTGTGGCGATCAACAGGTCTCCGTGGGCGTCCCTCTTCACCAGCTTCGCCATTGCTAAAGCCTCCACAACGACTGCCTCCACCACCTCCGCGGTAAGGCCCACGAGGTGCTCCATTACCACGTCTCTCAGCAGGATTACCAGAATTTATTGTATTTAGTGTGCATGATGTATCCAGTTACAACCTTGACAATATTGTTTGGGCTATGAAGCATGGTTAGCAAAGGAAGACCTATTTTTCAAATCATGAATTGAACCTTATTATGAATTGTTACATACATTATCAATAAAAATACGACATTTTATTTCTCTATAATAATTTCTTTCCCTACAAATCAAGCAAAAATAAATGTAAGCTATTGGAATCAGTGAATTACCAATTCGATGGCCTCTGTTTCAGCCACTTCTCTTACTTTCAACCTACTCTCAATTTATTATTTCTTCAGTTAAGAACCTTCGCTGAGCAGAATTGAGATTATGTTTCTTCCCCACAAAAATAACAAAACTAGAACTATAACAATTCCTTGAACAAACTGAAAATCTATTTACCAATTTTATGCTCTTTAACTTTTTTCCCTAATCCTTATTGTGTACTTAAGAGAAAATAAATTAAAAAGGTGTCAGAAGGTGAGAACAAAAGAAGATTGTCAAAGAATTATTGAACTGAAATTGAAGCATTGTAAATTGAAATTTTAGATTAGCACTCATATCAGCTAAAAAACAGAACATTGATTAGCACTCAATCAATCATGGATTCCATGCCTAACCTTCATCACTCCCATCTCTCACTCAATCACAACTGTGCATCATTTCCACCCTCCTTATCACCTTCCCTCTCCTTCAGCTCCCTCCCACCACCTCAACTTTCGCTTTCGTCGTCCTTTAACCTACCATCCATAAGAGCCTCATCCTCCTCAAACGACCATGCGTTTCACAAACAAAGAAAAACCGCTTTACTGCCAAACCCATTCCAAGCCCTAACCCCTCTCTTCTCCCCCGTCGTTGAAACCACCTGCATCGTCATTGCCGCAACCGCTTTCTTCTTCATGCGTTTCCACCACAGTCCCGTCATCGCCGCCACGCTCGCACCCCCGACCACGGATCAGCGAAAACTTTATTCGAGGATATTCTGAAGAAGGATCCGCTTCGAGTGGAAGCTTTTCATGGTCTGGTGACGGCGATTTCGGAATCGCAAAAAAAATGAATTTAGGGGTTTTAGGATTAAGGTTAGTTGAAGATACTAGAGAGAAAAGGGTTTGAGAAATGTAAACAAAAAGAAAAGGTTTCTTATTGTATCGGGAAGGCCGTGTAGTTGCATTTTCATTGGTACAAAACCAAAGGGCAAAACCAACATTTTGTGTGTTTAATTTTTTTAAACATTTTTAGAAACAGTGACACTCTTACTGTAGCTAAAAGTAGCTAGTAATAAATAAAAAAATATCACAAAATTTGAGTGTCACAATAGATACTTTTTTTTGTAGTGTAAAGGTAAATATATTTTTGAATAATTATATATAAGTTAGGTTTGTTTTAGTAAAAGAAAAAGTAAAACATTGTTGACTAATACAATTTCATGCAAAATATATTTAAATGTGGAATTGGTTTATTCAAGCTTTTTGATTTCATTGAAGTGGTTCTTCTAATAATAAATTTGTTAAATAGTTATGTATTTCTTTATTGTTAAAGTTATACATTTAGCTATAATATTTTTTTCATTTTATATAATTTATATTAGTTTTGAAACATTAGATTTATAAATTTATGTATTTTTTCACGTTTTAAATTTTATATGTTCATCGTAATTCTGTCAATCTCACTGTCCATCTAAGCATGCACTAAATAATATTATGTGCTCTTTGATATATTATAACATTCATTCGTGAGTGATAGTTTGTTAAATCCAAAATATTGAAACAATTCATTCGTGTGTGCCTTGAAATTCTCAAAAAATTATTTGACACGGTCAAGAAATTTCAAGAGTGGTTCACTACAAGAAAAAAAAACGTTTTGCAGCGGTTAAAAAGGCTGTTTGCAGTGGTTATAATCGCCTCAAAAACATGATTGCGACGGTTCTGCAATTGTCGCAGATTCGTGCCCCAAAAATCGTCGTTCCAACCGCCTGCAACATTTGCGACGGTTTCTAACCGCCTCTAAATACAATTTGCGACAGTTTGAACCATCTCTAAACACACTCAAATTTATTTGTTTCTAAACAATTGCGACAATTATCAACTGTCGCTATATTTATTTTGAGGCAGTTTGAACCGCCGCAAACCTAATAATTTAAAATAAAAAAAATGATACAATTTTTTCCTACTTTTTATTAATTAAAATAAAAATATTCATAAATATGATCCCCATAATTATATAACTATTATACCTAAATCCAATTTATATAATTTTTTCAAAAGAAATAACGCCAATTCATACATTGAATTTAACTAAAACAATAAATAAAGTAGTTTACATATTCAAAACATTAGTGGAGTGGCTAAACATACAAAACAACTTCATTAAACATAAAAGTTCATTCAAATATCTAATTAGTCCCTAATGTTGTTGTTCCACAATTATCAGGTTGGTGGCTAGACTCAGATGAACGTCTATCCTTTATTGACGATTCTACGTCTGTTGCCTGAAAAAAAAAAGGTATATATTAACCTCAATGAATATTGATAAATATTGTCAAATACCAATTAACTAAATTTCTCATATAGCTAGAAGCAATCATTAAACAATTGATATTTTTAATCAAGGACAAACAGTTCTCACAAGATTTTTTAAAATAGGTTTGCTATGAAAACAATTTTACATGATATCCAAACAATCAATGAAATTCATTGTAAAATGGAACTAAAACCTAAAAGTAACAATCACTAAGAAATTTACAATATATAGGTCACGAGATCGAAAACTTACCAAGTGAAAATGAAGAACAACACTCAAATGAGATCCAAAATCAGTGAATCTAACCCCGACAAACAATTCCTGAAATTTAAAACACTGCAATAAAAAATCACGAATGAGATCGAATCAAGATGGATAGAGGGAGATAGATGAGAGTTTGTAACTTACACTACAAGAAAAAAGATGATTTACGACAATTAAAAAGCTTGTTTGCGGCAATTGTAATCGTCGCAATATGGCTGTCGAAAGATAGAGGTGCGTCTATCATTGGTGCTTAACTTTAAGTCTTGCCCTTTTTTAACTTGACAATTAATGATCCTAACTAGATGGGTATTCATGATGAGTTAAAAATTAGAAAGTGAAAATAACACTTGTAAGATCAGATGTGCACCTAAGAGGGGGGGGGGG
>JBBPBP010009779.1:54983887-54999891 GCA_037974735.1 Cicer chorassanicum | reverse complement strand
AGTAATGTAAAGAACACAACAGATTTATCCTGGTTCCCCTAATCACCAAGGGTACGTCCAGTCCTCTTGCTCACCACAAGAGATTTTCTTCACTATCTGTCAGAATATGTACAAGTCCTCACCCTGGGACCTTGGCTACAATCTTCTAACAAACTTTCAAAGATAGAACACTACTATCTTAGATACAGCACTTAAAGAAAGCACAACTTTCTTTTACAATCACTTTGTTGTTTTTGATAAGGATATAGGAATAGAATGAAGGTAGTATAATTCAAGATTTATTCAAGTACTTTTGAGAACCTTAAGGATATGAAAATGATATGCAAGTACTTGAATTTCTGAAAAAGACTTAGAAAAATTTAGAAAATTTAGTTCAAAGTCTTTGAAATTGTGTAATTTGAATTGGTAATTTGAAAATGAAGTTATGACCTATTTATAGTCCTCAAACAACTCTTTAGACTCGTGGCCTTTGATTCAAGAGGTTTGAGAAAGAATTGTAATGTTTTAAATTGAATTCAAAGCTGAAAAATTGCATTCCTTCTAGTTGTATTCGACTACCATATTTCTGTATTCGAATACAGCTTGCTGCAACGTTAAATTTTTTTCAAACATTTCACTGTGTAGTCGAATACAGATGAGATGGCCAACTCTCTGACTTAGCCATGTTTTATCTTGTATTCGACTACAAGATATCTGTATTCGAATACAACTTGCTGCAACGTTAAAAATCATTCAAAATTTTCACTGTGTAGTCGAATACAGATGAGATGGCCAACTCTCTGACTTAGCCATGTTTTTATCTTGTATTCGACTACAAGATTGCTGTATTCGAATACGATATTATTTTTTGTCAAAAATAAAGATTCTAATATTTTGAAAATATTATTTTGGACTTTTGAAAATATTATTTATGCATATGCAAAGTAATTAAGGTTCTCTTGTATTTGAATTATGACTTGAATTATTTTACCTTTATATAATGTATTTATTTGTAATTTCATCAAGTGGTTTGAAAATGATTTGGAGGAATTCTTCTTTTTGTTGATGTGGCACCATTGGTTTTTGTGTATAATCAAAAACGTATTTTTACATTCTCCCCCTTTTTGATTATGACAAAACCAGCTGTTGTTGTTGACGACTCCCCCGTAATGTAGGCGTAGTGTACTCCCCCGTAATATATGCAAACATCTATGTCGGAGGAGGAAGGGAATATGTGTGTTGTATACCTACATTGTAAATTTTAACAGAAAACAACAAGCAACAAAATACACAGATTGCAACAAAATACACAGAGTTTCTCCCCCTTTTGACATGATCAAAAAGAAGAATACCAGTAGTAAATAAAATAAGGGATTTAACACAAGAAATATAACATAAACCAAGAAATATCACATTGAGATAATGAATCAGATGAAGTCAAACAAGACATAAAGTCACAAAGTCATACAATAATAGTAAAGATAACCGGAAAGTAACAACGAGTACAAGTAGCAAAATAGAAGGAAAGTCAGCCCTAGTACAAAAAAAACTAACTACTCCTAGGAAACGAAAGACAAGTCAGCGACAATCGGGAGGTAGATGGAAGTGATCGAGTTTATCGGCGATGATACACATCTCGTGGACCAAGCTGTCGTGATTGGTAGCGATGGTGGATTCGAGAGCTTGAAAGCGAGCATCGACCGAAGCGGTAAATCCGGAGAAGCAGGTCTGAAGCGAGTCAAGTTTATCCATAATCATGCGGTTAGAAACTTGATCATCATCAGATGCAGGATCGTCAGCAGCATCATCTGTAGGAGCACTAGCAAATGCCTGACCGATATCACTCTGATGGATGTATTTTTGCAGCGGTTCACTCCAAACGATTTTCATGCTAGGAAGAACACTCAAATCTAGCAGATTATCCTTAGTGACGGTATACACAACCTCCTCAGAAAAATCTACCCCAAAATGTTCGAGTATGCGAGAAACTTCCTTAGCATAGGGCAATCCAACAGCTTCACGGGATACAAACATGACTGACTTAACAAAATATGCCCAGTTAAGAGGAAGACTGTCATTCATGAAGTATAGTATCTGAAGTTCAAACTCAGAAAGTTGAGAATAGTTACCGGCCTTAGGAACCATAATGTAACTCAAGAAGTAATGAAGCAGACGAAAGTCGACAGTTAAATTTCCAACACTAAATCTTTGTCTTGCAAAGGTGGAGCTAGCCTGAAGTTGCTTGCGTTCTATGGTTTGCTTGTCAAAGCGACACAGAGCCGCATAAGCATCATGTTTCGAGATATTATGCCATTTGCATAAATTAGTCGGACTGAGTTTCTGACCGTGATCAGGTATTTTCAAAATGTCACCAATAGTATGAGAATCAAGTTCAATAGTGATTCCTTTGACACGCGAAATCAACATTTTGCCATCACGACGAAGATTACAGTAAAAGACTCGAACCAAATCAGGATATATCGGACCTTTGTAAGCAATAAAGTCCTCAACATGTTGAGCCCTAAGTAAATCCGGAAATTGAAAAGCAGAGAATGAATCTAAAGTACCGATTTTGGGAATGATGAGCCTCTTGTCGGAGTAGAGTGTGCGAAACCGAGTAATTTCTTTGGGAGAATGCAGAAGACGAGACAAATCCGTGACGCTGGTGCTTTTTGAGCGACGCTTGGAAGGACCTAAGCTTGCATGCTTGGTGCGAGGTCCACGCTTGCGTGCGTTTTCAACAGTGGTGGAGATGTTTGACATTTTGTTGAAGGTATTAGGGTTCGGATTCGAAACTGAGATGTAGTTGGGAAGGAGATTTGAATTCGCGAAGCTGAATTTTGGGGGTTAGGGTTCGTGAAATCGCGAATTTGAATAGGGAGAGGAGTGATTGCGCAATGATTTGAAGAAAATCAAGGGTTGGGAAGGCAATAGTGAGTGAAACCGTTCTGTGAGATTGATTCGCTGGGAGGAAGATGAAGTTCGCAGAGAACAGGTTCGAGGGGAAGGAAGGTGTATTCGAATACCTACTGTCACAGCTTTATATATGACAGAAAACTGCGAATCTGTATTCGAATACAGGAAGATGGTAATCGAATACAGATTTCCAGAATCATCTGTATTCGAATACAGATTGATTGTATTCAGCTACGACCTCCAGATTTTGGAAACAGACATGATTTTATCAAGCAGAACATAACACAAACTTAATATAATCATATAAATAACATGTAAACATAATTAACTAAATTCTAATATGTGACGGCAAGAATTAACATATTGATAATATTGTCAATTCAAATAGTCAACTAAATTCAAATAACATGTAAGTCAACTAAATTCAAATAACAAGTAAGTCAACTAAATTCAAATATCATGTAAGCATGTGAAGACACGAATTAACTCATACCTTTGCCCTGATGATAGTAGTTTACCTGACGTTTAAAGATCACTTTCACTTAAGATGCCGAGTTCGCGTCGTATTTTGAAAAATGAGTCTTTAGGAAGTGGTTTAGTGAAGATGTCCGCAAGTTGGTTATAAGTATCCACAAAGGTTACTTCAACATTGCCTTTAAGCACATGATCACGCAAAAAGTGGTGTCGTATATCAATGTGTTTGGTCCGAGAATGCATGATTGGATTCTTTGAGATATTGATTGCACTAGTGTTGTCGCATCATAGCGGAATGCATCCAAGATCAATTCCATAATCACATAGTTGTTGCTTGAGCCATAGGATTTGTGCGCAACAACTTCCTGCTGCTATGTACTCGGCTTCAGCAGTACTAAGTGCGACACATGCTTGCTTTTTACATGACCAAGACACGAGTGCATTGCCCAGTACATGACAAGTGCCGCTTGTACTTTTACGGTCTGTTTTACATCCTGCATAATCTGAATCAGAATATCCACGAGACTACAGATGCTGCCTTTAGGATACCATAGTCCAACATTGATGGTGCCTTTTAAGTATTTCATGATTCGTTTGACAGCTACAAGGTGTGATTCTTTCGGATCTGCTTGAAATCTTGCACATAGACAAACACTAAACATGATATCTGGCCGACTGGCCGTTAGATATAATAAAGAGCCAATCATACCTCGATATTTTGAAATATCTACAGATGCACCAGTTTCATCTTTATCAACATATGTTCCAGAGCCCATGGGAGTTGCACTCTCCTTGCATTTTTCCATGTCAAATCTTTTTAGCAGTTCTTTGCAATATTTTGCTTGATTGATGAAGATGCCATGCTTGAGTTGCTTGATGTGAAGACCAAAAAAATAGTTTAATTTTCCCATCATGGACATTTCAAATTCACCTTGCATCATCAATGAGAATTCTTCACATATTGCATTGTTTGTTGAACCGAATATGATATCGTCAACATAAATTTGGACCAACAAGGTGTGACCATTATTTCGCTTAATAAATAATGTCTTGTCAACCTTTCCCTTTTCAAAGCCTCTATCACACAGGAAGGCACTCAATCTGTCGTACCAAGCTCTTGGTGCTTGTTTTAGACCATAGAGAGCTTTCCTTAGTTTGAATACATGTGTAGGATTCTTGAAGTCTTCAAAGCCGGGTGGTTGCTTGACGTATACTTCTTCATTGATGTATCCATTTAGAAATGCGCTTTTCACATCCATCTGAAATAATTCAAAATTCATAGAACAGGCATAAGCAAGTAGTAACCGTATTGCTTCTAACCTTGCGACCGGAGCAAATGTTTCGTCAAAATCGATTCCTTCTTCTTGATTGTATCCTTGGGCGACCAGTCTTGCTTTGTTGCGGACAACTATACCATTTTCGTCAAGTTTATTTTTAAATACCCATTTTGTACCAATGATGTGTTTGTCACCTGGATTAGGAACAAGTTCCCATACTTCGTTTCTTTCGAATTGGTTAAGCTCTTCTTGCATTGCAAGTATCCACTGATCATTTTTTAGTGCTTCACCAACTTTGGAAGGTTCGATTTGTGAAACAAATGCCATGTTTAAACATGCATCTTGCAATTTGAGTCTAGTTGTAACTCCTTTGTTGATATCACCAATGATGTTATCAATCGGATGATATCGATGGGTTCTCCATTCCTTTGGGAGTTCATTGGTTTCCTTTTCCATGTCGACTTCATTTTCTTGACTCGGTTGATCAATTTGATCTTCTTTACGTGGATCACTACTTTCAATATCATCATCATCAAAAGAAATAGCTTTGTCCTCTTTCGAGGGGTTAGTTTCATCAAAAGTAACATGTATTGATTCTTCTACAATTAAAGTTCTTTTATTAAAGATCCTAAAAGCTTTACTAGATAATGCATACCCAATAAATATACCTTCATCTGCCTTTTCATCGAATTTTCCAAGATTATCTTTTCCATTATTTAGCACAAAACACTTGCATCCAAAGATGTGGAAGTGAGAGATGTTGGACTTTCTACCTTTGTATAGTTCATACGGAATCTTCTTAAGAATTGGCCGAATGTTTACTCTGTTAGTAACATAGCATGCCGTGTTTACGGCATCTGCCCAAAAATACTTTGGTAGATTTGAATCACTTAACATAGATCTTGCAAGTTCTATCAAGGACCTGTTCTTTCTCTCAACAACCCCATTTTGTTGAGGTGTTCTTGGTGCAGAAAAATTGTGAAAAATTCCATTTTCTTCACAGAATTCTTCAAATAGGGTATTTTGAATTTCTCTACCATGATCACTTCTAATCGATACAATTTTGGATGATTGTTCATTTTGGACTAGCTTTGCATAATTTTTAAAGGCCTTAAAAGCTTCGTTTTTGTTTGATAAAAACAAGGTCCATGTGTACCTTGAAAAGTCATCAACAATAACTAGTCCATATGAATTTCCACCAAGATTTTTAGTTCTTGATGGACCAAACAAATCCATGTGTATTAATTGAAGTGGTCTTGTAGTAGATATAACATTAATAGCTTTAAAAGAAGTTTTCGTTTGTTTACCTTTTTGACATGCGTCACATAATTTATCCTTGACAAATTTCAATTTTGGTAATCCGACAACAAGATCATGTTTGACTAGTTTGTTTAAATGATCCATGTGAATATGAGCAATTCTTTTATGCCATAACCATGCATCATTGTTGTCGCTTACCAAAAGACATTTCATTTTCAAGGATAAATCGTCAAAATTAAGTATAAAAATATTCTTGAAACGTTTACCGATAAATTGGATTTCACTTGTTGCTGCATTTTGAATGATGCATTCTTCTTTGTTGAAGACTATCTTATGTCCTTTGTCACATAACTGGCTGATGCTTATCAGATTATGCTTTAGGCCTTCAACATAAAGAACATCTTCAATTGTTGGAGAAGGTGCTTTTCGAATTTTTCCAATGCCTAGGATCTTCCCTTTGTTATTATCTCCATATACTACATGCCCTTTTGATTCAAGGGTCAATGCTGAAAATTTTGTTATGTCTCCCGTCATGTGTTTGGAGCACCCACTGTCTAAGTACCATAAATTTGAAGTACTTTGTGAGCATCCCTGCAAAATTGAAATCAGATTTTATTAGGTACCCAAAGTGCTTTGGGTCCTTGGGGGTTAGTGCCTTTCTTGACCCATATGTAATGGCCTTTGGGAATGCTAATGTTTCTTATATGACAAGTATTTGGTGTGTGTCCATAGATACCACAATATGAGCAAGTAGGAATTTTACTTGTGTATGTATGACGTTTATTGTTAATAACCTTTTCTTTATGTAAATGCTCTTTTTGTACAGTTGTCATGTTTCTTAAATTTGTTTGAGTGCTTGATTTTACAAAAATGGTCTTACTAGTGCTTGGTTTATCAAATTTAGAAAATCCAATACCACTTTTATCATTTGAATATCTTTGCATGTTTAGAACATTTTCTAATCCTATATGTCCTTTTTCATACCTTTCAATTACTCTATTTAGTTGAACAATTTTAAATGAAAGTGAATCACAATTGTTGCATGTAGAATTTTGCTTAGATTTTTCAGCATCTTTTTCCATAAGATTAATTTTTTCTTTAAGACATGAGATTTCTTTCTTTTGAGTTGATACTTGTTTAAGTAAATTTTTACATTCAACAAGAAGTTCTTTTATTGCATTTTGTGCTTCATTGTATTCTATAACTAATTCATGATTATATAGAGGATTGTTTGAGTTACTAACCTCTTCGTCATCGGAGTGATGTGACGCCATTAGTGCAACATTTGCGCATTCATCACTTTCAGTTTCTGAAGTTGAACTTATGTCGTTATCTTCCCATGCTATATATGCTTTCTTGAAGTCTTTTCTTTTACCGGCACTCTTTTTGATGAGATCTGGACAATCTGCTTTAATATGTCCTTGTTTTCCACATTCAAAGCATGTGAAGTTTTGGTTGGTCGTGCTATCTTTCTTTCTGAAGTTCTTCTTCTTGAAACTTCTGTTATTTTTAAGAAATTTGCCGAATTTCTTGACAAGGAGGTTGATGTTTTCTTCGTCATCAGAAATTTCTTCTTTGACTACTTCCTTTGATTCGGTCTTTAGAGCAATATTTTTGTTTTTCTTTTCTTGGGTTTCATTTTGCTCTAATCGTCCAAGTTCTATTTCATGCTCTTGTAGTTTGCCAAATAATGCAGAAAGTGACATTTTGGACAAACTCTTCTTTTTTGATATCGCAGTCACCTTTGGTTGCCATGCCCTCGTTAGTGATCGTAATACTTTCAGATTCAATTCATCGTTGGAGAAGACCTTTCCGAGGGCTGTCAAATGATTTGTCAAGTGGGAGAATCGTTTCTGCATGTCTAGTATGGTTTCTCCAGGCTGCATACGAAACAATTCATATTCTTGAGAAAGTGTATTTAGTTTGGATCTTTTTACCTCTATGGTGCCTTCATGGGTTACTTCCAATGTGTCCTATATTTCCTTGGCTGTTTTACAGTGAGATATGCGGAAGAATTCGTCCATACCAAGTGCTGATTGTAGAATGTTTTTAGCCTTTTTATCGAATAGCACTTTTCTTTTATCGTCATCGGTCCAAGAATTCTTTATCTTAATTTCTTCTTTGTTGTTGATGACTGTTGTTGGAATGTATGGACCATTTTCGACAGCATCCCATATTTCGTCTCCCTGTGCCTCAAGATATGCTTGCATGCGGATTTTCCAGAAATCGTAGTGTTCACCGACGAAACATGGTGGTTTGTTACTGCTGCCACCATCTCTGAAAACTGGTAGTGCGGAAGCCATGAGTTGTTTGATCAAGGAGTAAATTACCTTGAACCTGCTCTGATACCAATTGTAAGATCAGATGTGCACCTAAGAGGGGGGGGGGGGTGAATTAGGTGTTTGGTTATTTTGATTGTTCTTAGAATTATAGTGATTGATTTTTGCGCTTATGGATAGTAAAAGATAATGTAAATGGCAGTAATGTAAAGAACACAACAGATTTATCCTGGTTCCCCTAATCACCAAGGGTACGTCCAGTCCTCTTGCTCACCACAAGAGATTTTCTTCACTATCTGTCAGAATATGTACAAGTCCTCACCCTGGGACCTTGGCTACAATCTTCTAACAAACTTTCAAAGATAGAACACTACTATCTTAGATACAGCACTTAAAGAAAGCACAACTTTCTTTTACAATCACTTTGTTGTTTTTGATAAGGATATAGGAATAGAATGAAGGTAGTATAATTCAAGATTTATTCAAGTACTTTTGAGAACCTTAAGGATATGAAAATGATATGCAAGTACTTGAATTTCTGAAAAAGACTTAGAAAAATTTAGAAAATTTAGTTCAAAGTCTTTGAAATTGTGTAATTTGAATTGGTAATTTGAAAATGAAGTTATGACCTATTTATAGTCCTCAAACAACTCTTTAGACTCGTGGCCTTTGATTCAAGAGGTTTGAGAAAGAATTGTAATGTTTTAAATTGAATTCAAAGCTGAAAAATTGCATTACTTCCAGTTGTATTCGACTACCATATTTCTGTATTCGAATACAGCTTGCTGCAACGTTAAAATTTTTTCAAACATTTCACTGTGTAGTCGAATACAGATGAGATGGCCAACTCTCTGACTTAGCCATGTTTTATCTTGTATTCGACTACAAGATATCTGTATTCGAATACAACTTGCTGCAACGTTAAAAATCATTCAAAATTTTCACTGTGTAGTCGAATACAGATGAGATGGCCAACTCTCTGACTTAGCCATGTTTTTATCTTGTATTCGACTACAAGATTGCTGTATTCGAATACGATATTATTTTTTGTCAAAAATAAAGATTCTAATATTTTGAAAATATTATTTTGGACTTTTGAAAATATTATTTATGCATATGCAAAGTAATTAAGGTTCTCTTGTATTTGAATTATGACTTGAATTATGACTTGAATTATTTTACCTTTATATAATGTATTTATTTGTAATTTCATCAAGTGGTTTGAAAATGATTTGGAGGAATTCTTCTTTTTGTTGCTGTGGCACCATTGGTTTTTGTGTATAATCAAAAACGTATTTTTACAACACTAAAACATTAAGAGAGAGAAAATCCAAAACAGAAAGGCCAAGAAACCTTAAACAATGTAAAATAGAATGTAGCAGAAGGAGATAACTGAGTTTTATTAAAGGACATATCCTTTGTTGTTTTGAAAAACAATTTTGAGAGATAGCAACTAAAAATAGAAATAAGAATACATACCAAGTCTTGACAATTTTCAAAGGTGATAAAATTAATTTCAAGCTTATGCAAGTATGAAGCACTATCATAAACCAAAGTAATTATCTTTTAGGCAGTTGAGATAACTAAACAACCATTCTTGTTTTCGGAACAAGGCTCATATGGAAGGTTTCATATATGATACTAATCCAAGGATACAACTTAGACAACCAGAAAAGTACAAGGTGAGAGGATAACTTTCTAAGATAACATGATACCTTGTAACAATATGACATATGAAAACTAAAATTAAATCACTTACAAGATTCAACTTTCCCATTTTGTTATCAATTGACGCCTTTGCCAAATGAGAATAAAATTATACATATTTTTCAATATATTTGCACTTATTCCAGTCTAGTATAGTAATGTATGCTATAGATTTTAGTTTTGAATTCTATGTAATAATTTTGATGAAATACCAACCTTAAATTTGATTAGAACAAAACCGCTTCTGAAGTTTGAGGTGAAAATTATTGTTAGTAATACAAAAGTAAGATTAGAAGGCTACACATTGATTAAAGTAGCAAGCTGTGCTACACAAGTACATATAAATAAAGTAAACTCACCATAAAGTCCCCATCATGTATTCTTTTGCTCGACCAATTTCCTTCTTGGTGGCTCCATTGGCAATTGAGCAAATTTCTATTTGAAATTCATCAAGGTTCACGGAGGCTCATGTATACAGGGAAAGATGTACAGGGAAGCATCTATATGTTAAAAGAATCATAGGATGTACCCTTTACATTGCGTGGTTTGTCTTCTTGTCGACAAGCAATGTAGAGGCAAGCAGCCAATAATGCATCCTGATTACTTCCCTAGTCTAGTCTTCAACCCGCTTAAATGTCACAAATCTGGAATTTTCTTGTAGTACTCCCAGCTTCAATCACACAATTAAAAGACGAGTAAATAGGTGCTTTCAACTATATCTATAGACAAATCGTTAGCCCATTATTACACTGAATCACCTTAAATCATGCAACTTGAGCAACCAACTCGGAATCATCTTCTTGCTTGAAAATAGTGGAGTTAGTGAAATTATAGCATTTGATAGATTGAAAAATGCATATGAAATATGGAAAATAATACCTTGTCCATGAGTGAATAACAAAATGTTGGCATGTATTGGACAAGATACATGACATCAAATACATGTTGCAAAAGAGTATTATGAATCCTATGAGATATTACTCAAGTAAAAATAATTACCATAGTAAAATTATAAATTGATATTTCATCTACTATCTCAAAATAATTCAAGATGTAAGTCATATATCAAATCACAAAAGAAAATTAGTAGCTACTTATATAAAGTTGTTAAAAAAATTGGCTATCTGTACTAAATTAATACATAGTGATTCATTAAAATGATTCAGGATTCATCGTAGTGAATAGACATTTACTTTCAAAGTAGATCTACATACTTGAGATTCATATCAATTGAGTTTAATTTTTTTTATAAGTAAATTAGATTATATTAGTTTTCAAAATTGGACTTAACCTCTTGTTTACAAACCTTCCTTAATTCGCCAATTAAATTATGGGACCAATGAATTTAATTTGTATCGAAACGAGTTACCACCGGTAAGATACTAATAAAACCATCATGTACATATCTTTGTTTAAATAACTAACATTCATATACAAATTAATGATGATTGAGTATAGATATGCATCAGTTATGTACATAACATTCATCTTTGTTTAAAGCTATGTACATAACAAATATGGGTCCATAATCTTACCGGTATAAAAAGTGTTGCGTCGATGGAGAAGTGTTGTGTTGCACCGTCACCAGAGAGAGGCAGGAAGCAGTACCGTCACCGGAGAGGGGCACGAAGAAGCGTTGTCACAAGATAGAGGTAGGAAGCAGCGTTGTCACCGGAGAGAGGCAGGAAGCAATGCCATTCAATCTGGAAACTAATTCAATCAACAAACCAATCATTAACATATGAGTTCAACAAACCAATCATCAACAAACTAATCTGGAAACTAGTTTTAAATGCTAACAAACCAACTTCTTTACTTCAAATAAACCAATCTAGAAACAAACCAATTGTAACTAGTTTTAAATGCAAACAAATCAATTTAGAAACTAGTTTTAAATGCAAACAAGAATATTAAAACAATTGAAAAACTTACTAAACATTAAAACAATTGAAAAACTCACTAAACAAAAGGAACCCTTAAAAGCTTACCAATTTCAATTCCAATAACAAGAATATTATATGTCTGACTTGATAAAAAAATAAGAATATTAAACTATTAGTTATTTGAGAATAAAGTGAGTCAAATGATTTGGAAAGATTGTTGAATAGAGAATGAGTATATGAACATGTATTGCTTTGTATTTGAAAAACTTTTTAAAGAAATAAAAACAATAAAAAAAACATAAATCAAGAAAACAGGACACACAAAAGCTTCGTGCTATTTATGTTTGCCATCAAGTTTCTTCTTTGAGGCATTTTGACAAACACTTTGTGAGTGAATATTTTGACAAACACTTTGTGAGTGTTGGACATATTAAGCAACTCCTACAAATTCATATTAGTAAAAAGATAAAATATATAAACTTAACATAACACATAAAATGGGTAAAATGGGAAGAAGAAGAAGTTATTGTGAACAAAAATAATATGCAGAAAGCAAACTATAAAGATAACAAACAAAAAAAAGCTAGGAGGAGAAGATGGATCGAAAGATAAGTAATAGAGAGGAGAAACATCTTTTAATTTCCTACCATAAATTACCTACAAGCATCCATGAATCATGTAAACATAAAATAAAAATGAAATAAGAAATGAATCTAAAAAATCAAAACCAATACCTACACTTTTGTTTGTTTGAGATGGAGGGTGGTCGCGAATGGGGAGGAATATGAGATGGAGGATGGAACACGATTTGGGGGAAATGAATCTGAGATGGAGATTGAAGGTTAGGTTGCGAATTTGGGGAAAATGAAAACGAAACAAAGGCGCTAAGGGTTTAGGAGGGGGCTGAACACGTTTGGGAATTGGGGATTTTTGAAGCAGG
The DNA here is from genome assembly GCA_037974735.1 of Cicer chorassanicum. Classification (NCBI taxonomy): domain Eukaryota; kingdom Viridiplantae; phylum Streptophyta; class Magnoliopsida; order Fabales; family Fabaceae; genus Cicer; species Cicer chorassanicum. The sequence continues at coordinate 54,987,176 of JBBPBP010009779.1, read as the reverse complement.
ATGCAAAAATGAGAAGACGGCGGTGGTTGAAAAAAAATGTCGCAGCAACCGTCGCAATCAGAGATAAGGGCGGTTTTCCTACAACCGCCGTAACGCAAGTGTCGCAATTTTTGAAATTTCTTGTAGTGGTTAAAAAAAATTATAAGCAAGAAAAGTTTGTGAATGTTAAAGACATAGAAAATTTTGAGTAAATAATGAAATAGTTAGAAGTTATTTATTTCCAAATATTTAATATTATTCATTTTTTTGTTGTTTCCATTATGATTTGTGTTTTTTTAATTATAAAAAGAAAAATGTTATGGGAGACACATTAACATAGGGAAAAAAACTTATTTCCTATGAAATAATATTGATATATGAACTTGAACATCTATTATAATAATTAAAACAGAATTCCAAAATTCTTCATTGTGATGATTTGAAGATATTGAATGGTTTGTATTTTTTTGTATGAGTTATTGAAATGAATGTTTTGATGAGTAATTAGAGCTTTTTAAGTGTATTGATGAGTTATTGAGTGGTAAATTAAAGCTGAAATTATATAATGTATGAAACAATTATACTTGGGCAAGTGAAAAAAGGTTTGCATTATATATTGAAGAAACAAAATATAATGGAATAGAAGATGAATTTGGAATGTGCCACATCAGAATTTTTGTGAGTTGACAAATATTGGATGATGTGGCATAGATGAAGAATTTTGGAGTTCTGTTTTAATTATTATAATAGATAATAAAAGATAATAGATAATAGATAGATAATAGATAATAGATTTGAATTTCTGTTTTAATTATTATAATAGATAATAGATAGATAAATTGTAAAAGGTTTTATTTGATATCCTTTGAGTTAAAAATAGAAACATAGCATGTTTTAAAAATCTCAAGTTAACAATCTGTTCACCTAACCTAATTGATTAAGTCATCTTAATCGATTATCTTGAGCAAAAAAGAAAGAAAAAAAAAAAAAAAAAGACCTAAAGGTCTTGACTACCTAAAAGTGCTCGTAATGACTCCAAATTACTTAAAGAAAAAGAGCATCTTGGAAATAGGGTGATAGAAAACGTCAACCAAGAATCTTAAATATTCCTTTTTACATTGTACTAATATTAGTTACCATAACCCTCAAATGTGACGAGTAAGCCATTTGAGTCATTATAAACTTATATGTTGGCTTGACAAAATACATACTATAAATTATGAGTCCAAACATGTTAAACATTGAACTGAATCGGATAATGGTGTGGCAATAATAGTGACGCCTCATTTTCATGCCTTATTAGTTTATAGCTTGATTATGATTCGTTTGGATATAAATGGATTGTTTTAGGGTCTTGGGTTCAGTTTTCTTCATCCTTAAGTAGTTAAATTGTTCTCCAAATAATTAGCAATAAGTGTCGGAAGGATTCACTTAGTGAATCTAAATTTGCTTAGTGATGAAGCATAATTCACTTATCAAATCATAACATGCTTGCCAAGATTTGGAGGTTGATATGTGTATGTTTCCATGGTCCACAAGTTCAACGAGTCATGTTGGGGTCACTACACCCTCTTTTCTCAGAGAATTTCCAAGGACACTTATTTCATTATTCTTGATTGTATAAGGAAAAATTTACTTGCTGAAAATCTAATAGGTAGGTTGTCTTTTGCAAGTAGATTTACTCTAGCACAATACTCTTTCTCTTGCATTTCAGGCTACATGAGGCAAACATTTGTTATTCTAATTTCTTTTAGTGATCAAGTTGGGAAGATTTGTTGAAACTTCATTTGGAGTAGTACTAAGGAACGCGGAAAGTGGCATTTAATCTCTTGGGATAAATTTTGTTCTCATAATGAAGAAGATGACCTTGGTTTTAGAAGCATGAGAGTCTACAACAAGGGGTTGAAGATAGCTTGGAAACTAGTTGTTTGTCCTAATAAACTTTGTGGTGTTCAAGTTATGCTCTATATTTCCCCTAGGAGAGTACGTCTCACATTTGGCGTGCTATCTCTCAAGAGTGGTCGATTGTGGAGTTTAATACATTGTAGACGGTGCAAAATGGCCAAGACATTTTTTTTTGAAGGACAATTGGATTTTGGGGGTGGTTTCATTAGTGTTTATAGCCCTGATTGTATTAAAATTGGCCAAGAGGAATTCTCAATCTCATTTTATGCAATGAAAGATATTTGGCTTGCGAGTTTCAAAATCATTATTTAGCTACTTTGAAAAGATCATAATTGTTTGGTTTTTTTATTCTTTTGAATTGTATTCTTAATTTTGGAATTTAGTGCAACACCATATTCATCTAGTGGTTAAGGAGACTCTAAAGCCTCATGGATTTTGGGAGCATAGGAGACCTCTAAAAGAAGCCATTTGGGAATTTCCTCCCATGGGTTCTTAAAAAGTTAATGTTGATGGAGAGTTTCAACACTCTATTCACAATTCTTTATTTGGAGTATTATTCGAGACAAATGAGGAAATATATTAAATGGTTTCTAAGAGAATCTAGGTTCGGATAATATCCGTTTGACTGAGGTTTGGGCTCTCCTTCGTGGTGTTAATGTTGCTCAAACTATGAACCTCAAAAAGGTGTTTCATGAATGTGATTCTAAGCCTCTTCTGAATATGGTTATAGGCATCTCTTCTATCCCACTAGTGAAAGAGGTTCACTCTCTTCTCATATGCAAATTTGATTTAAGTACTTCTCTTTGCCATGTTTTCATTAGGTCAATCATAGTGGGAATTTTCTTGCTAAAGATGGTGAGCATGCCACTTTAAAGTTTTCTTTGATTGATGAGATTTCACCACTTTTTTGGCATTTTGTTGCAATTTGATTGTATTGAAATAAATTCCCCAATTATTTCAAATTATTATTACTAGCCGCTTTCACCCAAAAAAATAAAACACACCCTGCTTGAGAAGCATTGAATTAGAGATTTCCAAATTCAAATGTTAAATAAAGAGTTCTTTATATTGTATAGAAACTAGTATGTCGACTGCTGTCATCATGCACAAGATAATTTTTCTTGTTATTATTGTATGAGGAATATTGTTGAAAATTAAATGATTATAGTTGAAATTATTTTTGTTGAATTGGTTTTTAATAAATAAAAATTAAATAATTGTTTTTGAATTGTTTACAAATGGGTTTTTAACTTATTAACTTTTTTATAAATATATTGCAATGAAAAAATTATATTATTTTTCAAAAGTTTATAATTATGTTTCAATTAAATTTGTTTCTTTTATTTTAATACTCTAAACTTTTCAAAATATTATAATATTTTTTTGCAGCATAAGAAACATATTC
>JBBPBP010009779.1:54956408-54983415 GCA_037974735.1 Cicer chorassanicum | reverse complement strand
AAATCTATTTAGGAAGATGTAATAAATTCAATTTCATATTTTGTATTTAGAACATTTTTGGATTATTTTTGATTTAATATAATTCCTTATTTAGATTTATTTATTTAAATCATTGAATTTCAGTCAGATTTTCTTTGCATGACATGTTGAATTTAGACCATTATTAATAATAAAATTATAATTTATCAAGAGAAAAAAATTATAATAACGTAGTCCCACTTCAACATCATTGTTTTATTTTGTACGTCTTAAAATTACTAAGACATTATGATATATCGTGTAATTCATATTAAAACTGGGTGTATTTCATAAAAAAAATGATAATTATAGTTTTAGTGACAAAGTATTATGGTTGTTAATTAAGATATTTTTGGTCAAAATATTAAGATGGAAATCGGTCCAAGGATGGTGCCTCAAGGAAAATTAGAGGTCTCTATAGTTTCATCAAAGAGACTTATTATTGGGTCATCTCTCCCGAAGTGAAACAACAAATCTGAGACATGTACTCCATGCAAACTATAGTTCTAGTGTCTAAGCCTCCAATGACATCGGATAGAGCAGAGCCATATCTAGTGTCATGGAGATGCAAGTGCGGAAAAAAGTTATATCCTCTAGAAAATAAATTTTAACACCAATTATACATACCATCATAATATTTAATTATCTTTATGTTTGATGTACTTTTCTAAACATAAAATAAATAATAAAATATAAATTTCCTTCAAATGGATCATTAAATACGCATATTTAGTAGAGTGTACACATTTACAATTTATTAATTAATTAAAAACAATTTAAAATTCTTAATATTACATAATTAGTAAAATAGAATAAAAGTTTAAATATACTTTTATTCTTTATAGGTATATAATTTGTGCTTTAAGTTTCTCTAAATTTTCTTTTTAGTCATAGTAAATATACTACCTTTTACTTTTATCATTATTTGTTTTAGCTCCTACCAAATTTATTCATATCGATATTGGCTCTTGTAATATGAGTAATATTCATTTTATGGCAATAGTCCTTTCTGTAGTAATTGAATTAATTATTTAAATATAAATTCAAAATATTCGAAAACTAAAAATGTGGTCATAAGAGCCATGCTGAACATTATCGTAGCAATAATCTCTAGGATCTGAATCGGTGCATTGACACTAAACCTCAATGATCCAATCAACCATACTCATATTAGCACTCCTTGAAACTGTGATTAGTTTCAATTTGCTATTGCAATTGGGACATAGTGGAGTGCAATTTAGATTGGCCCTGAAAAAAAGTAAGCTATCATGAGCGAGAATAGATGCGAGATGGTAGGGCGTTCTTGGAAATTTTAATCCCATGAATTATCTAATCCTCTTGGGCTTTTAAAAGTATACAGGAGAACATTTCTGCCCAAATGATAAACAAATATCAAGACAATAAGTAGTAGGGGTGTGCAAAGATATATGTGGTTAAAAAATAGATAAACAAATATCTAATCCTCTTGTTTCGGTATGACCAATTAAGCCAAAAAAAAAACAGAATTGTGGCAATATTTCATACCGAATTTCAATCCACATCATTCCTACTTTGGAGCCACCAATAGGGATACCAACATTAATTGGCTTATAGCAATTAAAATCAATTTTAGCTTTTAAAATTTGACGTTTGTCAAGAAATTCATACGTATATGTTTTAGTACATTTACCTACTAGACATGCACAAATCTTGTCAGCCATTTGTGTCGTCATACAATGTGTAGGGAGGTCCCAATTTTGGACCCACATCGAGATGTATCTGAAGTCTTGTTGGGAAGTCAAGTCTGATATTTCCCAGTTCTTTACAATAAGCCAAGAATTTCGAAAGGCCCATGGATTTCCTTGCAGAATTCTATTTTTGTCTGTTGTAGATTCCATAAAGACTTGTAGCATTTGTCCTTCATTTTCTTATAATTTAAGCCTTGATTACACCATATGTTTGATAGCTCTATTGTCAAGGATGGTTTGTGTATGGGTTTGTTTGATAGAATTTTCCCCCATATGTTGCATCAACATTTGTCAAATCCCTCTAGTATATCCTCATCATTAACGAAAACAAAGTTATCTTCTTCTATTCTGGGCGTTTGACCATAATGCATGAAATCCTCCCTATATTGGTCATCTTGCGAGTCTGAAGGATTGTTTATTTCATGATTAGTTTGCTGATGTGTTTTTCCTTGTTCTTGGCATTGGTTTTTCTGTTCTATGTTTTCAATTATCTGGTTACCATCACGAGATGATGTAGAAGCTTGAGTCATAGCTTTGTTTGAAATATCACCGCCGCGGTAGCAATCGAGGATTACAAAGACTAGATGCACTACCCAAAAACAATCAAACACTACTCACTTCATACAAAAGGATATGAGACTTTGGATTTCTAGATGAGAAGAATCTTAGTTTTCTTGGAGCTTATGTTCAAAAATCAAAATCATCCCTATGTCAAAACTCTCCATTCTATTCAGTATTACTACTAGTAGTACACAATGCACCTTCTCTCTATCTCTCTCAGTATATGTTACATGATTCTGGTGGAATATTATTTCCCTTTAGATAAGGAAACCAGATATTGAGAGCGAGATTCAAGACTGAGTGAGAAAGTGGGAGAGCTTTTGTTTCGATGGTTCCGTAACAATAATGTTATTGGTTGTGTTCTGGTTATAAGTTGTTTAGATTATGTGTGCATTTATATTTAATATTGGTGTGTTATATATGAATTTGATAAATATGTTGGTTGATATGAGATTAGGATTATTTATGTGTTATGAGTAGTTATTATCAATGAATAATGTGATATTAATAATGTCATCATAATATGATGTTTTGATGATATGATACTTTGATGGCATAATGATTTTATGATTATTTGATTATTAGTGTCTTATGAGTAATTATTATTGATGAAGAATGTGAAATGCGCTATATATGTATGATAATTAATAATGTCGTGGTAATATGATACATTTGAAAATATAATGTTTGTGATAATATGATGAATATGATTACATGATGATTACGAGGATGTTGAAAGTAGTTAAAATCATAAGAAAGAAATTTTTGAATTGAATTTTTTAAAAATCTTTTCTTTTTAATTGAAAAAATAAAATTTATAGTCAAGAAAAGAGAAGATCAACTCAAAAGATTTATTCGGGTTCACTATCTACTTGGTAGCTACGTCATGTTTTTTTAAATCGCAGGATTTTCTCCTAATTCGGTCAATTGACCAATAATCACTAGAGTATAATTTTTTCAATTGACTATATTCGAATTTTCTCAAACTCCAGGCTTGGTACTTAGATCCACTCTGAGGAAAAACACCACTACTGAGCAATGTTACAATATTTGTGCAACAACGCAAAAAATAGATAACTCTATGGGAGGATAAATGATTTAAGCTCAAATTCACTGAGATAACTTTCACTTGAAAGAGTATGAAGTTTCAACGCGGTTTGTTACTTAAGTTTTTTTCCTTCTTTTTCATTTGAAGTATTTCGCACTCTTGAAATATATTTCTAGTGATGTTGCAGTTCCATATGTCTTTTTGTTTTTAGCAAAATGTTACTCTACTTCTCTAAGGTAGATATTTCTATTTGTAGTCCATAGGAAAGTGTTTGTTGGCTTCAAAAATATAATTGTTTAAGAGTCTATTATTCCTAGCCGTTTTGTGGTGGTACATTCATGTCTTGTGTAGTCACATTAGAGCGTATATTATTTTTCTTCTATATGCTTTTGTTATGTAGCTTATAACATTCCAAAGTCAAAGTTCACGATAGAGATTCACCAAACGATCCATTGAACTTTGTTTATCATACACAGGTTAGTAGCAGTTGTGTTTTTCTGAATATATAAAGGACCCAATTATGGTTAAATTAAGTGTTAGACTTTATAATAGAAGATGTTATTAGAGGATTTGTTTCATGAAGGTTTTTTCAACGATCTATCCTACGAACATAACATATACATTAGAGGATAAATTGTTCTCTTGTGAATGTTGTTATCATCAAAATAGATTATGGGTCATTGTCATTCAAACTAATTTGACTTTAGCAATCACCCTTTTTTTGTTGATGACAAAAACATATAATATTGAAGAAATTTTTTTCATTTCACATAAAATATTTCTCAAAATATATTCATAAAGTATTTCTTAAAAGAATAAGTTTAATGTGCCCCTGAGTCTAGTATTCTAATCTCCCCCTAAATCTAATATTCAAAAATATTATTCTCAATATTCTTTCACTTATTTATCTAACATTTTTTCAATTTAAAGAGTTTATCTTCAATGTTAATTACTTATCTGGATTTTTGTAATTGTTCATTAATTAATTAAATTGAAATGGAAATGTAATAAGTTGTTAAATAGAATTTCAATTGAGAGATAGGGAGTTTTATCCCCCACTTATTCCTCACCCAATCACAAAAGTCACACTTTAATAAAATAAAAGAAAAAAATCTCAAACTCTCACTCTAATTCATATAATCAGACTCACCTCACCTTTCATTCCTTCTCTAATAGATGGTCATAATACAAATCCACCTTAATTTCTTCTCTATTCCACACACCACCTACATAAACACAACCACTCAATTATTTTCCTCCCCACTTGTCTTAACATCCAACCACATATTCCATCCTCATTTGTACTTTAGCTAGAATACCTAAGAAAGAGAAAAAGGTTAGAGAAAGGGGAAGAAAAGAGGTTCCAGGAGGAGGGTTTAACACCTCAATGCTGTGATAGAGAAATTGTTAAAGATAAGGATGAACACTCAAGACCTCAAATTTGAAGATTTCACCAACTTCTCCTAGAAAACCGTCAAGGTAACATAGAAAATCCTAACTCTAAAGGGAAACGTTTAAAATGTGTGGTTAAGACAAATGATTTTTAAAATCGGTTATCATCCTTACATGTCAATTGTTTCTTTGATGTTGTTGAATTGTTTGCTTAATCTTTTGTCTTTACGGTGGTCAATGATGTTTATTCGACTTTTTTGTGGGTTGATTGGATTTGAATTATAAAATGAATGTGGGTCATGTAATGTGTATGTTTGTAATTTGAATTTAAGTGTTATACCTTGGATATGGGATGATGTGAGTTGCATGTATTTCTTTTTTTTTAAATGATGGATGATTAATATTAATTTAATGTGTTATATGTGAATTAAAAAGTAATAGAAAGTCACATGAAAATCATGATTTCTTTACTACCATTAAAAGGATGGGAAGTAAAGAATATTTTTCGCATTGAAGAACTAAAGAGTATCACCGCATTGCTCTTCAAAATTTTAATGTAGAATGAAATCAGATGACAACCATAGTCTTATATTTAGGATTTAATTTGTTTTATTTTAACTTAATTGCTTTTGTATATGTATTTGTAGTACATTTAGTTAAGGTATGTGAGTAATATAAATGGATTCATTTGTACTAAAAAGTGGTTACACAAACTTAATTTTAAAGTTTTTTTTGTCAATTGGTAGTGAGAAATGAGATAGCGATAAGTTCGTGAATAACAGTGTCGGTTAGAGGGGTTGAATTGTTACAATAAAACTCCTTTTTATAAAAGGCCTTAGTGACCCGATACCTAATAGATAAGTATCACCATTCGTTCAATATCACTACCAATTGAGCTAGTTGTTCATTTGTTACCATTACTAATTGAGTTAGTAGCTTAATTCTAGTTATCAAATTTAACTCCCACGGAAGAAAAAAAACTCACTAACTTCAAATGATGGGAAAGGGGGAAGTAAGAAGATCGTCGAGTTGTTACATCAAATGCGCCTTTTTTGTAACATAAGTTGGTGAGTACAAAGCCGATTAGAAGAGTCAGACTGCTACATGCTGACTTCCCAATAAAGTTGTGTTTGGTAATGTCTATATGAGAGTTAAGTCTGCCACTGCTAAGATGGATGATACTCAACATCAAACGTTTAATATTGGGACTATTGATGATCTGCTTGAGTAAGAGAAACTAGTTGAGATTGAATTGGATCATGCTCTTAAAAGTGAGGAGGAGTTTATACATTAGAAAGCCAACTCCAAGTGGTTTAATGAAGGGGAATAAATACTTCCTATTTTAACAAGATGGCCCAGATCAAATATGCTACTAGAAGTATTTTAGCTCCATGAACTGATGACATGTGCTCTAAGTATTTCGTCTTTTGGTATATAATTCCATTAATCATATGTTGAGTAGAATTCTTACTTTTAATGAAGTTAAGAAAATTGTTTTTGCTATGACTTCTAATGGAGCTTGTGGGTCTAATGTCTATGGAGCTTTCCTTTTTCAAAACTATTAGCTAGTTGTGGGGCATGATATCTTCAATGCAATGCTACAATTCTTTCAACAAGATTGGTTAATACCCAATTGGAATGTCAACACAGTGGTCCTCATTCCCAAGATTCTTGAGGAAGATAAAGTGTACCAATTTAGACCTATTGCTTTGGCCAATTTCAGATTCAAGATCATCACCAAATTTTTGGCAGAAGAATTAGCTTCTATTATGATTTCCATTATTTCCCCTCATCAAAAGGGTTTCATGATAGGCTAGCTAATTAATGATTGCATTTGCTTGACTTCAAAGGTTGCTAATTTACGTCATCAAAGATCTTTTGGAGGCAACTTAGCCATCAAAATAGATATTCGTAAAGTCTTTGATACCATTGATTGGAACTACTTGATCAAGGTTCTTCACTCTTTTGGGTTCAACAATAAATTCTATCAGTGGATTGAGATCATCTCTGTCAATGGCAAGGTTGATGGCTGTTTCTCTTGCAAACGAGGGGTTAGGAAAGGAGATATCCTTACACATTTTCTCTTTTGCATTTCAGAAGAAGTGGTTAGTGGAGGAATAACTCGACTTGTTCTCAAAGCCCTTCACATTTGTTTATGTTGGCGATATGGTGATTTTCATAGAGATACTTTATCTAATTTAAGAGCCTTCAAACAACTATTTATTGACTATGATAATGTTTTAGGCTATGTTACTAACCCTCTTAAGTATACCGTTTAGGTTGGCCACATAAGTCATCCCATTTTCATAGGCAAGCCAAAAAGATTCCCAATGGCCCTTATTGTTGACAAAATTAAACCAAAGCTAGCATCTTGGAATGATTCTTTACTCTCTACTGCTGGCATATTCCAGCTTATGAAAAGTGTGATCATGTCATGCTTATCTATAGTTTTCTCATCTACATATGTCTTATTTCTTCCTTGAAAGAGTTGGATAGGTAGATAATAAGATTCATATCACATGAGGACATTGACAAGAGGAAATTCGTAATTGTTGCTTTGGACAAAGTTTGCACCCTTATCAAATAGGTGGACTAGGTATTAGATCCTTAAAAGACATTAATGATGATGCATCTCTTAAACTTTGTTAGTACTTGTTCACCTTTCACAACCAATGTGTTAAGCTTTTGTATGCTAGATTCATGAGATCTAGTGGTCATATCTCCTACCACATTGACTCATCTATATAGAAAGGCATTATTACTAAGACTCACACATTAAAAGACAATTTCCACTAGTTAATTGGGTAAGGTAACAAAATTAACGTTTGGAATCATATTTGGCTTCCAAACTCTAAGCCGGTGGACATACTAAATATTCCTAAAAATAAACACAACTCATTGCAAGTTAAAGTAGAGGGATTCATTCATAATCACAAATTCGATATCACCGACTCCATCTTGCTAAATTTTCCTACTATTATCTAGCTCATGCAAGATGTTCACATCCCCACTTTTCCCTGTGAGGATTAGATGGTTTGGAGGCCCTCCAAAAATGGATTTTTCCATTTTCGTGATGCCTACCTATTTCATAAGCCTCCTAATAATGAGTTTCTTTGGCTAAATTGATCCAGAGTTCCTATATTTCCTATCTATATTCTTGTTTCTTTGGAGACTGTTTTATAACAAAATCTCCACATATGAGAACCTTCGAGCTCGAGGTTGCACCATTATCTCTTATTGCATCCTGTACAACAACTCAGATGGGTCCAGCCAACACCTCTTCTTTGATTGTGAGCTTTCCAATAAGCTTAAAAACTAGTTGGCATTTCCCTTCATTATGCCAGTCAATGGTCCTTGTATTTTTTATGTAATGGATATGTGTAAGAAGCAATCGTCAGCACAATGTCTCATTATCATTGTAGTTGTCTGCACAATCAATCAAATATGCTCCAATACTCATTTATCTAGAAACTACTCTAAAGGCACTATATTTTGATCAATGCATGAGTTTATCTATACATGTATTTTATGCTCTAAGAACTATATAGGTTACTTGGCGTCCTTCTATGGCCTTTTGGGTGAAATGTAATACTCAAGACACTACTAAAGGAGGCCTTGAGCATACTACTAGTGGGGGATATTTAAAGATAGTATTGCAACAACTCTTAGATTGGTTTACTCTTAAGTTGGGTATTTCTAACTTAATTCTTGCTGAGCTCCAGAGGACCATGTTGACAATTGAGATTTCCATAGAAAAATGTTGTCACCTTGGCAATCAAGTCCCACGATATTGTTCCTTGGACTTAAAGAAATAGGTGGCTATATTGCATGGAGTTAGATAAAGAGATGATTTTGTTTGGCGACAATTGTGCTTATAAAATTGTTGGATAAAGAGATGAATTTGTTTGGCGACAATTGTGCGTATAAAATTGTTGAGTTAGGGTTTCTTAATCCAGATGTTGTTTGGTGGGACACCATCCATTCTTGCATTAGAGAGCTCTTTGTTCATAGTGGACGCATGATTATTGTTTTAACTAATGTGGCGGTGTCTTTTGCTTTATTTACATTGCTTTCTAATAGTTTTGTTTTCATTTTGCTGCACACTTTTTTCTTCACTTTGGCTATATCCCTTTAACTTTTTCAGGTAAGGTTTTTAATAAGACAATTATATATTGTTATGCTTCTCTTGGGTTTTGGTGTAGTCTCCCAAGATGTACTATCTTTTTATCTTATTGTTAATATATTTATTGATGTTATGCAGATGATAGGTAGTTTGACTAGGGTTTCAACATAGTTGAGATTCCTTTTTTACCATGTGACGACTACACTATAATTTTTGTTTATAAAAACAAAATTTCTACATCTTGGACCACCGTTCAAATATATTATGGCATCTAATTAATTTATTTATAATTCTTATTTTTGTTAAGTAGCATAGTGATTAGACTCATACACTTTAAGTGTGGAGAAATTGAGAATTTTAGATTCGAATTTGAGCATTTGTATATTAATATTGTTGCCGCTACCAATTGAATTGTACTTACGAAATTTGTATATAATAATTTGTATATAATATAATATGTGTATAAATTTAATCTTTGACTTATCATAATTCAATGCAATTAGAGTATTAATTAGATGTTTATTTGAAAAAGATAATAAATGTCTATTACAATATGAAAATAAATGTATATTTAGAGATACTTTTTTTCTTAATATATGTGCATAAGAAAAAAGGCAAATACACACAAACAAGAAAAAGGTGAATAGACTAGTCAATTTGATCATCATTTTATCTTTTAGGATAGCATTTATTTTAGCATTAACTACATCAAATTTGGAAATGAATTGATTCGTATTATTATTAAATATGATAAAAATATATATAGACTATATAATAATATTATTTAGAATAAATTATTTCATTTTATTAAATTTGACAATAAAGTAAAAAGATTTGCTACTTTTGTATGATTATTTTTAATGATTTACCTTTTGTATATTTATAAATTTTATTTGGTTAAAATCGCAATACATGTATGTGTGTGTAAATACAACTATATATAACATTTACAATGAGTAGTGTTCTTTAAAGGAGTTTTTCTTATTTTTTATAGAGAAGATGAGAAACGCTATTATGTTTGTGAACAAAATTCAACTTTATTGTGTTGTCTTTTTTTTCTTACTCTCAATTGTCACAACCAACTTCAGCACTATTACAGCCTCACCCAATATAAATATTCAGGTATATCCATATTAGTTATATTTTATTAGCCTCTTTTTTTGTACACCTATTATTTGGATGTACACCATTCTGAAGAAACTTAGCTACTATGTCATACATTATTAGCTTTTTTTTATCTGCATGTTACACATTAAATTATATTTGACGTTTTACATATTCAGAATGAGTAAAAATTAGTAGACCACCAAAATGTTTCTTAAACTTTGTGACTCATGGGTATTGTTTTAAAAGTAGGACCGGTATGGGAACTAGACCGAACCAATCCGGTTCATAAAAATTAGTTATTTATTAATTATTTAATTTTAAATGAAATTAAAATAATTTAAATAGTGGCACTAAAGCCATATACTCTTATGGTTTCTACTATGTTTATAATAACCAACATAAATGACATATACCAATGTTTAATTAATTGAAATCTCATCAACTTTTATATAATGATGATAATAATATATAATTACTTAAAGAAGACTTAAATAAAACCATACGATTTTTCAATTTTCATAGTACACTTGTGTGTTTTCTAAACGTGTATTACAATATTTTTTTATCATTGAAAAAATGTATTAATTGTGACGTTAAATTTTTTTTTATTGATATTTATTTAAAAAATATGGATTTTTTTTTTGTAAAAATAGTAAAGAAATTTGTGTCATGAATATTTTTAATAAAAATCAGGTATATATAGTCATGCAGTTCAATTAGTGACCCACTAATTCGACCATCAATCAATTGACACAATTTTGACCGGGTCATTCACCGATCTGAGTTGTAAAATTATGTCCATAGTCATAAAACTCTCTAAAATAATTAACGAATAAAACGTTTTGATTAACTTTACAAATAATTTGATATTTTGTAAATTTTGAATCTTAAGTTGCACAACACTTATAATTTCATAACCTGAAATGAAAATTTAGTCATGTGCTTCATATTAAAATTAGTATTTTATAAACAAAATATGATAATTATTGTTCTATTAAACTAAGCATTCCGGTTAATAATGATATATTTGATCAGAATGTTAAAGCGGAAGATATGGTGTCTGAAGGCAAATCAGAGGGCTCTATAGTTTCGTCAAGAAGGCTTTTTGGAAAGCTGATCGGGTCAAGTCCTCCAGATTGCAAAAACAAATGCACGCAATGTTCAACAACCTGTCATAGGGCCTTTGTGTCTGGACCATATGGTTCCTTGATATGGAGGTGCCAATGTGCCAACAATTAATTTATCTATCCCATGATAATATTTATTTATCTGTTTGTTTGACGTTATTTTCTCAATTTAAATTAATAAAATATAAATTGCATTCAAATTGGTTAATAATTAAATATTTAATTTATGGAATAATTTTATATTTTATAAGAGTTATTTTTTAGAATAGTACACATATTTATTATTTATTTAATAACTAATAATAATTTTAAATCATTAATATTATATAATTTATATAAATTCGAATTTATTTTTGTTTTTTTCAAATATATCTTTTTTCTTATAGATATAGTAAATTTGTTATTTTTAAGTTCTTCTAAATATTCCAATTTAAACTGGTTTATACTTATAAAACAGTTTCGAATCAGTTCAGAACTACACTGAAGTTGATTTGAAAGTGGTTTTCAAAAACTGAACCAAACCATTAATGTGGTTCAATGCGGTTCAATTTTTGCACCATGAACACCCCTAACAATAGGTAGCCTTTTCTTAGTCCCCTCTCCGGATTAAAATAAAATAAAATAATGATGAGCCATTTAGAAGTACCGTTAAAGAGACTCTTGATACACACATTCTATAATATTATGGACTCATTTAGGACAAAATCACAGTGTTAAGAACATTTCTAAAAAATTCCATTCAATCACCTGGAAGGCTTTTAGCAATAGTCGTAGCAACTATTTTGCACAGAACATTACAAAGGGCTATTGGCCTAAAATCACCTGGATTATTTGGATTCTTAATCTTGTGAATAAGACAAATGAACGTAAGGCTATTCCTTTGAGTCAATTGTCTGAAGTTGTCCATAATGTTGGGATGTTATATGAATTTACCCTAACTTTTTCTGTCTGATTCAAAATGATGTTGAAATCCCCAAAAACTAGCAAGTAAGGATTAGGATTAGAGTCGGAAAGGTTCTCTATAATGGAGCAAGTAAGCTGTTTATTTATTTTGATCTTGACATCCAAAAAGGTTGTTACACAGATAGGCCATACCTTATGCCGTTATTAGTCACATTACAATTCACCGTAACCATGTTGTTCAGTCCTCCCATATTTATGAGTAGAAACATTTCAGTGTCTTTTCATTTAGTCTCATAAATCATTAATATTATATAATTTATATAGATTCAAATTTATTTTTGTTCTTTTCAAATATATCTTTTTTCTTATAGATATAATAAATTTGTGATATTTAAGTTCTTCTAAATATTCCAATTTGATCTTCTACCTTATTTTGGTCTTTCCAAAATTTGTTATTTTGGAATTTATCCCTATTATATGTGTTTAGTATTTATTTTAATCTTTATATAAATAATTTTGAAACGAATAAAATGAAACATAAAAAATATTACAGTGATTAAAATAAAATAACATGAATTAAAAGTAAAAAATCATTTAACAAAAAATTTATTTTATAACGACTAAAAAAAATGTTATATTTACGGAAACAAAAACATACTTATATGAAATATTAGATCTACCACCTAACCCTAAAATATATTCTTTAACTTTAATGTAGATTACACTAGGGCAAATATGATAAAAATTTATGATATTACACATGTTTTAAGTAAAAAAATGTGTTAAAAGTTAACGCAATAGTAATTTGTAAATAACACGAAAAGTATTTCTTTAGCGCGTTAATTTAGACCTTGATTTTATGATATTTGCCAAATAACTTCATTTTAACACGTAAGTTTAGACATTGCACTATGCCAAAAATTGTATTTTATAGCGCTTTTTTTAAGCCATTTACAGCGCTTTTAAGCGCTGTAGTATCTAGCGCTGTTAAAAGATACAACAACGCTATTTAAAATAAAAAAGTGATGTAATATATAGCGCTCAACACTTCTCTTAGAGTAGTTTTACAGTGCTTCTCATAAAAAAATGCTATAATAGATGCATATATAGCGCGCTTGTTATACTAGTTTTACGTTTTTTTTTTGAAAAAAACACTGTAAATCTATTCTAAAACGCGCTGCTTGTTGTAGCGCCTTTTTTCAAAAAGCGGTGCTTGTTGTACTAGTTTTACAACGCTTTTTTCAAAAAAGCGCTGTAATATGTGCATTTTTATACTAGTTTTAATAAAATGCGTTGTAAGCGAGATTGATATTTTTTAATGGCATTTTTTTAAAAAAGTTTTGTACATATTGACAAAATTACTATATTTTTCATAGCAACAACGATTTCATTTAAACAGCAACAACAACAATCAGTTCACAACACTCAATTACATATATTTAATAGCAACAACAATTTTATTTAAACAACAATTTCATATTCACATCAAGTACTATATTTTTTTTACATATTCACAACAATTATATATTCACAATCTCAATTACATATGCATAGCAACAATCAGTTCACAACACCCAATGTACAATATATAATAGTTTCTTTTCTCAACCTCACACACACTTTGAATTAACTATGAAATTTTAAAGGCATATAATTAAGTTCTATAACAAAAATTTCAAACCTTTATTGGAATCTATGTGTTGTTGTTTGACTTATGCTTCGACATTGTAGCACCCCTTAGAGCGCAGAAAACTTGTAAAGCACAATCAAATAAATGTGATTATTATTCAATTACCAAACACATCATTTATATATGTAAGAAATAAATGAATATTACTTACGTATCGAAGATATTCTTTATATTTGAGTGATTGTTATAATGACCGTGCAATGATTGTTATAATTGATGGCAAACAACACCCAATGTTGGCTACAACAACAAAAATTTGGTTGGCAACTTTGTTTACACAACTGATAAAGTATCATAAATTAGAAACGATATAGATAAATAATTTATAATTACCCTGAATTATATGGCGCAAGAAATAGCTTATCCTTCTCTTTATTTCCCAAAAGTATATTAACAACATATTTCTTTACGTTAACTGGATCGAGTTTAAACGTGGACAACTTATGGGGAGATAAGAATGAAAATCTATCTAACAATTTACGCATGCACACCAACTTTTCATATAAAAACCTTCAATTAAAAAGTCAAATTAAATTAATTACCAATAAATGTGGCAGTGATGCAATTAAAAGTAATTTTTATCTTAAATAAAGTATTTTACATTACCTAATGTATATGCTGGTGATAGTAGCACTCAGCTCCTTATGATTGAGAAAATTCCTTATAATTTTTATCAAGTAATTCTTCATACTCATCTCCGAAAATAACTTTAAATATAATCAATCATAATCATATATCATACAATTAAATATACATATCAATTAAACATACCTTATCTAGGCCAACAAGATTTTTCGGTCATGCCACGTAACTACCTATTGCTTCTCCCAAAAACTTCATATCTCCATCGTTGTCAGGTGTAGGCAATGGAGCATTTGGTTCAAAAGCAATCACGGGTGAAACTTTAACATGGCCGGCAGGGATCGGAGTATGGTGTAATACTCACTACGCCAAAAATGACATTTTATAGCGCGTCTTTTGCAGCGCTTATTAAATACAAGCGTTGTTGTATAATATTTTAAAAATAACGGAGGATACAACAACACTTTTTTGACAAGCGCTGTGAAAAAACGCTGTTGTAGGGTCATATAGGGTCACATAGGGCTTGCACATAATGTTTACAACTCTTTTACAGCGCTTTTTTAAAAAAACGCTGTAAATTGAAGCGCTCTCACATAGCTTTTACAGCGCTTTTTGAGCGCTTTAAACACAAGTGCTGAAAAATGTAGCGCTCCCACCTTATGTTACATAGCTTTTAAAGCGCTTTTTGTAAAAGTGTTGTAAAATACATGGGCTTTCTTATAATTAAATGACCTATTAGAGTGTTTTTTATACAAGCGTTGTAAAATCATTCACTTCAAATAAATAAAAACAAATTTAATATGTTGTCCTCTACTCTGCGAACCCTCATCTCCTCTACTCTGCGAACCCTCCTTTTTCTCTACTGTGCGCCCATTTACTACTCCTCCTTTAAAACAAATTGGATACGTTGTCTCAGGTACTGTATTTATTAATTTTTGGTTGTCACTAAAACTAAAAAATTGTTACATAATAAATCATATAAAATCTATTCTTTTTTTTAAATATGTTGATCTGTTCTGTTTTGAAATCAGACTTGGACCTTGGTTTCCATTTTCCAATATTAGATATGTGTAATATTAATTGGTATAATGTTATCAGTAGCTTATTATTTGTGTAACTGCATTAATATAGGTCATATAAAATGCACCGGAAATGGATGTCTACCAATCGATTGTCGAAAGTGTATGAAAATAGAGTGAAGGAGTTTGTTGAGTTTATAGTGAAGAATGCAAAAGATCCAAATAGATTCGTTTGTCCTTGTTTAAAATGATGTTTTGGAAAACGTGTTAGAGCAGATGAATTGGAAGGACCTTTAGTATGGCATGGAATTGATCAAAGCTATACATGTTGGATAAGACAAGGTGAGAAAAAAATGGAAACATTAATTTTGAGAATGGTTTGACATATGCTTCAACTGATTTCGACACAAATACATATGAGCCGGACTGAGTTGAGGAGATTGCAAAAGCAGTTGAAGAAGATCTTCGGGATTGTCTTAAAATGTTTCAGAGTTTGTTGAGTGATGCAGAGAAACCATTATATAATGGTTGTACTAAATTCACAAGACTGTCGGCGATATTAAAAATGTACAACTTAAAAGCGAGTAATGGATGGTTTGATAAAAGCTTCACAGAATTATTAACACTCTTAAAAGATATGTTGCCAGATGATAATGAACTTCCCAGTCGAACCTACGAGGCTAAACGAATTTTGTGCTCTATTGGCATGAGTTACGAAAGGATTCATGTGTGTCCTAACGATTGCATTTTATTTCGAAACGAATATGAATTACTAAAGGCGTGTCTGGAATGCAATGTCTCTCGATATAAGAAGAAAAAATCTACTCCACCAAAAGTCGTGTGGTATTTTCCTATAATACCAAGATTTAGGCGCATGTATCGCAGTGAAGAAGATTCAAAACACTTGACATGGCATACAGATGAAAGAATTAGAGATGGAAAGTTTCGACACCCTGCAGATTCTCCACAATGAGCAAAAATTGATCACGAGTATCCTGAATTCGGGATAGAGTCAAGAAATCTACAACTTGCACTTTCTAGTGATGGAATGAATCCACATGGTCTCTAAGCATCTCTTACAGCACGTGGCCTGTGATTCTGTTGATTTATAACCTACCTCCATGGTTATGTTTGAAGCGTAAGTTTATGATGTTGTCGCTGTTAATTTCTGGACCCAAACAACTGGGGAATGATATCGACGTATACTTGGCTCCTTTAATTGAAGATTTAAAAATTATGTGGGAGACAGGTGTGGAAGTTTATGATGGGTATAAAAAAGAATGTTTCAATTTGAGGGCTATGTTGTTCGGCACAATTAATGATTTTCCAGCATATGGTAATTTTTCAAGATATAGCATTAAAGGTCAATGTGCATGTCCTATATGTGAAGAGAGTACAAATTGGATTCGGTTGAAACACTGTAAGAAGAATGTATTTCTTGGACATCGTAGATTTTTACCTTATAGTCATCAGTATCGTGGGTGGAGAAATGCATTCAATGGAAAATCAGAGGAAGATAAAGCTCCTTTAGCACCAATTGGATATCAAATACTTGAAAAAGTACAAGGTTTGACCAATAAATTTGGCAAACCTTTTGCGGGAGAGCTGGTCAAAACTAGGTGGAAGAAAAAGTCAATTTTCTTTGAATTGTCATATTGGAAGTCATTGTATATAAGACATTTCCTCGATGTGATGCATATTGAAAAAAAATGTATTTGATAGTTATGGGTACGTTACTCAATGTTCTAGGAAAGTCTAAAGATGGCATCAATGCAAGATTGGACTTGGTCGATATGGGAATAAGAAATGAATTGGGTCCCATAAAGAAAGGAAATCGACATATCTACCTCCAGCCGCTCATACTCTATCTAGAAAGGAAAAAATTGTTTTATGTAAATTTCTACACGAAGTTAAAGTTCCAGAAGGATACTCTTCAAACATTAAAAATTTAGTTTTTATGAAAGACCTCAAGTTAAAAGGTTTGAAGACCCATGATTGTCATATTCTAATGGAGCATTTGCTACTAGTAGGTATACGTTCGATTTTACCTGAAAAAGTTCGACTAGCCATAACTAAATTATGTTTCTTCTTTAGGGAAATTTGTAGTAAATTGATCGATCCTCAGAAATTACCGACATTGTAGAGGGAAATTGTTGTTACTTTGTGTGAGCTTGAAATTTATTTCCCACCCTCGTTTTTTGATATAATGGTTCACCTTACTATTCATCTTGTTAAGGAGACACAACTTTGTGGGCCAACTTATATGAGATGGATGTATCCGATAGAACGATATATGAAAATATTAAAAGGGTACGTAAAAAGTAGAAGTCAACCAGAAGGTTGTATTGTTGAACAGTACATTGTCGAAGAAGCTACTGAATTTTGTACTGAATATTTGTCTAATGTTGAATCCATAGGGCTTTCCATGTCTCGTCATTCGGGAAGAATATCAAGAGAAGGGATAATTGGAAAGAGACTAATGACTATATCAAGGACAGAATGGGAGCAGACACAATTGTATGTTCTGCACAATGATGATGAGGTGCAACCGTATGTTACAATACACATGGATTAGTTATCTAGTTTGAACATGAATAGGAATCAAAATTGGATAACTCGAGAGCACAATCGAAGTTTTATAACATGGTTAAAAAATCACATAAAGTCAAAGTTTGATATAGACCCTGTATCAGTTTCACAGAGATTGAGGTGGCTAGCAAATGGTCCGAGTTTACATGTCTTTTCTTACACCGGTTATGTAAAATAGCGGAGTCACTCTCGTAGCTAAAGCGATGCATATCTCAAGTGCAAAAGACAAAAACCCAATATATGCAAATCTATCATATTTTGGGGTTATCGAGCGCATATGGGAGTTAGACTACACAATGTTTCGTGTTCCCATATTTGGTTGCAAGTGGGTCGATAATAATAATGGCGTTCAGATTGATGAGTCAGGGTTCTTGCTTGTCGATTTTAATAAGGTGGGATACAAAGACGAGCCTTTTATTTTAGCGTCGCAAGCTCAACAAGTGTTTTATGTCACTAATCCTGCTGATGATAAATGGTCTGTTGTCCTATTGACCAATAAAAATAAGTGATGATAACAATAATGATGAAGATGTTGGTAATGATCTTTTCTTTGCAACATCACAATCACATGAAATTGATTCAACTGATGATGATTTATATCTTAGAGATGATCATGACGAGGGAATTTGGATTAATCCATTGTTTCGTATCGTTAATGGACAAACAAATGTGAATCCCACCAGGAAAAGAAGAAGGGCATCTTAATGTGTTTAATTGTTGTATATAAGCCATGTAATCTGAACTGAGTTCATGTAATTTAATTGTTTGATCTGCCAGAATTGAGCATTTAAGTATTTATCTTGAACTGTATTTGATTTTCTGCTTATATTTAGCTTGATCTTAATGTTTTATACTAAGTTCATGTAATTTAAGTGTTTGACCTGCCAGAAATGATTTTCTACTTATATTGAACTTGAAAAAGCTTTGTTTGAGTACTGAGAATTTTTCTTGAACTTGAACTGATCATCCCAATATGAGCTGATCATGTAATTTAACATTAATATATATATATATAGGTATTTAACTAATTATTTGGAAGAAAAAAAATCCAAATATAGGTATTTTACTAATTATTTAACATTTTACAGAAACTGAACTTATATTGTAATTTAACAAATTTAACTTGAACTGAACTGAACATAAACTTGTAATTTTATAGTGCTATAAAAAGCCTATAAAAAAAATCAATAAGCGCTATAAAAAGCCTTTAAAAAAAAAGGAGGTCACATAACGCTTGCACATAATAAAACAAAGAGGCTTTTAAAGTGCTTGTTGAAAAAGCGCTGTAAAAGGCTTTTAAAATAATAAACTAAGGAGGTCTTTTACAGCGCTTGTTCTATAAGCACTGTAAAATGGTCACATAGCTTGCACATAATAAAACAAAGAGGTCTTTTAAAACGCTTGTTGAAAAAGCGCTGTAAAAGGCGTTTAATAAAAAAAATAAGGAGGTCTTTTAAAGCGCTTGTTCTATAAGCGTTGTAAAATGGTCACATAGCTTGCACATAATAAAACAAAGAGGTCTTTTAAAGCGCTTGTTGAAAATGCGCTCTAAAAGGCTTTTAATAAAAAAAATTAGGAGGTCTTTTAAAGAGCTTTTTGGAAAAGCGCTGTAAAAGGCTTTTAAAAAAATAAAATAAGGAGGTCTTTTACAGCGCTTTTGGACAAGCGCTTTAAAAGACTTCTAAAAAAGAGCTGTAATAGGCTTTTAAAAAATAAAATAAGGAGGTCTTTTACTGCGCTTTTGGACAAGCGCTTTAAAAGACTTCTGAAAAAGAGCTGTAATAGGCTTTTAAAAAATAAAATAAGGAGGTCTTTTACAGCGCTTTTTCAAAAAAGGGCTGTAATAGGGTTTTATATATAACAGTAAACTGCTTTAGTTTCCTCTTCATTACGTAAACTTTCTACGCTTTTGTTTTCTCCTCCTCTTCATTGTCCTTCTCATTGCGAACCCTACGAACCTACTGTCTCTACGAACCATATTGCCAACCATCTCCATTGTGAACCATCTCCATCTTTGTTACTATCCCTACGAACCTTCTCATTGAAATACGTAAGCCTCATTACGTATTTCTGCGAACCCTACTCTGTCATACGAAACGTTCTTTCTTAAACGAAGCCGTAACCCTACGAACTCTACGTATTTCTTCGTACTCTTTAGGTATTGTATTTATTAATTTTATGTTGTCACTAAAATGCATGTTGAACTTATACTCCTACGTACTTAGACTACTGCATGTTGAACTTGTTGTAGATAAATGGATTCCAACAAGGATTTGGATCGTCAAAATGAGGAAGTGTTCACCACTAAGACTTATGAAAATGAAGTTAAACGTGGTGCAACAATTATGCAAAATGTCATAAAAGCAAGAAGTAATGGCATAAAATTTGAGGTATACTCTGTTTGCTGTTTATTTTTTATCTTTTTTGAAAGCATGTTCTTACTATATGAGTTTATTAGGTGGGATGGAATGAAAGTGGTCAGCCAATTGAGCCCAACAGTTCCATGTTTGTATGTTATATTGATGCTATTGTTCGTCAGAATATCCCCATTACAATTGACGATTGGAGAGATAAGGCGTTGAAGGATGCAAAAGATATACTGTGGATTGATATACAAGTAACTTTTTTACTCCACTTTTTTGTTACTTATAATTTTTTCCATTGAAATACTTTACTCAAACTATATCTTTATTTGGTTTGCAGACTACTTTTGATGTTGATGAGGTGAGAAAGACTTACGTGCTTAGAGTTGTCAGAAAAATACACCGGGGATTTAGATCTCATCTCTCAAGCTGCTATCTAAGAGATCGTGATGGAAATATGAAAGTTGAAGCTCCAAAAATATATAAACACTATATATCAAATGACGAATGGAGCGCATTTGTAGCAAAACGTTTAGACCCCGCGTTTGTGGTAAGTGATTAATTTATTAGCATTTGTGTTTTATTATTCATATTCATAGCGTATTGTAAATTTTTACACGATTGTTATTTTTTTATATAGTGTATAAGTACGGAAAATCGCGAGAGGGCCAAAATCCAACACATCCATACAAAAAATATCGTATGGGATATGCACGTTTAGAGCAAAAACTTGTAAGTAATTAAACATCACTTTTATATAATGTGGTACATTATAAACTATAGTTTCTAGCTAATATTTTGTTTATGATCTTAACGAATAGCTAAGAGAGACCCAATCCAATCAACCATTGGGTCGTCATATTTTGTGGAAGGAGGCTCGTGTAAATAAAGATGGAGTTGTTGATAACAAAAATGTTCAAAAAGTGATCCAACTTTGTGTAAGTATATTATCACTTTATTATTTTTTAATATTGTATTTTAAAAATGATATTGAACTTATCTTTTTAATCCTACGTGTATTTTAGGAGAATCTAGAACAAAGTTCGAAAAATCAAGAGGACAACAAAGTTAGTTGCAGGGACATACTCGTCACTCCAAAACACTATTTTTCACAAGAGAATCGCTCAAATCCATCTAACGAGGAAGTATTAGAGAAGCTCAAAGTCCTAACAGAGCAAGTGGCACTCTTAGTGAAGACGAATAAAGAAAAGCAACTTCCGGATCAACTCCAACGTGAAATACAAATGGAGAGTGAAAACGCTAGTTGCAACATTGGTCTTAAAAGTCTTCCCGAGGTAATTAATTACTTAATAAAATAAGAAATTCATTCAACCTAATTGTATCACATACTTGTGTATTAACCATTGATTTAGGGTGTCTCTCCTTGCGTGTTGTATTTATTCTCCCATACTCATCGCAAGGTTGGAAAAGGAACATTGTACAATACTTTGGGAGAAGTATTGCACAACATTCTGATCCCTGTCGGCCATGTCAAAGTATCACCCGTGATTGCTTTGGAACCAAATGCACCGTTGCCTATACCAGACAATGATGGAGATATAAAGTATTTGGGAGATGCAATAGGTAGTTACGTGGCATGATCCAAAAATCTTGTTTCCCTTGATAAGGTATGTTTAATTGAAATGTATGTTTAATTGATATGTATATTTAATTGCACGATATATGATTATGATTGATTATATTTAATTGCTGATTTTTTTCCACTGTTAACTTTAATTTCACATTTATTTAGATTCAGACAAAGTCTAAAGGGAATGACAAGAAGATTCCCCGCAACGAGTCAGCCACGTCACCGGAAAAGGTTGATCACATTTATTCCGGCAGGTTTATCATTTTTTCAGACTCAATTAACTAACAAACTGATTAACCTCATTTGTTTAGATTCAATCAAAACACCTGCACAACAAACCAGCTGCCAGAATAAAGCCGCACTACAGCTGGATGTTCGTGGTAAAAATAAAGATGGCAAACTTCAAAAATTGGAGGGTAATAAAGCTGGCAAACTTCAAAAGCTGGAGGGTAATAAAGCTGTCAAAGTTCAAAAACTAGATCGGGGAAAATCAGTTGCTGCTCCTAAAATAAGTCATCCACGCCTTGCTCGATATGAGTCGTGTCTTGACATACAACCAAAAACGAATATGAACAACAAAGATTCACACATCATAAGCATGGATAAAGCTATTTTCGGAGATGAGTGTGAAGAACTACTTGAAAAAGAGCACATATACGAACTTCTCAACCATAAGGAGCTGAGTGCTACTGTCATCAGCTTATACATTAGGTAAAAATTACTTTTAATTGCATTTATTGGTAATTAATTTAATTTATTGGTAATTAATCTAATTTGAAATTTTCATTGAAGGTTTTTGTATGAGAAGTTGGTGTGCACGTGCAAATTGTCAGATAGATTTTCATTCTTGTCTCCGCATAAGCTTTCATTGTTTAAACTCAATCCAGTTAATGTAAATAAATATGTTGTAGGTATCCTATTGGAAAATAAAGAGAAGGATAACTTGTTCCTTGCACCATATAATTCAGGGTAATTATATATTCTTTATTTATATCTTTTTTAATTTATGAGATCTTAATTTATTAGTTGTGTAAACAAAATTGCCAACCAAATTTTTGTTGTTGTAGGTCACATTGGGTGCTATTTGCAATCAATGCGACCTCTGAAGTTATATACTATTTAGATCCCTTGCACGGCCTTTACATCAATCACTTGAATATAAAGACTATCTTCGTTACGTAAGCAATATTCATTTATTTCTTACATATATATAAATAATTTGTTTGTTAATGCTATAATAATCACATTTATTTATTTGATAGTGCTTTACATGTTTTCCGAGCTCAAATGGGTGTTACAGTGTCAAAGCAAAAGTCAAATAATATCACACGGACTCCAATAAAGGTTCGAAATATATGCCTTTAAAATTTCATTTACAATCAATGTACAAATATTTATTGACTTATATGTTTTATTTTATAGTGCCCTCGTCAAACTAACCACATAGACTATGGGTACTATATATTGCGATTCATGCAGGAGATTGTTAATATGAATCAAACTATAATCCCAGAAACAATACAATATTTTCATTATTTGATTTTCATACATAAACTATGTATATATTTGATTCTAACTTATTTATGTTCGAATTTTATATCGCACAGTATGGTGTCAGTATGTGATCGAAATGAAAATCATTTAATTTGCTGGGAAATTGGCATACTACAAGGTTGTGAATGTGTAAATGTATATAGTTCTGTGCTGATTGTGTCAATATGTAAATATGTAAATGTAAATTCTATTGTTGTGAACTGATTGTTGATTTTGTGCTGATTGTTGTAAATTCTGCAAGTTATATAAATATATAAATATGTAAATGTAAATTATGTTCTGATTGTTGTAAATTCTGCAAGTTATATAATTCTGTTGTTGTGAACTGATTGTGTCAATATGTCAATGATTGTGAACTGATTCAGGATGAAAATGATTTTGGAAAAAGATTAAAAGATGAAAATGCCATAAAAAACCTCAAACAAGCGTTATTTTAAAAATTTCATTTACAACGTTTTTTTAATAAGACTAGAATAAGAATGCACATCTTACAGCGCTTTTTTAAAATAGTGCTGCAAAATGTGCATAAGAATGCACCTATTACAGCGTTTTTTTTTAAAACGCCGTAAAATGTGCACAATAATGCACGTTTTACAGCGCTTTTCAAAAAAGCGTTGTAAAACGAGTATAACAAGCAGCGTGTTTGTATAAGGGATTTACAACGCTTTTCAAAAAAGTGCTGTAAAACGATTATAACAAGCGCACAATATATCCACCTATTTTACAGCGCTTTTTTATTTTAAAGAGCGTTGTTGTATCTTTTTACAGCGCTAAATATTACAGCGCTTATTTTTTTTTTGAAAAAGCGTTGTAAATGGCTTAAAATAAGCGCTGTAAAATGCACTTTTTCGCGTAGCGACTTCTCCCAATGTATTGTACAATGTTCCTTTTCCAACCATGCGATGAGTAGGGGAGGATAAATACAGCACGCAAGGCAAGACACCCTAAATCAATGGTTAATACATAAGTATGTGAAACAATTAGGTTGAATGAATTTCTTATTTTATTAAGTAATTAATTGTCTCTAGAAGACTTTTACGACCAATGTTGCAACAAACGTTTTCACTATCTAGTTGTATTTCACGTTGACACTCCAGAAGTTGTTTTTCCTTATTCGTTTTCACCAAAAATGCCACTTGCTCTGCTAGGATTTTCAGCTTATCTAGTACTTCCTCATTAGATGGATTTGTGCGCTTCTCATGTGAAAAATAGCTCTTTGGAGCTACGCCAAATCCTTTACCCCTCACACGGCCAGAATATTTAGGAACATTAAATACTTTACCAAGTATGTCCCTGCAACTAACTTGTTTATTCTCCTCTTGATTTTCAGAACATTGTTCTAGATTCTCCTAAAATAAATGTAGGATTGAAAAGGTAAGTTCAATATCATTTTTAAAATACAATATTAAAAAACATTAAAATGATAATATACTTACACATTGTTCTATCACTTGTTGAACATTTTCATTATCAACTATTCCATCTTTATTCAAATGAGCCTCCTTCCACAAAATATGACAACCTAATGGTTGATCGGATTGCGTCTCTTGAAGCTATTCGTTAAGACATAAACAAAAGTTATTCGTTAAGATCATAAACAAAATATTAGTTAGAAACTATAGTTTATAATGCACCACATTATATAAAAGTGATTTTTACTTACAATTTTTTGCTCTAAACGTGCATACCATATGCGATATTTTGTATCGATGCATTTGATTTTCTGCTCTCTTGCCCTCTATATAAAAAAAATAACAATTGTGTAAAAAAATACACTATGAATACGAATAATAAAACACAAATGCTAATAAATTAATATTACCACAAAAGCGGGGTCTGCACGTTTAGCTACAAAAGCGCTCAATTCTTCATTTGATATGTAGTTTTTATATATTTTTGGAGCTTCAACATTCACATTTCCATCGCGTTCTCTTAAGTAGCAATTTGACAAATGAGATCTAAATCCCCTTTGTATTTATCCGAAAACTCTAAGCACATAATTTTTTTCTCACCTCATCAACATTAAAAGCCGACTGCAAACCAAATAAAGATAGAGTTTCAGTAAAAGTATTTCAATGGAAAAAATTATAAGTAACAAAAAAGTGAAGTAAAAAAGTTACTTGTATATCATTCCACAGTATATCTAACATTCTTTCAATGTAAAGAGTTTATCTTCAATGTTAATTACTTATCGGGATTTTTGTAATTGTTCAATAATTAATTAAATTGAAATGGAAATGTAATAATTTGTTAAATAGAACTTCAATGGAGAGATAGTGGATTTTATTCCTCACTTATTCCTTACTCAATCACAAAAGTCACACTTTAATAAAATAAAAGAAAAATCTCAAACTCTCACTCTAATTCATATAATCAGACACACCTCACCTTTCATTCCTTCTCTTATGGATGGTCATAAATACAAACCCACCTCAACTCCTTCTCTATTCCACACACCACCTACATAATCACAACCACTCAATTATTTTCCTCCCCACTTGTCTTAACATCCAACCACATATTTCATCCCCATTTGTACTTTAGCTAGAATACCTAAGAAAGAGAAGAAGGTTAGAGAAAGGGGAAGAAAAGAGGTGCGAGGATGAGGGTTTAACACCTCAACGCTGCGATAGAGAAATTGTTAAAGATAAGGATGAACACTCAAGACCTCAAATTTGAAGATTTCACCAACTTCTCCAAGAAAATCGTCAAGGTAACATAGAAAATCCCAACTCTAAAGGGAAATGTTTAAAATGTGTGGCTGGGACAAATGGCTTTTAAAATGGTTATCACCCTTGCATTTAAATTGTTTCTTTGATGTTTTTGAATTGTTTGCTTAACTTTTTGTCTTTTTGGTGGTCAATGATGTTTATTTGACTTTTTTGTGGGTTGATTGGATTTGAATTATAAAATGAATGTGGGTCATGTAAAGTGTATGTTTGTAGTTTGAATTTAAGTGTTATACCTTGGATATGGGATGATGTGAGTTGCATGTATTTTTTTATTTTAAATGATGGATGATTAATATTAATTTAATGTGTTGTATGTGAATTAAAAAGTAAAA
Source organism: Cicer chorassanicum (assembly GCA_037974735.1). Taxonomy (NCBI): domain Eukaryota; kingdom Viridiplantae; phylum Streptophyta; class Magnoliopsida; order Fabales; family Fabaceae; genus Cicer; species Cicer chorassanicum. Next base: position 54,956,957 of record JBBPBP010009779.1, on the reverse strand, counting down.
GAAAGTCACTTGAAAATCGTGATTTCTTTATTACCATTAAAAGGATGGGAAGAAAAGAATATTTTTCGCATTCAAGAACTAAAGAGTATCACCGCATTGCTCTTCAAAATTTTAATGTAGAATGAAATCAGATGACAACCATAGTATTATATTTAGGATTTAATTTGTTTTATTTTAACTTAATTGCTTATGTATATGTATTTTTAGTACATCAATATCAATATAATATATTAAAACAAATCCTCAAAATAATATGTTGACATGTGACACTCATTTTGACACATCATTCAATAGTATGATGTGGCACCTCTAGAATTCATTCATTTTTTATTCCACATTCTGCTAATTCTTTGTTTATATCTCTATAACTAAAAAAACAACAATAAAAATATAACTCCCATTACAAACTTGATTTAATTGTTAATTACTTTTTTAATTCATTGCATATAAATACATCACAATATTAGAATTACATTTTATTAGTTAAAATGTAGCAACCATAAATTACCACAAAATATATAAAAACACAATAATCACATGAAAAATCAA
>JBBPBP010009779.1:54935141-54956007 GCA_037974735.1 Cicer chorassanicum | reverse complement strand
AAACTTATGCACAAACAATCCAATGAAGTTTAAATTAAAATAAATAAAAAATATTAAAACACAAACATTTAAATTAGCAAACATTTGCAAAATAAACCAACAGATAATATTTTTTAAAAAATAAAAATGTTAAATTATTAACTAAGTATTTTGAAAGTAATATAAAATTTGTGTTCATTTTTCTTTTTATGCTCGGATACATATTTTATTCCTTTAATACAAAGAAAGTATTTGTCTATATAAATTGTTCATGAAAATAAATACATTCATTTCAAAATATTAAACTTATAGATTGGATGCAGTATAAATTAGAGCATAGTTTCAATTAACGGTAAAAATAATCAAAATCAAGTAGTGATTTCTTATCATTCCCAACTTTATTTCGTGTTTTTGTCGTAAAAAATAATACTTTGAGTTTATTCATTATATACAGTCTCCAAGTTTAATATTTTTGAAAGAAATACGTGACATAACACCTCTATATAAGAATTAGTTATCGAAAGTGTAAGGGAAAATGAGATATGAAACATAAAATATAAGAAATAATATTTTGTTCAATTAGTCAAAAAAAGAATAAAGAAATAATAGTGCTCAAGATAAAAAGTAAAATAAAAATAAAAATAAAAATAATATTGCAAAATATATATTCTATTTTTTATGCTCGGATACACATTTTAATAATATTTTTAGAGTCAAAATCACTCATTTTATTTAAATCTTTTTAATTGTGTATACAAACACTAACTCATCTTTTTTTTAATCATATTATTTAGAATGAAAAATCACTCATTTTATTATAAACTTTTCAATTGTTTCTATTCTATTTATTATTTTGTTATACAACCACTATTCTTATAAACTAAGAAATTTACAAATTTGAAACATTTTTTCCGATTTATACACCATAAATATTACCTTTAAACTTTTTAATAAATTTATACTGAAAAAATATTTTACAAATTACACCCGCGCAACGTGCGGGTTATATTCTAGTTGCTTATAATAACTTGTGATTAAAATTGATTTATTACTAACTTCATTAAGACCACCGATTTTGATTCTTACTAGTTTAGTTAAATTACGTGAGTAATATAAATAGATTCATTTGTACTAAAAAGTGGTTACACAAACTTAATTTTAAACTATTTTTTGTCAATTGGTAGTGAGAAAAAAGAGAGCGATAAGTTCGTGAATAACAGTGTCGGTTAGAGGGGTCGGTTGTTACTATAAAACTCCTTTTTATAAATGGCCTTAGTGACCCGGTACCTAACAGATAACTATCACCGTTCGTTCAATATCACTACCAATTGAGCTAGTCGTTCATTCGTTACCACTACTAATTGAGTTAATAGCTTAATTCTAAGTATCGGGTTCAACTCCTACGGAAGGAAAAAAACTCACTAATTTCAAAAAATGGGAAAAGGGGAAGCAAGAAGATCGTAAGTAATAGTTTCGGTCAAAGCCTCAAATGGGTCTAGTTGTTACAACAAATGCACCTTTTTTGTAACATAAGTTAATGAGTACAAAGACGATTAGAGGAGTCAGACTGCTACATGCTGAATTCCCAATAAAGTTATGTTTGATAATGTCTATATGAGAGTTAAGTCTGCCACTGCTAAGATGGATGATACTCAACATCAAACGTTTAATATTGGGACTATTGATGATCTACTTGAGTAAGAGAAACTAGTTGAGATTGAATTGGATCATGCTCATAAAAGTGAGGAGGAGTTTATACATTAGAAAGCCAACTCTAAGTGGTTTAATGAAGGGGAAGAAATACTTCCTATTTTAAAAAGATGGCCAAGATCAAATATGCTACTAGAAGTATTTCAGCTCGATGAAATGATGACTTGTGCTCTAAGTATTTCGTCTTTTGGTATATCATTCCATTAATCATATGTTGAGTAGAATTCTTACTTTTAATGAAGTTAAGAAAATTGTTTTTGCTATGACATCTAATGGAGCTTGGGTTTAATGTCTTTGGAGCTTTCGGTTTTCAAAACTATTAGCTAGTTGTGGGGCATGATATCTTCAATGCAATGCTACAATTCTTTCAACAAGATTGGTTAATACCCAATTGGAATGTCAACACAATGGTCCTCATTCCCAAGATTCTTGAGGAACATAAAGTGGACCAATTTAGACCTATTGTTTTGGCCAATTTCACATTCAAGATCATCACCAAATTTTTGGCAGACAAATTAGCTTCCATTATGATTTCCATTATTTCCCCTCATCAAAAGGGTTTCATGATAGGCTAGCTAATTAATGATTGCATTTGCTTGACTTCAAAGGTTGCTAATTTACTTCATCAAAGAACTTTTAGAGGCAACTTAGCCATCAAAATAAATATTCGTAGAGTCTTTGATACCATTGATTGGAACTACTTGATCAAGGTTCTTCACTCTTTTGGGTTCTTCACATAAGTCATCCTATTATCAGAGGCAAGCCAAAAAGATTACAAATCGTCCTTTTTGTTGACAAAATTAAACCAAAGCTAGCATCTTTTGGAATGATTCTTTACTCTCTACTGCTGGCATATTCCAGCTTATGAAAAGTTTGATCCATGTCATGCTTATCTATAGTTTTCTCATCTACATTTGTCTTATGTCTTCGTTGAAAGAGTTGGATAGGTAGATAATAAGATTCATGTCGCATGAGGACATTGACAAGAGGAAATTGGTAATTGTTGATTTGGACAAAGTTTGCACCCTTATCAAAAAAGGTGGACTAGGTATTAGATCCTTGAAAGACATTAATGATGATGCATCTCTTAAACTTTGTCAGTACTTGTTCACCTTTCACAACCAATGTGTTAAGCTTTTGTATGCTAGATTCATGAGATCTAGTGGTCATATCTCCTACCACATTGACTTATCTATATAGAAATGCATTATTACTAAGATTCAAATATTAAAGGACAATTTCCATTAGTTAATTGGGTAAGGTATCAAAAGTAACTTTTGGAATCATATTTGGCTTCCAAACTCTAAGCCGTTGGACTTACTAAATATTCCTAAAAATAAACACAACTCATTACAAGTTAAAGTAGAGGGATTCATTCATAATCACAAATTCTATATCACCGATTCCATCTTGCTAAATTTTTCAACTATTATCTAGCTCCTGCAAGATGTTCACATCCCACTTTTCCCTGTGAAGATTAGATGGTTTGGAGGCACTATAAAAATGGATTTTTCCATTTTCGTGATGCCTACCTATATTTCATAAGCCTCCTAATAATGAGTTTCTTGGGCTAAATTGATCCAAAGTTCTTATTGCATCCTGCACCACAACTCGAATGGGTCCAGCCAACACCTTTTCTTTGATTGTGAGTTTTCCTATAAGCTTCAGAACTAGTTGTCCTTTCCCTTCATTATGCCAGTCAATGGTCCTTGGATTTTTTATGTATTGGATATTTGTAAGAAGCCATGGATATCTAAATGTCTCATTATCATTGTAGTTGTATGCACAATCAAATAAATATGCTCCAATACTCATTTATCTAGAAACTACTCTAAAGGCACTACATTTTGATCAATGCATGAGTTTATCTATACATGCTTCTTATGCTCCTAGAAATATATAGGTTACTTGGCGTCCTCCTATGGTCTTTTGGGTGAAATGTAATACTCAAGACACTACTAAAGGAGGCCATGAGCATGCTGCTTCTGGGGGATATTTAAAGATAATATTGCAACAACTCTTAGATTGGTTTACTCTTAAGTTGAGTATTTCAAACTCAATTCTTGCTGAGCTCCAAAGGGCCATGTTAACAATTGAGATTTCCATAGAAAAATGTGGTCATGTCTTTGTCTTGAGTTAGATTCTCAATTGGTCACCTTGGCTATCAAGTCCCATGATATTGTTCCTTGGACTTAAAGAAATTGGTGGCTATTTTGCTTATAAAATTGTTGGATAAAGAGATGAATTTGTTTGGCGACAATTGTGCTTATAAAATTGTTGAGTTAGGGTTTCTTAATCCAGATTTTGTTTGGTGGGACACCATCCATTCTTGCATTAGAGAGCTCTTTGTTCATAGTAGACACATGATTATCGTTTTAACTAATGTGACGGTCTCTTTTGCTGCAAACTTTTTTCTTCACTTTGGCTATATCGCTTTAACTTTTTCAAGTAAGGTTTTTAATAAGACATATATATATTTTTATGCTTCTCTTGGGTTTTGGTCTAGTCTCCCAAGATGTACTATTTTTTATCTTATTGTTAATATATTTATTGATGTTCTGCAGATGATAGGTAGTTTAACTAGGGTTTCAACATAGTTGAGATTCCTTTTTTACCATGTGATGACTACACTATAGTTTTTGTTTATAAAAACAAAATTTCTACATCTTGGACCACCGTTCAAATATATTATGGTATCTAGTTAATTTATTTCTAATTCTTATTTTTATTAAATATCATAGTGATTAGACTCATACACTTTAAATGTGGAGAAATTGAGAATTTTGAATTTGAATTTAAGCATTTGTATATTATTATTGTTGCAGCTACCAATTGAATTGTTCTTACGGAATTTGTATATAATATAATATGTGTATAAATTTAATCTTTGGCTTATCATAATTCAATGCAATTAGAGTATTAATTAGATGTGTATTTGAAAAAGATAATAAATGTATATTACAATATGAAAATAAATGTATATTTAGAGATAATTTTTTTCTTAATATATGTGCATACGAAAAAAAGGCAAATACATACCAACAAAAAAAAGGTGAATAGACTAGTCAATTTGATCATCATTTTATCTTTTATGATAGCATTTATTTTAGCATTAACTACATCTTGGAAATGAATTGACTTGTATTATTATTAAATATGATAAAAATATATATAGACTATATAATAATATTATTAAGAATAAATTATTTCATTTTATTAAATTTGACAATAAAGTAAAAAGATTTGCTACTTTTGTATGATTATTTTAAATGATTTACCTTTTGTATATTTATAAATTTTATTTGGTTAAAATCACAATACATGTGTGTGTAAATACAACTATATATAACATTTACAATGAGTGGTGTTCTTTAAAGGAGTTTTTCTTATTTTTTATAGAGAAGATGAGAAACGCTATTATGTTTGTGAACAAAATTCAGCTTTATTGTGTTGTCTTTTTTTTCTTACTCTCAATTGTCACAACCAACTTCAGCACTATTACAGCCTCACCCAATATAAATATTCAGGTATATCATATTAGTTATATTTTATCTCCCTATTACACATTAAGTATTTTTTATTAGCCTCTTTTTTTGTACACCTATGATTTGGATGTACACCATTCTGAAGAAACTTAGCTACTATGTCATACATTATTAGCCTATTTTTTATCTGCATGTTACACATTAAATTATATTTGACGTTTTACATATTCAGAATGCGTAAAAATTAGTAGACCACCAAAATGTTACTTAAATTTTATAACTCATGGGTATTGTTTTAAAAGTAGGACCGGTCTGGGAACTAGACCGACCCAATCTGATTCATAAAAATTAGTTATTTATTAATTATTTAATTTTAAATGAAATTAAAATAATTTAAATAGTGGCACTAAAGCCGTATGCTTTTATGATTTCTACTATGTTTATAATAACCACATAAATGACATATACCAATGTTTAATTAATTGAAATCTCACCAACTTTTCTATAATGATGATAATAATATATAATTACTTAAAGAAGATTTAAATAAAACCATACGATTTTTCAATTTTCATAGTACACTTGTGTGTTTTCTAAACGTGTATTATAATATTTTTTTATCATTGAAAAAATGTATTAATTGTGACGTTAATTTTTTTTATTGATATTTATTTAAAAAATATGGATTTTTTTTTTGTAAAAATAGTAAAGAAATTTATGTCATGAATATTTTTAAAATAAATCAGGTATATAGTCATGTAGTTCAACTAGTGACCCACTAATTCGACCATCAATCTATTGACACAATTTTGACCGGGTCAATCACCGATATGAGTTGTAAAATTATGTCCATGGTCATAAAACTCTCTAAAATAATTAACGAATAAAACATTTTGATTAACTTTACAAACAATTTGATATTTTGTAAATTTGATATTTTGTAAATAATTAACTTTACAAACAATTTGATATTTTGTAAATTTTTAATCTTAAGTTGCACAACACTTATAATTTTATAACCTGAAATGAAAATTTAGTCATGTGCTTCATATTAAAATTAGTATTTTATAAACAAAATATGATAATTATTGTTCTATTAAACTAAGCATTCCGGTTAATAATGATATATTAGATCACAATGTTAAAGGGGAAGATATGGTGTCTGAAGGCAAATCAGAGGGCTCTATAGTTTCGTCAAGAAGGCTTTTTGGAAAGATGATCGGGTCAAGTTCTCCAGATTGCAAAAACAAGAGGAATATACCATCCACCCCCACACCTATACCTGCCACCCCCTCACGACACATAAAAATACAATTTTATACTTTTAACAATTTATAATAAGTTTTAAAATTGATAGTTTTGGAAGTTTTAAATTTTCGAAACTTTCGGAAGTTTCAAACTTTCGAAATAAGAATTACATTTCGAAAATTTGGAAAGTTTCGAAAGTTTCCAAATCTGGAAAGTTTCGAAAATTTCTAAATCTGGAAAATTTCGAAAGTTTTCAAATCTGAAAATTTTCGAAATAAGTATTACATTTCGAAAAATTGGAAAGTTTCGAAATTTTCCAAATATCAGAATAACTCAAAACCGAAATAGAAAATTTCAGAATAATTCAAAACTTTCAAATAATTCAAAACCGAAATAGAAAATTTTAGAATTTTCGAAACTTTCAAATAATTCAAAACTTTCGAAGTAGTAAAATTTCGAAACTTTCCAAATTTTCGAAACGTAATACTTATTTCGGAATAATTTAGATTTGGAAACTTTTGAAATTTTCCAGATTTCGAAATTTTCGAAACTTTACAGATTTGGAAACTTTCGAAACTTTCCAAATTTTTGAAATGTAATTCTTATTTCGAAAATTTGAATCTTCCGAAAGTTTCAAAAATTTAAAACTTCCGAAACTATCAATTTTAAAACTTATTATAAATTGTTAAAAGGATAAAATTGTATTTTTATGTGTCGTGAGGGGGTGGCAGGTATAGGTGTGGGGGTGGATGGTATATTCCTCCAAAAACAAATGCACGCAATGTTCAACAACCTGCCATAGGGCCCTTGTGTCTGGACCATATGGTTCCTTGATATGGAGGTGCCAATGTGCCAACAATTAATTTATCTATCCCATGATAATATTTATTTATCTGTTTGTTTGACGTTATTTTCTCAATTTAAATTAATAAAATATAAATTGCATTCAAATTGGTTAATAATTAAATATTTAATTTATGGAATAATTTTATATTTTATAAGAGTTATTTTTTAGAATAGTACACATATTTATTATTTATTTAATAACTAATAATAATTTTAAATCATTAATATTATATAATTTATATAAATTTGAATTTATTTTTGTTTTTTTCAAATATATCTTTTTTCTTATAGATATAGTAAATTTGTTATTTTTAAGTTCTTATTAGTATTCCAATTTAAACTGGTTTATATTTAGTGCCAAGCAAAACAAAGGTTCTTTAGAGATCTAACTGTTCGAGGGTTCCCAAGCCCTCGACAATTCCATGATAATATTTTCATGATGTTTGACTGGCCTTTCCTATAACGCGTGCCATTATGGTTGAGGATTCTGCGATATTATTCTTTATCGTCTTTATTGTGTGGTCAACATTGTGTGGTCAACATTGGTTGAGGATTCTGCGATATTATTCTTTTTCATCTACCTTTTTCCTATGTTATTGGCACTAAATTCATAATCCATATATTGTTCATCTTGCTTGTTTTCCCCATGTTGATGCCTTACGCTTGTTGAGCTTCCAGTCTACCTTAAGATTTTGATTGTTCATGAATTTGTATCTGATTGTTTTTTGCCCAATTACCTGTTTTGGCTTGTGTGGTAGGTGTATTTTTTTTTACTCTGATTTTGTCCATCTTCCTGCATCTTAAATTGTGCAAACTGTGGCAGGAAATTGGAACTACATACCATTATTACCATGATAATTTTGCTACTATGATTTTTGTTTCTGTTATGATGCAATCTTCAACCAAATATTTTACATCTTAGCCACATAACCAACTTGGTTAGGTCCTCGTCATCTTTCATGATCGGCTTAGGAATTTTTAAACAATTTGTTTCGGTATGACCAATTAAGCCACATAAAAAAAACAGAATTGTGGCGATTTTTCATACCGAATTTCAATCCACATCATCCCTACTTTGGAACCACCAATAGGGATACCAGCATTAATTGGCTTATAGCAATCAAAATCAATTTTAGCTTTTAAAATTTGACTTTTGTCAAGAAATTCATACGTATATGTTTTAGTACATTTACCTACTAGACATGCACAAATCTTGTCAGCCATTTGTGTCGTCAAACAATGTGTAGGGAGGTCCCAATTTTGGACCCACAACAAGATGTATCTGAAGTCTTGTTGGGAAGTCAAGCGTGATATTTACCAGTTCTTTATAATAAGCCAAGAATTTCGAAAGACCCATGGATTTCCTTGCAGAATTCTATTTTTGTCCGTTGTAGATTCCATAAAGACTTGTAGCATTTGTCCTTCATTTTCTTATAATTTAAGCCTCGACAGATTACACCATATGTTCGATAGCTATATTTTCAAGGATGGTTTGTGTATGGGTTTGTTTCATAGAATTTTCCCCCATATGTTGCATCAGCATTTCTCAAATCCTTCTAGTATATCCTCATCATTAACGAAAACAAAGTTATCTTCTTCTATTTTGGGCGTTTGATCATAATGCATGAAATCCTCCCCATATTGGTTATCTTGCGAGTCTGAAGGATTGTTTATTTCATGATTAGTTTGCTGATGTGTTTTTCCTTGTTCTTGGCATTGGTTTTTCTGTTCTATGTTTTCAATTATCTGGTTAGATGATATAGAAGCTTCAGTCATAGCTTTGGTTGAAATATCACCGCCGCGGTAGCAATCGAGGATTACAAAGACTAGATGCACTACCCAAAAACAATCAAACACTACTCACTTCATACAAAAGGATATGAGACTTTGGATTTCTAGATGAGAAGAATCTTAGTTTTCTTGGAGCTTATGTTCAAAACATCAAAATCATCCCTCTGTCAAAACTATCCATTCTATTCGGTATTACTACTAGTAGTACACGTCGAGGCCTAAAATTTGGAGAATTTTTCGAATTTAATGGAGTCGCCACCAAAATTTATTTTAAAATAGGAAAAACATTGGGAAACCATTAAAAATAGAGAAATAAAAAAATGGTCTTTGAAACCAAATTTTGAGTTCGGGAGTCGATTATGCGTAGCGAAGGTATTAGCACCCTACGACACCCGTTAAAATACAGTTACCTATAATTAATTGTGTAAAATTAATATTAACTTAAGTATATTTATTTCTCCTTATTATTAAATATGAATAACAATTATTATTAATATTTTTTTAATATGATTTTGGAATAAATGTGTGCTTAAGAAATAAAGGAAAAAAAAAAAGAATATTTTTTTTAATGTGCTTGACAAGAACGTGATCTTACTCCTACGTGTCTCCCGATGCGACGGAGAAATCAAAGTTATGTAGTTCTTAGGTAGAAAATGCGGATGTCTTGATTATTTTTAAAACAAAATTGTTTTGTTGTTGATAAATAAAAATTTATTTTGACAAAAGAAAATAAGTTTATTTAATTTGAATGATTACTCTAAAATCTGAATTTTAAGACTACCCAGTTGTACAACTCGTGTCTCGAAAATTCAAGGATTTAAAAGATGTCTCATCTAGTTAATCTGTTTAAGAATGGTTTTATTATTTTGGTTATAAACATGAGCTTCAAAACCCCAAGTTGTACTACTTGTGTTATAACCACGTAAAGATTAAGAATATGTCGCATCTAATTAATAATTTTAAAATAGTTTTGGTATGATTAATAATTCATTAAAAATAAAACGAGTTTTAGAACTATTGTGATATAATAATTTATATCCACACATAACTTGAAACAAGATTGTATTTAACTTTTATTTTTGGCAAAGGTTTTTTTAATAAAATTTAATAATTTAAATAAAAAAACTCACTACCATGTAAGTTGTCCAGTGCATGAGTAAAAAAAAGAAAAAAAAAACAAAAAAAAAAGAGCCTAGGATGCACTGTACGTGCTTGAGTAAAAACTGAATAAAAGCCTATGATGCAAGCTGCATGTGCTTGAGTAAAAGCCCATGATGCAAGCTGTATGTGCTTGAGTAAAAAATGAATAAAAGCCTATGATGCAAAGCTATCTGCGTAAAAGCCTAGGATGCAAGATGTGATAGAGACGTGTCTCTATCAGTTTTCAATGCCTTATTTTCCTAAGAAATTTTCAACTTTAAACAAAATAAAAATGTATTTTAAGCACGAAATCAGACTTCAACCAGGAACCAACAAATACAAATGGTAAAATGTTAAAAATTGAACAAACAAACAGCAAAATGTTAAAAAAGATAGAGACCGAACCCAGTGTGGGATGTAGATCTGTGTATAACAGCAAAAGAGAAGGCAGTGTAACGGTTGACGGTGGTTGGCAGCAGTAATGTAACGGTTGACGGTGTTAGCGATGGTTGCCGGCGGAAGTGACGATGATTTCTATTCCTCTCCTTTTCTATTTTTTTTTAATTTTCTAAATATATATGATTTTAAAGATGGAGTTGAGTTGTTGCTCCTTCTACGCTCAACTCCATTTTTGTTTTAGAATCTCTCTTAAAACTTCTCCTTTTTTTTTCTTCTCTTTTTAGAAAAATTTCCTCCCTTTGATAGATAAATGAAGACATATTTATAGAGTTTTTTAACTTGTCTGGTTGCTTTCTTGCTTACCTTTGTCTTTCTCCATCAATTTCCTGTTTGATGTTTAATTTCTATGCTTATAATATGAGTTATTCTGCACATTTGATTCATTCACGATTATAACTTTATTTGTTTTTATCTGATTATGTTCATCTGTTGGACAGAGTTGGTTTGTTAGGTTAAAGAGCATTTTTTATTTCCAGATTTGGTTAATTTTTGTACATTATTCAACCACATTTGTCTTTTAGTTTTGTTTTTTTGTTTCAAAGATAGAATTTTGTCTCTTTGCTTTGTATCATGTGTACAATGGTTGAGTTATAAAAATTATGTTTTTATTTCTCTAATTAGTTACAAAGCAAAGGCTAGTGCATCAACCATGATATTGCATCAGAAACATAAAGGCGGCAATAAGGGCAACAATAGAGAACAAAACAAGAGCCAAAGCAAGTTGGAGTAGTTGGCTTAATTTGATTTGGTTTGACTTAATTTTTATTGTAATTTGATTTGGCTTAATTTTTAAAATTGTAATTTGATTTGGCATTGTAAATTGATGAGACATAATGAGCCTATTTATTGTAATTATTTATATTTTCTTTTTTATTTATTTTTAAATAAGTTGGACAAAATTGGGGTACTACATTTGCCCATATTTAATTATATTTTTACTAGAAAATGTGAATATTATCGTTATAAATTATAATTAAATATAAGGATCCAAATTTTGTCCGTGAAAACGAGTAGAAAAAGGCAAAGGTGAAGTAGACCGATAAATTGCTTAATGCGAAAACATGATCTTTTCCACTCGTTCGTAGATCGACAAAATAAAGAAGATCGTAATGAAAGAATCATCGTCTTCGGATTGGTTACCGATGCGTGGATCATCAAAATGAAAAATGACCATCTTCGGATTGGTTACCGATGCGTAGATCGACAGGAGTGTGAGTGACCATTTTCGGATTGGTTAACGATGCATAGATCAGCAAAATAAAAAATGATCGTGGATTGGTTACCGATGCGTAGACCAATAGGAATGAAAGAATGATCGTCTTCGGATTGGTTACTAATGCGCAGATCGACAAAATGAAAAATGATCGTCTTCAGATTGGTTAGCGATGCATAGATCGACATGAATGAAAGAATGATCGTCTTCGGATTGGTTACCGATGCGTAGTTTGATAAAAAGGAAAGTGATCGTCTTCGGATTGTTTACCGAGGCGTAGATCCATGGAAGTAAAAAATGATCATCTTCGGATTGGATACCGATGTGTAGATCAACAGAAATGAAAGTGATGATCGTCTACGGATTGGTTACCGATGCGTAGATCGACATGAGTGTAAGCAATCGTCTTCGGATTGATTGCCGATGCGTAAATCAATAGAAATGAAAGTGATGATCGTCTTCAGATTAGTTACCGATGCATAGATCGACATGAGTGTAAGTGATCGTCTTCGGATTGATTACCGATGCGTAGATCAATAGGAATGAAAAAAAAACGTATCTGGTCCAATTTTGAAGGTAGGTAAAGAGGGAGAATAAGTATATAATACTTGCAATTCGAACGATAAGGTATGAATGATTCATGCGTGTGTTATGCATTGAGTATAGGTAAAACGTCAAAGAAGATGCATGGATCCTGTGAGTATGAGTAAATTATGCATGATTTATATGTGTCATGCATTATAGATCAATTCTTGTTCATTTATTTGATTCTCTGATCCTTATGCTCTTCTACGCCCCAAGATTCAATGGATGAATAAAAACAAATATAATTTCCACATGATGACTCTTCGTATCTATCTAGTGACCGCTTTTTTCGAGGCGAAACAAAATCCATTGTTTAAAATGATTACTCTTCATTTTTCTTATATGCACCCATACATGTTGAGGATCTATCGAGTTCCCGGTATATGTTTTCCAAGTGTCAAAAAAAATTTAAGGTATTTTTATATTTTCACATATTTCAACTTCTAACATTTATTATCATAAAACAACATTTTAAAATGCTCGAACAATCAAACAAGAAACTGGATTAGTTTAAAAAGAGTGTATCATACAACATCGAATGACAACATTGGAAAAAGTACATTCACTGCATTGGGAACAAAACAATTGGGATTACAATGTATGGATGAGTGTGTTTAGGTTAAGTTGAAGGGATAACAAACGCTATTCATTCTTGTAATTTAGGCACTCCCGTTGGTCAGCTTCCAAGAATAATAATTGCCCCAGTTTGAAGCACTTGATTTTTTTCAATCCTTCGGGATGCTCTAATTTTTGCCTAGGTCGCCTTTTTAGGTTTTCAACCTAGCGAGCCCATTTTTCGATCATTTTTTTTAAGCATAATATTTTTTGACTGCATTTGAATTTATTGGAAGTGGAAGGTCATCTCCATCCATTTCTGCGAGTATTATTGCTTCCCTAGAGAAAGCTTTTTTCACAACATATGGTCCTTCGTCATTCGGGGTCCATTTTCCACGAGAATCTTTTTTTATGGGTCATATTTTCTTTAACACCAAGTCCCCTTTTTGAAACTCTCGAGGACAGACTTTTTTCTTGTATGCTTTTTTGAGTCTTTTTAGATATAGCTGACTGTGGCATAGAGCTGTCATTCTTTTTTCTTATATGAGATTTAATTGGTCAAATCGTGATTGAACCCACTCAGCCTCTTCCAGTTTTGTTTCTATCAAGACTCTGATCGAGGGAATTTCAACTTCAATGGGAAATACCATTTCCATTCCATACACCAATGAGAAAGGAGTTGCCCATGTTGAGGTACGAATAGAGGTTCTATAGTTATGTAATGCAAAGGGAAGCATTTCATGTCAATCCTTATATGTCTCCACCATTTTTTGTAGATCTTCTTGATATTCTTATTTGCTGCTTCTACAGCCCCATTTATTTTTGGATGATATGGCGAAGAATTATGGTGCTGAATTTTGAAACTATCACACAACTCCTTCATCATTTTATTATTCAAATTGGTTGCATTGTCAGTGATTATCTTATTTGGCAAGCCATATCGACAAATCAATTCTCTTTTGATGAATCTGACAACTACGATTCTCATAACATTGGCATAAGAAGCGGCCTCAACCCATTTTGTGAAATAATCAATAGCTACTAGAATAAACCTGTGCCCATTTGAAGCCTTAGGCTTGATGAGTCCAATAACATCTATTCCCCACGTTGAAAATGGCCATGGTGATGTTAAAACATTCAAAGAGGTGGGTGGTACATGTACTTTATCAGCATAGATTTGACATTTATGACATTTCTTTACATAACTAAAGCAATCGAACTCCATAGTCAACCAATAGTAGCTAGCCCTTAGGATTTTTCTTTCCATTGCATGCCCATTTGCATGAGTCCCGAAAGAACCTTCGTGAACCTCTTGAATGATTTTCTCTGCCTCTGCTTGATCCACACATCTAAGGAGAACCATATCATGATTTCTCTTGTAAAACACATCACCATTTAAGAAGAAGTTCATTGACAACCTTCTTAAAGCCCTCTTGCCATTCTCTGAAATACCCATTGGATATTCCTTATTCTTAACATATGATTTGATATCATTAAACCATGGCTTGCCATTAGACTCTTCTTCTATCGATAAGCAATATGTTGGCTTATCCTTTCGTTCAATTTTTATGACCGACACATCCTGACCAATGCTTATTTTGAACATTGACGACAATGTGGCTAGGGCGTCAGCCAATTGGTTTCCTTCTCGAGGGATATGGTGAAAAGTGATTTTCTCAAAGTGTTCTATCAGTTCTTTGATGTGGCTATGATACGGAATCAATTTAGAATCTCGTATTTCCCACTCTCCTTTTGTTTGGTGGATGACCAACAATGAGTCTCTGTATACCTCAAGAACTTTCACCTTTGATTCAATAGCTGCTTTAATGCCCATAACACATGCCTCATTCTGCAATATTGTTTGTGCAATCAAAACACAACCTAGCAGTAAATGGAGTGAATTGATTCTCTAGGGAAATCAAAATGTCCCTAATTCCATGCCCTAACGTGTTAAAGCACCATCAAACATCAACGTCCATTTTTCTTTATCAGGTGATTTGGTTTCTTCAAATAAAGTCATGATGCCTTCATTGGGGAATTCACATTGCATTGATTGATAATCTTCTATAGGTTGTTGGGCCAAATACTCTGCTAGGGCGCTTCCTTTGATAGCTTTTTGTGTAACGTATACCAAATCGTATTCTGATAACAACATCTGTCAACGGGCAATCCTTCCAGTAAGAGTATGTTTCTCAAAGATGTATTTAATTGGGTCCATTTTAGACACCAACCAAGTTGTATGACATAACATGTATTGCCTCAACCGACGAGCAGCCCATGCTAATGCGCAACATGTTCGTTCAAGCAGTGAATACCTTGTTTCACAACTGGTGAACTTTTTGCTCAAATAATAGATAGCATGTTCTTTCTTACCGGATTCGTCATGCTGCTCCAGTACACAACCCATTGACTCGTCGAGTACTGTTAAGTACATAATGAGCGGTTTCCTAGGAACAGAAGGCACTAAGATTGGAGGTTTTGATAAGTACTGCTTAATCTTTTCAGGAGCTTTTTGACAATTCTCATTCCATTCAACCTTTTGGTCTTTTTGCAACAACTTGAAAATTGCCTCGCATGTAGCGGTGAGATGCGATATGAACCTGGCAATGTAATTTAATCTACCATAAAAGCCACAAACTTCTTTTTCCGTGCGTGGAGCGGGCATTTCTTGTATTGCTCTTACTTTATTTGGGTCCATTTCTATACCTTTTTGACTAACGATAAACCCAAGTAACTTGCCTAATCGTACACCAAAAGTGCATTTAGCAGAGTTTAAACGGAGTCTGAACTTTCTTAGTCGCACAAACAACTTTTGGAGGTTAATAACATGGTATTCTTCGGTCCGAGATTTGGCAATCATATCGTCCACGTAAACCTCTATTTCTATATGCATCATGTCATGAAACAAAGTTACCATTGCTCTTTGATAGGTTGCCCAAGCATTCTTCAATCCAAATGACATCACTTTATAACAAAAAGTCCCTCATTGTGTGATGAATGTAGTTTTCTCCATATCTTCAGGAGCCATCTTGATTTGATTATACCCTGAGAAACCATCCATGAAGGAGAAAAGAGAATATTGAGCAGTGATATCTACTAGGACATCAATGTGAGGCAAAGGAAAATCATCTTTAGGACTAGGTTTATTTAAATCCTGATAATCAACGCATATTCGAACCTTTCCATCCTTTTTTGGAACTAGGACAATATTAGCAACCCATTGAGGATATTTTGCTACTGCTAAGAAACCAGCATCAAATTTCTTCTTGACCTCTTCTCTAATTTTAAGTGACATATCAGGCCTCATCCTCCTCAATTTTTGTTTAATTGGAGCACATTCAGGCTTGAGTGGTAGCTTGCCCATGCATATCTTGGTATGACAATGCAAAGACGTCCACATAATCAAATAAAATTTTAACCAACTTTTCTCGTTTAGTTTCTTTCATAGACATACCAATTTTAATTTCTTTCTTATCATGTTCAATCCCTAAATTGATCACCTCAATAGGTTCTTGATAGGGTTGGATTATCTTAGCTTCCTATTCAATTAACGTTTCTAGTTCTGGGGGAGGCTCACAATCGTCTTCACAATGCTTATCAGCATGATTAATTGGGCGTTCAAAATTACAAGAAGGGGTTCTAGCGCTACTATTTTCAACAAATTTGTGTTTGACTCTGCATTGTTTAAATTAAGAATAAAAAGAGAAAAAGAAAATATGAATCAAGATTGCCAAAAAAAAGGAAAAGAGAAAAACAAAAACAGTTGGAGAATTCAAAAATGCATTTATTGATAATAAGTACGGAATTGAAATACATGTGCCCTAATTAGTTATCCTTATAGCCTTGGGCAGAGCAAAAGGAGTTAAAATACACAATTACTTTGAACATGAATTAACAAACACGGGAAACTTAATGATCTTTCAATTGTTGAGATTGGTGTTTGGAGGACAAGGGTACACCAATTTGAGAGTATCATCATCAACATGATCCTCTTCCAAACCAGCCACCTGATCAGCATATATTATTCCAGCGCTTTGAAACGTTTGGTGAATGTCACAAATAGGAATCTTTTGTGAATTTGGTACCCGATTTTCCAAACGAGCTATTTTGCTTTCCATTATTTCCTTCATAACCTTTTCTTTGTCAGCTTTAGTAGGTATATATCCCAAACTGTACCTATCGTTCTTTTCGGGTATATCTAACAATTTTCCCAATTGAACAAAAACTGCTCCTTCAAACATCGATTTGGTAGACTTTAAGAAGGTGGTAGACAACTTTGGTTCTTTTAAAAGAGACCCTTCACTCATGAAGACAGCATTGGTGATTTCTAATGCTTGAAATGAGGTCTCTATGGCTTCCTCTATGTCTTCAATGTAGCCCGTAGAAGATAAATGGCTCACTATCATATATTCTTCTCAGATATTATCACCAGCTTATTGTTCACTATAAATTTTAGCTTTTGATGGAGAGTGGATGTCACTGCCCCAACAGCGTGAATACACGATCTCCCTAAAAGACAATTGTACGTCGGCTTAATATCCATCACTTGGAAGGTTATTCCAAAGTTATGGGGTCCTATTTGAATCAGCAGGTCAATCTCACCAACAACTTGTCTTCTAGATCCATCAAACGCTTTCACCACCAAAGCATTCGGCTTGAAACAGACTCCATCAACAAATAGTTTTGATAGTGTTGATTTCGGCATGACATTTAACGATGAACCATTATCAACTAGCACTCGTGAAAGAATATGATGATGACACCTCATAGAGATGTGTAGTGCTTTATTATGCTCTATTTCCTCAACCGGTAATTCACCACGCTAAAATTGAAGCCGCTACTTGCGGTAATATTACCGACAACTCCATCAAACTGGTCTACAGTGATATCATGGGTAACATGAGCCTCGTTTAAAACTTTCATCAGTGCCCTTCTATGCGCTTCAGAGTTTAATAACAAAGAAAGAATAGATATCTTGGAAGGGGTTTAATTTAGTTGATCTTACACCTTATACTCACTTTTCTTGATAAACATCAAAAACTCGTTAGCTTCTTCTTCAAGCATTGTCTTTTTGCAAGTATTTGGCCCTTTTATAGTATGATTCGTAACTTCTTTCCCTTTTCCTCCATGGCCCTCCTTTTCCTTAGGTTGTCTGGGAGCATATACTCGACCCTTCCGAGTCATCCCACTAATCCATGAAATGTTGGTGACATCAGTTCCTTTAGATTATAAGTTATCACTTGGTTGATGGTTGGCCAAGTGGGAAGTAACTTCATAATTCCATGGCACCACCTTGGTATTTTTGTAAGAAAAAGGGGTTGGTGCTTGGACAATTATTGCATTTGGCCTGCTAGGAGTTGGCTTAAGATTTTCTTTCCTATAGAGGATTTCCAATGGTATTTGGAAAGATCTACTATTTTCCATATACGGCTCCATGGTCAACACATGATCATCTTTTGCACATTGGTCTGCCCCATCTTCAATGACATTGACAAAGGTATCCATGTGGCCCGGTAAGGGATTACTCCCTTGGGACCGTCTTCCTTGAAGGTAAGCCATTTTGCATTAATCAGTTCTTGCACTTTAGATTTTAGGGCTTGGCAATCATCGATGGAATGCCCTACAACTCCTGCAAGGTATTCACATTTGGCGTTTGGGTTATACCATTTTGGGAATGATGGTTCCTGAGGTTTCATTGATCTCAAGACTACCATTGAATTCTGGAGTAGGTGAGGCAACAACTTGCTGTATGTTACGGGAATTGGGTCAAAATGGGTTATCTTCTTTTCTCGATTGACTGGTGGTTTGTATTGATCCGAGTTTGGATTTTGGCTTCGTTGGTTTTGTTGGGGAAATGCGATAAGTGGTGGTTGGACCAGAGATGGTTGATAAAAAGGTGGCCTTGAAGGGTGATATTGGCGGTATGAAGTTTGTGACGTTGCAGCCACATATGGATAAGGAATGTAAGGAGTTTGGGATATCAGGGGTTGGAAATTTGGGGGTCGATAAGAGTTCATGGATGGAAAATAGGACACTCTTGGGTTTACTATTACAACGTTAGCATCCCTTTCTTTCTTTTTTATGAATCCCGTCTGGGGTTTCTTCACGCCACTTGTTGCATATATGATCTTGCCACTCCTCCTCCCACTCTCTATCGTTTCTCCTATCATGACCAGGTTGAAAAAGTTTGATGAGATACTCCCAATCATCTTATCATAAAAAGTCGACGGGAGAGTATCCATAAACATACCAACCATTTCTCTTTCAGATAAATGAGGTTCTACTTGTGATGCCACTTCTCTCCACCATTTTGCATATTCTTTGAAAGTTTCGTTGTCCTTTTTCAATGAATTTTGCAATTGCATCCTATCAGGGGCCATGTCAATGTTGTACCTGTATTGTTTTAAGAAGGCGTCAGCCAAGTCTTTCCACGAACGAATTCGATTTCGCTCGAGATGCATATACCAACTTAACGATGCCCCACTCAAACTGTCTTGGAAAAAGTGAATGAGAAGTTTGTCGTTATGAGCATGAGAAGCCAATTTTCTGCAATACATAGTCAGATGATTTTTAGGACATGTGGTGCCTTTGTACTTTTCAAACTCAGGAACCTTGAATTTTGGAGGGATAGTCACATCGGGAACCAAACACATATCAAAAGCTTCAAGATCATAGACATTATGCCCCCTCAATTGCATTTATTCGCTCTTCTAAAAGATGGAATTTCTCTTTCAATTGTGTATCATCCCCAACGTGAGGTTTTTGCCAATTCCTGTTAGCATCAAAATGGGGTACTTTGGGTGCACTATATGGAATATTTTCTGAGGGTATAGTGTTTTGGGGTGGCATGTAGCCCATAGGAGGTGGGATTTATGGCCGGTTTAGACTTTGGGTGTTGATAGTAGAGTGGTTTTGGTTATTGTCTATGGGGTTGATGACTACAGGCGAAGTATAATCAGGTGGGATACCATACATAAGAAATTGCATAGCCGCTGTACGAAACTGTTGGGTAGTCGGGGTAAACCCTAGTGGTTGAGAAAGAGTGGTTTGGTATTTTTCATTTGCAGTTGGAGGACCCCCATCTATATTCTCCTTCCTTGCCAAAGCCTGTATAACTTCTAGGATTCGATCAACCTTGTCTTCAATTGGTTAGCATCCGCTCTTATCACTTCTTGGTTTTGCTCAAGTTCATCCATGATCTTGGAGTTTGCACGAGTTCGATTAGGGTGTCGGGGAAACAGCTTTATTGATTTTATTGTCTTTTTTGTTTTTCTAAATAAATGAATAAAATTCTATCAGTATGTATTAAATATGAATGGAATAAAGATGAAATCAATTAATTAATTATGATAGTTGGATGTTCGGGAATCATGAGCCTTACATAAATTTGTAAACAAAAACGAATGATTAGTAAAGAAAATATGGGGATCGATAAACAAAACAAGAAAATCCTTCATTGATGAGAAAAAGAGTATGTAACACTCCAAATTTTATAATAAACTATTTTATTAATTAAATAGGATTTTAGATAATTAATTTGGTGTTAAAATTATTTTGGAATATATGTTGATTAGCTTTATGATTAATTTTCTTTATAGGTGTGTTTTCTGTATGTGCTAATTTTGTACATATTTGACCAAATATAGTATATGAATAATAAATGTTATATTTTATTATTTTATATATTTTTCAAAAAATAATAGTATATTAGTGTAAATATTTTAAAGAATAAGAATTGGGAGATTTTACGTGTATATGTGAGTTGGTAATTAATATGATATTTTCTCGTGTGTTTGACTAATATTAAATGTATGTGCACTTAATTATATTTAATTATTTCTAAATATATCTTACT
>JBBPBP010009779.1:54911226-54934874 GCA_037974735.1 Cicer chorassanicum | reverse complement strand
ATGTATTTATTTATTTTATAATTTTGAGTATTCTCTAATGATAGTATTATTATAACGTGATTATTTTGAAAAATAAGTATAATTATAGTGATTAATTTGAATATGAGAGTTTGTGTTGTTAATAATATGTATTTTTTTAAAAGGTTGATTATTATAATTGCTCTAATTTTTCATATATTAGTTACGAAATATTAGTAATGTTTTGAAAATTTAATGATGTTTGAAAGAGTATTAAAAATGAGATTAAGTAACAATTATTTTTGTTTTAGCAAAATAAAAATAATAGTAGTAAAACATAAAATAAATAAGGAGACCAATGAGCTAGACCCATGTGAACCCTAAAAAAAAATAAGAAAAGGAGCTTCAACATGCGCCACAACAACACCCTATCATTTGCCACTGGTGGTCGATAACTATTCCAGAAAATTTTCTCCGTTCTCGTTCAAATTTCAGTGTGTTGTTTTATTCATTTAGCTAGTCAAATAAACATACTTCCTCAGATTTTTAACCATCTCAATTTCTCTCTAAAATACCCGACTTCTCCATTTTTAAAATTCCTTATTTTGTATTGTTCTTCTTCACCGTAACTCCGATTTGAGTGAAACCAACGCCAAAACGACCGTGTGAAAAGTGGCTATATTATCCACTGATTGGTTTTTTGATTTATGGTAATTTTTCGTGACCGAATTTCGAATTTAGTTTTTAGAGTAGTTTCTCATAATTTATTTTTGACGTTTACCCATAAATTGTCGAGTTAGATCGATTGAATGACAAAGAGTCAAAGAACAAAGATTGTTTGCTCGTGGAATCTTATTCGTATGTAAAAGCGTCGAAATAAGGTAAGGGTTGAAAGAGCGTTTGAATTCATGAGTGTAATATATTGTGAGATGAACGGGAAAACCGTATTTCCCAACGATTCATCCGGGGCTTGCTACGTACGGCAGTAGCCATTTGAGGGATAAATTAATTAATGTGCAAATATGGAAATTGTGAGATTAAAATATGGAAGAGAAATATTTGTAAGGTGTTGATTGATTTAATTTCTTTAAATGTGTGGTATTTGATGTTATTGTGATATTGAGTGTCAAATTAATTTTATGTATATGTTTGATTAGATGAGTTTATATGATATGATGATAAAAGATGGATGTGTTGTGATAATTTTATGTGATGATGATGATGTATGAATAATAATTGTGATTTCGTAAATTTGTGATAAGTTTATGTGATGAGTTATGATTGATGATAGTGATGCTCTAAATTTGTGATGAGTTATGATTGATGATAGTGATGCTCTAAATTTGTGATGAGTTATGTAATGATGATGATGTGTGATTTATAATAGTGATGTTATGAATTGGTGATGAAAAGATTCAAGTAACCTCTGATGAAATAATTGTGATTCCAATTTGTGTTTGAGATGAAGGTCTTAATGGAGTATCATAGGCCAACGAGGGGAGAAAATAAATATTGAGAATTTGTGAAGTGGAGATTATTTTGTCATCATATAGGTAGGGCCTGACAAGCCTATCGATTTCGGGGAAGTACAACTGAATTAAGCCTGATCGTGGCGGTCTATTGTTGAGCCTTAAGGAAAAATTGTTAGACCTTGGAGGTATTCGGGTGGGGAATTCCTAGGTGACTTGGAGGTAGCACTCCAAATGTCGGGAGCTACCATGCAACACATGTTTACCTCGACTGTCGCGTATATGCGTGTTCTCCTTACTTATATTATACTATTAACATGATTTCAAAACTCACCTCATTCGTTGTTTGTGTTTGACTGGCTTGGTCATGCTTTGCGAAATCGCATTACAGGTTAATGAGTCTTGAAGTTCAAGTTTGAGAGGAACCCCGCTCTGATAGGTGATACCGGGAATTAAGAGTTGTAATGTGTATTTTACTTATGTAATTACAAATGTCTTTTTATATGAAAACCTTAGTATGAGTAAGTCTTGGGAATTAAATCAAGAAATTCTAGTTAAATCAAGTTCATTGAATTTTAATTGGGGAACAAAGTTGAATTGTTACATATGTATTTAGAGAAACGTTATATCCTAAAATAGATATAAAAGTTTTTATTTTCTTGAACAGATTTTCTTCATCCACTGCGAGTTTTCTTCAAATAATTTAGTATAAATTATTATAAATGTTATTTTGGGTTTAGGGTGTCACAGAGTACATCACATTTAAATTAAAAACTACATTGACTATGGTACTTCAATCTTCTCTTTTAATAGGACAACCAATCTTCTCCTCTAATTCTTCTACCAAATTTTTGCAATATTCCACGAACTTGTAGACTTTGACTGGAGTATTGAGCAGATGCATTACCGCATCAATATCCCTTAGATACTTTGGAATTTTTATGATTGCTTGATTAGCAAGCATTGCCAATTTGGAAAAGCAGTCTTTCCAATACTTGCCTTCTTCTTTCAGCTCTTTATAGATCTCTTGATTCTTCAACTGACCTAACAACATCATAAAATGATCCTCCCAATATATGGTTTCATCCTTTAAGTCATTATAGATCTTTTCTTGGTAATCAATGTAATTCTTCAACTCACTAGAATTCTCCATTTATGTTCTTAGTGCATCTTGATGTTTTGAGAGTAATTCTTTAATTTCTTCTTTGTGTTGCCTCTCATTCCTTAATTGACTCTCATACTCAGCTACCATTTCTTTCAGTTGTTTCTTTAAATCTTCAAACTCCTTTTTTATGTTCCTCTCAGAGCTTGCTGATTTTGTCCACAACTGCTTCCACATATAGGCCTCTTCAATAGCTGCATTCTTTTCTTGATTTCACACATCTAACTCTTCATTTGCACCTCTCAAACATTCTTGTGTGTCATGTTTATTTTCCTTTTGAATTCTCAACCTGTTGTTGCTTCTCTCAATGAACTGACTCTTACAGGAGTTTTCTGATTGTAAGTTCTCGTTCTCTTGTAAGAATTTTTCTAACTTTGCTTGTAGCTCTTTTTTCTCCTCTTCAGATTTTAACAATGATGCTTTGAGTTCTTCTATTTCTTGATTGGCAACAAGAGTAGGTTTGGATATTTCTGGATCACTCGAGGGTGTACTGTGGAAAGACAACTTGATTTCTTGGACTCTTTTCTTTACCCATTGTTGATAGGGTTCTTTTGTGCTGCAACTTCTGCATCCGAGTACTCTTCCTTTTCTTATTCTTCGCAACATTGGTGGGTCTACTATACCCGTATTGTGCAAAACAAAAGCTTCCAATGACTTATCATATGGTTTCTCCAACATAGGGTAGCCAAGCTGTCTCAGAGCTATCGTCGGATTGTAATTAATACATCCTTTGGTTCCCATAAGAGGTACATTTGGGAAATCTCCGCATTGGCATATTACTTCCTCCACCCTTGTTCTCTATGATACCATGAAATTGTGTCCCCATGAAATCTCCGCATTGGCGTATTACTTCCTCCACCCCTTGTTCACATTTATTGCTAAGAGATTTAGGATCTTCCCATATTTGTGAAAGAAACTCTGACGTTGTATAGTTTTCATTTGATTTCTGATGTCTCTTAAACTTTTCAAATAAGGTTGCTTGAACTTTAAAAGTAAAGTTTTTCTTTTTTTTTTGATCCCATTGTCTACTTTAATTTAACACGTGACTAAGGTCCTTATGATTCCCCAACAATCTTGAAAATTGATGCAAAATGCCAATTCATTTTTCAAAAAAAACAATGTTACGAGATATGAATGCAATTATGTAGAATGATTGTTGTGAATATATAAAGTTTTGAATGAATGTATGCGGTATTTTTTTTGTTTATATGGATATTCTTATGATGAAAGGAGTCTATTGGCTTATATGGTGAAACTCTCACAAGGTGGCTCTATAGTTCTAAACACGGTTCCTAGAGCCAGTAATCTTATTTTGGAATATTGTCAACAACAATAGGTAAACGATTTGGAGTGACAATACCCTCAGCAAGATCAAACTGTAGGTGAGATCTTCATGCTAACCAAACAGGATGTACATCCAGAAGGCTACCACTACGCAACCTTGAAACTAAACTTAAGTTTTGTTCAAATTCGGGTATAAGGTTCTACTTATAACTATGGGTCTTAGTAAAAGTGTAGGGTGTGGAATTTCAAGTGTTTCTCGAATTCAATGGAGTCGCCACCAAAATTTATTTTAAAATAGGGAAAATATTGGGAAACCCTTAAAAATAAAAAAATAAAAAAATGGTCTTTGAAAACAAATTTTGATTTTGGGAGTCGATTATGCGTAGGGAAGGTATTAGCACTCTACGAAATCCATTAAAATACAGTTACCTATTATTAATTGTGCAAAATTAATATTAACTTAATTATATTTATTTCCCCTTAATTATTAAATATGAATAACAATTATTTTTTTTAATATGATTTTGGAATAAATATGTTCTTAAGAAATAAAGGACAAAAAAAAGGAAATTTTTTATTAATGTGCTTGACAAGAACGTGATCTTGCTCCTACGTATCTCCCGGTCCGACGGAGAAATCAAAACTACGTAGTTCTTGGGTAGAAAATGAGGATGTGTTGATTATTTTTTTTTTAAAAAAAATTGTTTTGTTGTTGATAAATAAAAATTATTTTGACGAAAGAAAAATAAGTTTATTTAATTTGAATGATTACTCTAAAATACGAACTTTAAGACTACCCAGTTGTACAACTCGTATCTCAAAAATTCAAGGATTAAAAAGATGTCTCATCTAGTTAGTCTGTTTAAGAATGGTTTTATTATTTTAATTATAAACATGAGCTTCAAAACCCCCAAGTTGTACTACTTGTGTTATAACCATGTAAAGATTAAGAAGATTTCGCATATAATTAATCATTTTAAAATAATTTTGGTATGATTAATAATTCATTAAAAATAAAACGAGTTTTAGAACTATTGTGATATAATAATTTATATCCACACATAAGTTGAAACAAGATTGTATTTAATTTTTATTTTTGGCAAGATTTTTTTAATAAAATTTAATAATTTAAATAAAAAAAACTCACTACTATGTAAGCTGCCCAGTGCATGGGTAAAAAAAGAAAAAAAGAGAGCCTAGGATGCACTGTACGTGCCTGAGTAAAAACTGAATAAAAGCCTATGATGCAAGTTGTATGTGCTTGAGTAAAAGCCTATGATACAAGTTGTATGTGCTTGAGTAAAAAATGAATAAAAGCATGATCCAAGCTATATGTGCTTGAGTAAAAAATGAATAAAAGTCCAAGGGTGCTTGAGTAAAAAATGAATAAAAGCCTATGATGCAAAGCTATCTGTGTAAAAGCCTAGGATGCAAGCTGTGATAGAGACGTGTCTCTATCAGTTTTCAATGCCTTATTTTCCTAAGAAATTTTCAACTTTAAACAAAATAAAAATGTATTCTTAAGCATGAAATCAGGCTTCAACCTGGAACCAACGAATACAAATGATAAAATGTTAAAAACTGAACAAACAAAGAGCAAAATGATAAAAAGATAGAGACCGAACCAAGTGTGGGATGTAGATCTCTGTATAACAGAAAAAGAGAAGGTAGTGTAACACTTGACAGTGGTTGGCAGCGGTAATGTAACGGTTGACGGTGGTTAGCGACGCTTGCCGGCGGAAGTAACGATGATTTATATTCCTCTCCTTTTCTATTTTTTTAATTTTCTAAATATATATGATTTTAATGATGGAGTTGAGTTGTTGCTCCTTCTACGCTCAACTTCATTTTTGTTTCAGAATCTCTCTTAAAAATTCTCCTTTTTTCTTCTCTTTTTAAAAAAATTTCCTCTCTTTGAAAGCAATGGGGCTTGATGTCATTCGTGGATTCTCTGTACCTAGTCACCCTCAGTTAGATTAATGATCAGCTTAGGGTTTTATTTAAGAATTTTATTTAATTTCCCTTTCTTATTTCAAGATTGTTGTCGCAAAGGGAACTTATGTATTTGCAACAAATTATTTTAGCCGATGTATTTTATATTTGGATATTTTTTATTATCGTCTCAAAAACCTTTTTAATTTGTTATAATTATAATGTAATTAATTATGACTTTGTCGTTTGTGTTACATGGTAGTTACGGCTTACAAATTGGGGTGTTACATGGTAGTTACGTCATGTTTCTTTAAATAGAAGGATTTCCTCCTAATTCGATCAATTGACCAACAATCACTAGAGTATCATTTTTTCAATTGACTATTCTAATTTTCTCAAACTCCAGGCTTGGTACCTAGATCCACTTTGAGGAAAAATACCACTACAGAGCAAAGTTACAATATTTGTGCAACAACGCAAGAAATAGATAACTCTATGGGAGGATAAATGATTTAAGCTCAAATACACTAAGATAACTTTCACTTGAAAGAATATGAAGTTTCAACGCGGTTTGTTACTTTAAGTTTTTTCCTTCTTTTTCATTTGAAGTATTTCGCACTCTTGAAATATATTTCTAGTGATGTTGCAGTTCCATTTGTCTTTTTGTTTTTAGCAAAAAAATTACTCTTCTTCTCTCATGTAGATATTTCTATTTGTAGTCCATAGGAAAGTGTTTGTTGGCTTCAAAAATATGATTGTTTAAGAGTCTATTATTTCTAGCCGTTTTGAGATGGTACTTTCATGTCTTGTGTAGTCACATTAGAGCGTATATTATTTTTCTTCTATATGCTTTTGTTATGTAGCTTATAACATTCCAAATTCAAAGTTCACGATAGAGATTCACCAAACGATCCGTTGAACTTTTTTTATCATACACAGGTTAGTAGCAGCTGTGTTTTTCTGAATAAATAAAGGACCCAATTTTGGTTAAATTAAATGTTAGACTTTATAATAGAAGATGTTATTAGAGGATTTGTTTCATGAAGTTTTTCTAAACGAGTTATCCTACACACAAAACATATACATTAGAGGATAAATTGTTCTCTTGTGAATTTTGTCATCATCAAAATAGATTATAGGTCATTGTCATTCAAACTAATTTGACTTTAACAATCACCATTTTTTTGTTGATGACAATAACATATAATATTGAAGAATTTTTTTTCATTTCACATAAAATATTTCTCAAAATATATTCATAAAATATTTCTTAAAACAATAAGTTTAATGTGCCCCTGAGTCTAGTATTCTAGTCTCCCCCTAAATCCAATATTCAAAAATATTATTCTCAATATTCTTTCACTTCTTTATCGAACATTCTTTCAATTTAAAGAGTTTATCTTCAATGTTAGTTACTTATCTGGATTTTTGTAATTGTTCATTAATTAATTAAATTGAAATGGAAATGTAATAAGTTGTTAAACAGAACTTCAATTGAGAGATAGGGGATTTTATTCCCCACTTATTCTTCACTCAATCACAAAAGTCACACTTTAACAAAATAAAAGAAAAATATCAACCTCTCACTCTAATTCATATAATCAGACACACCTCACCTTTCATTCCTTCTCTAATGGATGGTCATAATACAAATACACCTCAATTCCTTTTCCATTCCACACACCACCTACATAAACACAACCACTCAATTATTTTCCTCCCCACTTGTCTTAACATCCAACCA
Organism: Cicer chorassanicum; assembly: GCA_037974735.1. Lineage (NCBI taxonomy): Eukaryota > Viridiplantae > Streptophyta > Magnoliopsida > Fabales > Fabaceae > Cicer > Cicer chorassanicum. The sequence continues at coordinate 54,927,325 of JBBPBP010009779.1, read as the reverse complement.
CATATTCCATCTCCATTTGTACTTTAGATAGAATTCCTAAGAAAGAGAAGAAGGTTAGAGAAAGGGGAAGAAAAGAGGTGCGAAGAGGAGGGTTTAACACCTCAATTCTGCAATAGAGAAATTGTTAAAGATAAGGATGAACACTCAAGACCTCAAATTTGAAGATTTCACCAACTTCTCCTAGAAAACCGTCAAGGTAACAGAGAAAATCCCAACTCTAAAAGGAAATGTTTAAAATGTGTGGTTGGGACAAATGATTTTTCAAATCGGTTATCATCCTTGCATGTCAATTATTTCTTTGATGCTGTTGAATTGTTTGCTTAATTTTTTGTCTTTTCGGTGGTCAATGATGTTTATTTGACTTTTTTGTGGGTTGATTGGATTTGAATTATAAAATGAATGTGGGTTGATTGGATTTGAATTATAAAATGAATGTGGGTCATGTAAAGTGTATGTTTATAATTTGAATTTAAGTGTTATACCTTGGATATGGGATGATGTGAGTTGCATGTATTTTTTTATTTTAAATGATGGATGATTAATATTAATTTAATGTGTTGTATGTGAATTAAAAAGTAATAGAAAGTCACTTGAAAATCATGATTTCTTTACTACCATTAAAAGGATCGGAAGTAAAGAATATTTTCGCATTGAAGAACTAAAGAGTTTCACCGCATTGCTCTTCAAAATTTTAATGTAGAATGAAATCAGATGAACCATAGTCTTATATTTAGGATTTAATTTTTTTTATTTTAACTTAATTGCTTTTGTATATGTATTTGTAGTACATTTAGTTAAGGTACGTAACTAATATAAATGGATTCATTTGTAATTAAAAGTGGTTACACAAACTTAATTTTAAAGTTTATTTGTCAATTGGTAGTGAGAAATGAGAGAGCGATAAGTTCGTGAATAACAGTGTCGATTAGAGGGGTCGGGTTGTTACAATAAAACTCCTTTTTATAAAAGGCCTTAGTGACCCGCTACCTAACAGATTAGTATCACCGTTCGTTCAATATCACCACCAATTGAGCTAGTCCTTCATTCCTTACCACTACTAATTGAGTTAGTAGCTTAATTCTAGGTATCGGGTTCAACTCCCATAGAAGGAAAAAACTCACTAATTTCAAATGATGGGAAAGGGGGAAGCAAGAAGATCGTAAGTAATAGTGTCGGTCAAACCCTCAAATGGGTCGAGTTGTTACAACAAATGCTCCTTTTTTTGTAACATAAGTTGGTGAGTATAAAGCGGATTAGAGGAGTCAGACTGCTACATGCTGACTTCCCAATAAAGTTGTGTTTGGTAATGTCTATATGAGAGTTAAGTCTGCCACTGCTAAGATGGATGATACTCAACATTTAACGCTTAATATTGGGACTATTCATGATCTGCTTAAGTAAGAGAAATTGGTTGAGATTGAATTGGATCATGCTCTTAAAAGCGAGGAGGAGTTTATACATTAGAAAGCCAACTCCGAGTGGTTTAATGAAGGGGAAGAAATACTTCTTATTTTAACAAGATGGCCAAAATCAAATATGCTACTAGAAGTATTTCAGCTCGATGAACTGATGACTTGTGCTCTAAGTATTTCATCTTTTGGTATATCATTCCATTAATCATATGTTGAGTAGAATTCTTACTTTTAATGAAGTTAAGAAAAATGTTTTTGCTATAACTTCTAATGAAGCTTGTGGGTCTAATGTCTTTGGAGCTTTCCTTTTTCAAAGCTAGCATCTTGGAATGATTCTTTACTCTCTACTGCTGGCATATTCCAGCTTATGAAAAGTGTGATCCATGTCATGCTTATCTATAGTTTTCTCATCTACATATGTCTTATTTCTTCGTTGAAAGAGTTGGATAGGTAGATAATAAGATTCATATCGCATGAGGACATTGACAAGAGGAAATTAGTAATTGTTGATTTGGACAAAGTTTGCACCCTTATCAAAGAAGGTGGACTAGGTATTAGATCCTTGAAAGACATTAATCATAATGCATCTCTTAAACTTTGTTAGTACTTGTTCACCTTTCACAACCAATGTGTTAAGCTTTTGTATGCTAGATTCATGAGATCTAATGGTCATATCTCCTACCACATTGACTCATCTATATAGAAAGACATTATTACTAAGATTCACATATTAAAGGACAATTTCCACTAGTTAATTGGGTAAGATGACAAAATTAACTTTTGGAATCATATTTGGCTTCCAAACTCTAAGTCGGTGGACTTACTAAATATTCCTAAAAATAGACACAACTCATTACAAATTAAAGTGGAGAGATTCATTCATAATCACAAATTCTATATGATCGATTCCAGCTTGCTAAATTTTCCTACTATTATCTAGCTCCTTCAAGATGTTCACATCCCCACTTTTCCCTGTGAGGATTAGATGGTTTGGAGGCACTCAAAAAATGGATTTTTCCATTTTGTGATGCCTACCTATGTCATAAGCCTCCTGGTAATGCGTTTCTTGGGCTAAATTGATCCAGAGTTCCTATATTTCCTCTCCATATTCTGGTTTCTTTGGAGACTCTTTTATAACAAAATCTCCACATATGAGAACCTTCGAGCTCGACGTTGCACCATTATCTCTTATTACATCCTGTACAACAACTCGAATGGGTCCAGCCAACACCTTTTCTTTGATTGTGAGTTTTCCTATAAGCTTCAGAACTAGTTGTCCTTTCCCTTCATTATGCCAGTCAATGGTCCTTGGATTTTTTATGTAATGGATATTTGTAAGAAGCCATGGATATCTAAATGTCTCATTATCATTGTAGTTGTTTGCACAATCAATCAAATATGCTCTAATACTTATTTATCTAGAAACTACTCTAAAGGCACTACATTTTGATCAATGCATGAGTTTATCTATACATGCTTCTTATGCTCCCATAACTATATAGGTTACTTGGCGTCCTCCAATGGCCTATTGGGTGAAATGTAATACTCAAGACATTACTAAAGGAGGCCATGAGCATGCTGCTTGTGGGGTATATTTAAAGATAGTATTGCAGCAACTCTTAGATTGGTTTACTCTTAAGTTGAGTATTTATAACTCAATTCTTGCTGAGCTCCAAAAGGCCATGTTGACAATTGAGATTTCCATAGAAAAATGTGATCATCTCTTTGTCTTGAGTTATATTCTCAATTAATCAACTTGGCTATCAAGTCCCATGATATTGTTCCTTGGACTTAAAGAAATAGGTGGCTATATTGCATGGAGTTGGATAAAGAGATGAATTTGTTTGGCAACAATTGTGCTTATAAAATTGTTGAGTTAGGGTTTCTTAATCCAGATTTTGTTTGGTGGGACACCATCTATCTTGCATTAGAGAGCTCTTTGGTCATAGTAGATGCATGATTATCGTTTTAACTAATGTGGCAGTCTCTTTTGCTTTATTTACATTGCTTTCTAATAGTTTCATTTTCATTTTGCTACACTTTTTTCTTCACTTTGGCTATATCCCTTTAACTTTTTCAGGTAAGGTTTTTAATAAGACAATTATATATTGTTATGCTTCTCTTGGGTTTTAGTCTAGTTTCCCAAGATGTACTATTTTTTATCTTATTGTTAATATATTTATTGATGTTCTGCAGATGATAGGTAGTTTGACTAGGGTTTTAACATAGTTGAGATTCCTTTTTTACCATGCGATGACTACACTATAGTTTTTTATTATAAAAACAAAATTTCTACATCTTGGACCAATGTTCAAATATATTATGGTATCTAGTTAATTTATTTCTAGTTCTTATTTTTGTTAAGTAGCATAGTGATTAAACTTATACACTTTAAGTGTGGAGAAATTGAGAATTTTGGATTCGAATTTGAACATTTGTATATTAATATTGTTGCAGCTACCAATTGAATTGTACTTACGGAATTTGTGTATAATATAAAATGTGTATAAATTTAATCTTGACTTATCATAACTCAATGCAATTAGAGTATTAATTAGATGTTTATTTAAAAAATATAATAAATGTATATGGCAATATGAAAATAAATGTATATTTATAGATAATTTTTTTGTTAATATATGTGCATATAAAAAAGGCAAATACATACCCACAAAAAAAAGGTGAATAGACTAGTCCATTTGAATACATACCAACAAATTTGGAAAAGAATTGTCTCGTATTATTATTAAATATGATAAACAATATATATAGACTATATAATAATATTATTTAGAATAAATTATTCCATTTTATTAAGTTTGTCAATAAAGTAAAAAGATTTACTACTTTTATATGATTATTTTAAATGATTTACTTTTTGTATATTTATAAATTTTATTTGGTTAAAATCGCAATACATATGTGTGTGTGAATACAACTATATATAATATTCATAATGAGTGGTGTTCTTTAAAGGAGTTTTTCTTATTTTTTATAGCGAAGATGAGAAACGCTATTATGTTTGTGAACAAAATCCAGCTTTATTGTGTTCTCTTTTTTTTCTTAGTCTCAATTTTCACAACCAACTTCAGCACTATTACAGCCTCACCCAATATAAATATTCAGGTATATCATATTAGTTATATTTTATCTCCCTGTTACACATTAAGTATTTTTTATTAGCCTCTTTTTTTGTACACCTATAATTTGGATGTACACCATTCTGAAGAAAATTAGCTACTATGTCACACATTATTAGCCTATTTTTTATATGCATGTTACACAATAAATTATATTTTACGTTTACATATTTAGAAAGAGTAAAAAATAGTAGACCATCAAAATGTTTCTTAGACTTTCTAATTCATGGGTATTGTTTTAAAAGTAGGACCGGTCAGATTGGGAACTAGACCGACCCAATCCGGTTCATAAAAATTAGTTATTTATTAATTTTATTTAATTTTAAATGAAATTAAAATAATTTAAATAGTGGCACTAAAGCCATATGCTCTTATGGTTTCTACTATGTTTATAATAACCAACATAAATGACATATACCAATGTTTAATTAATTGAAATCTCACCAACTTTTCTATAATGATAATAAAAATATATAATTAGTTAAAGAAGACTTAAATAAAACTATACGATTTTTCAATTTTCATAGTACACTTGTATGTGATGAATATTTTTAATATAAATTGAGTATATAGTCATGCGGTTCAACTACACCACTAATTCGAACATCAATCTATTGACACAACTTTGACTGGGTCAATCACCAATTTGAGTTTTAAAATTATGTCCATAGTCATAGAACTCTCTAAAATAATTAACGAATAAAACGTTTTGATTAACTTTACAAACAATTTGATATTTTGTAAATTTTGAATCTTAAGTTGCACGACACTTATAATTTCATAACTTAAAAAGAAAATTTAATCATTATAACATTAGGACATATCCTGTGCTTCATATTAAAATTAGTATTTTATAAACAAAATATGATAATTATTGTTCTATTAAATTAACTAAGCATTCCGGTTAATAATGATATATTTGATCAGAATGTTAAAGGGGGAAGATATGGTGTCTGAAGGCAAATCAGAGGGCTCTATAGTTTCGTCAAGAAGGCTTTTTGGAAAGCTGATCGGGTCAAGTCCTCCAGATTGCAAAAACAAATGCGCGCAATGTTCAACAACCTGCCATAGGGCCCTTGTGTCTGGACCATATGGTTCCTTGATATGGAGGTGCCAATGTGCCAACAATTAATTTATCTATCCCATGATAATATTTATTTATCTGTTTGATTGACGTTATTTTCTCAATTTAAATTAATAAAATATAAATTGCATTCAAATTAGTTAATAATTAAATATTTAATTTATGGAATAATTTTATATTTTATAAGAGTTACTTTTTAGAATAGTACACATATTTATTATTTATTTAATAACTAATAATAATTTTAAATCATTAATATTATATAATTTATAAAATTCGAATTTATTTTTATTCCAATTTGATCTTCTACATTATTTTGGTCTTTCCAAAATTTGTTATTTTGGAATTTATCCCTATTATATGTGTTTAGTATTTATTTTAATCTTTATATAAATAATTTTGAAACGAATAAAATCAAACATAAAAAATATTAGTGATTAAAATAAAATAACATGAATTAAAAGTAAAAAATCATATATTTACAACGATTAATAAAAAGTTTATTTTATAACGACTAAAAAAATGTTATATTAACGGTGACAAAAATATACTTAAACTTATATGAAATATTAGATCTACCACCTAACCCTTAAAATATATTCTTTAACTTCAATATTGTAGATTACACTAGGGTAAAAATGATAAAAATTAATGATATTACATGTTTTATGTAAAAAAAAGTGTTAAAAGTTAAAGCAATAGTAATTTGTAAATAACACGAAAAGTATTTCTTTAGCGCGTTAATTTAGACCTTGATTTTACTGATGTTTACTAAATAACTTCATTTTAACGCGTAAGTTTAGACATTAGTTATTAGGAAACTGGTGTCAATTGTGTTCATAATTTTGAAAACATATGTTTTACATTAGTTGTGAGAGAAAATTGATGTAAAATGTTCGCAAATACTTCGTGCAGCTCCTTAATTTAATTTCAGGTTAATAATTTAATTTTTATCTTTTTTTTTTAGATTTAATCACTTAGATCTTAAAGTGTCAATAATATTATTTTTTTCACATAAATCCATAAAATTTATCATCAAAATCTATATTATCGTCAAATTCAAAATCAGAAAATTAGTAATTATGTTCAACAAAATATATATTATCGTCAAATTCATAACTTAAATCTTCAAATAAACTCATATTTTCATATCCAACAACATCAAATTCATCAAATAAAGAACTCACATTTTAAGATTTAGGTTAGAGATTTGATTTGGAGAAAGATAGAAAGAAGAAGAACATATTGTCTTGGTCATTTTGGAGTTTAGGGGTTTTATTTGCAGAAGAAAAGAAAGAAGAAGAAGATATTGTCTTGAAGATTTGGGGATCCAATCTTAAAGTGTGAGTTCTTTATTTAATGGATTTGATGTTGTTGTAGATGAAAATATGAGTTTTGTAACACCCCGATTTTTTAAAAGCGCGAGTGTATTATTTTTTTTTTTTCAAAATAAATGGATAAAACACCAGGTTAACTCTATTAATGAAGAAAGTACTTTTGGACAAAACATTTAAGTCGTAATACAAATTACCAAGTCGTAACTCAAACGACAAAAGTCAGAATTTATTTCCTCTTAATTACAACACATTAAAAAGGTTTTTGAATTGATAATCCAAATATAAAGTACACCGGCTCCAATAGTTTGTTTCAAATACACAAGTTCCTTTTTCTACAACAACTTGAAATAAGAAAGGGAAATAAATAACATTCTTAAATAGAACCCTAAGCTGATCATTAATCTATCTGAGGGTGACTGGGTACTGAGAATCCACGAGCGGCATCAAGCCCCCTGCTTTCGGTCACACAACCAACCCATCGCTGTGCCACGCCTTAGATCGACCCTAGTTCTCATCTGAGGGCAAAGCCCAGATTTCCACAATTGTAAAGGGTCACCAATCCGAAATTAACAAACATCACATAGCATTTATGTTTTTAAATGCATAAAAATCATCCTCCAACTTAGCATACATCTAAGAAGGGTTTACATATGCTAAACATGCATAAACAAAGTTGAAAAATGAAGATTTGAGCCAAACAGCACTGTTGTATTCGAATACACCCTATGTGTAGTCGAATACACTTACGAAAACAGCAGAAAAACAGCAAAAACAGCACTGACAGCACTACTGTATTCGAATACAGTCTGTCTGTATTCGAATACACTTCAAAAAAATCAAGTCAGTAGCTAATTTAATCATCTGTATTCGACTACAACACAGGTGTAGTCGAATACACCTGTCAAAACAGCAGAAAATCAGTTTTTAACCCTTTCAAAAACATTCCAACACTTCCAAATTCATTCCAACACTTTCAACACCAATTCAATCAATCACAAACACCAACACAACACAAATCGCAATCAAGTACGCATATACAAACATCATAACACGTCAAACATGACTCGCGTGCCAAGCACCCTAATGCAATGCGTATATGCCAATGCACATGATTCCGGAATATCAACAAAATCCTCCTCGAAGGGGCGTAAATCATAATTGTACAGCCTCTCACAAACTAGTACTAATTACCAAGGTGCAGTCTCTCACAGGCTAGCACGATTTACTAATGTGCAACCTCTCACAGGTTAGCACGACGCGATAATCCATGTAAGGGTAAGATGAACCATCCAATCACGTGGAATCATCCCCCATACGGATAAGATGAACCATCCAATCACGTGGAATCATCCCGTGGCCCATCCGGTCACCACTATCACCGACGCGATAATCCCCGTAAGGATAAGATGAACCATCCAATCACGTGGAATCATCTCATGGCCCATCCGGTCACCACTATCACTACTATGAAATGCATGAGCATACTCTGACTCTCGACAACACAATCATTAAGTAAATGCAGCTATTAAAAGATTCCCCATTTTTAATGCTCATTTAACACTAATGATTCTCAAATTTAACACAGAGCATACTCAATGCATACAATCCATCAAATCACATGAAATTGAGTTCATAAATCATATTGAATTCAAATCACCACATACACAATCTCATCAATTCATTTCACACCAAATCAAATTACACACATAATTTGCATTTATTCAAATTCCCACATATTGAAACATAAAGCAAATATCCACATTCAAAATATTACCCATAATCATAACAACTATACCAGGCAAGAATCACCACTACCCACACATCAAAATTCATCAAATTCAATTTTCACCATTTTACTCACAAAATGGATTAAATTCATTTCTCACAAACCACACCTCAAACCCACCAAATTTCTTCTCCCCAAGCTTACAAGTAAGGTCCTAGATGCAAACTAAAAGTTTGGAAGGAGCCCCTTACCTCGATGGTAGCTCGAACGACAGATTACGGCACCGCGATAAAATTCCGGTAAAATTCCCGCTTCGCACAGAGCTGCGAAAATTAGATCCCAAGAACCGCAACGTGATCACGATCAACTTTCTCTTTAGTCGCATCGCGAGATAAAGCTTGGATCTAGGTGATATGTGAGGTTTTGTGTTTGGCGGTTTTGGAAACCACCCACACTGTTTCGTGAAAACAGAGAAAGAAAAGAAAGAAGGAGTCGCGAGGCAGGAGGAAAAATGCTTTTCTTCTTCTGTGTTCTAACCTTCATATATATATATATATATAACTTACTTAAACATTATATATATATATATATATATATATATATATATACCACTAACTCACCAAACCATATATGTACATATATTAAAATTAAACCAAACCAAAAATATCTAAAACTCTCACGCACATATCTCAACTATTTTGATAAAAATATCCATTCTCATTGAAACTCAATTGATGGTAAAATTTTCTGCAACTATAGATATTTTTAACAAAACTGTCTGGTAATAAAATATTCGTAACATAATTAAATTATTTCTCGCCAAATAATTTAAAACGGGACCCACAAAATATTTATGGCATTTTAACATCCAAAATACCAATAAAACTGGCTAAAAAGCCTCATAATTCAACATGAAAGCACCCGAAAATACAAAGAGTACATTTTAAAATTAAGGGTATTACATTCTACCCCCCTAAAAATAGTTTCGTCCTCGAAACTACGCGTCGATAAACAACTCAGGTTTAGTTCTCTCATCTTGCTCTCCAATTCAACATTCATACTAGGACTTGTTTCGTCCGACCTACTCGAAGAAAACGCCATCTAACCCTCCTTATAGGGTACTTAACAACTTTGCACACTATCATAGCTGGTAAGACTCGCCCGTTCCATTCAACACGATTTTGTCTACTATCAACAAGAGATTAAGGATGATCAGTTCCTTTATTTGTCAATAGGTAGTCAACGACCATGATGATGGATTAGACCATCTTAACCCAACTGTAATAATGCCCCCCTCAACTTGGACTTAAAGCCATCTCGAGGTACAAGTGGTCTAACAATCTTCTCAAGGTCCACTGAGTTTCCCTTATTTTCCTAACGATGAAGTACAATCGCCCAAAACTATGCCACATAGCCTCATATACATCCACTTGGTACGAAACATCCATTAGGTCCCAAACTGAAACTCTAAGTTTGACACTCACACATTGAGCAGAAAACATTCATTACCGCTGAAAAACTTTCTAATTTCTCCATTGCCCATAAATCCTCGATTTTCTTTAGTCGCACAACTACACCAAACTACAGTGTTCTTATCCGATTGTTGGTCTGATTATAACTTTAATAATCACATCCCAACATCCGATTGGTGATCAAAGTTTCCTTAAATATTTTCGACGACATGTCCGAACTATACCACCTCCAACACGCAAACTGTCTTCCAGCTTAGTACTTCATTTCAAGAGTCACGTCTCCAACAAAATCCAACTTGTATTTCATTCACTGGTTAAGACCTACATCTATCTCATTCCTAACACCTCAAATCCACGTTTCGTTAGTCAGTTTCCTTAATACTTCGCGATTCTAGATAAACCCGGAAATAATTTTCCTACATCTGCTGCCAACATTCATTCTAATACTTCTCAATCCCACCGCGTCCTTTATTTGCAGCTTGATGATTATCTTTTCCATTTATACAAACCTTAAATTTCTACCTCGAACCTTGATACATCTTCATTATTTTGAAATCATTACTTAGCTTACTCTTGTATGTCTTTTTCCACAAGTTGCTCTCTCCTTTGACAGCCACAATTGGTATACACCATTGTGCGTCATATTCCAAAATATCATCCATCCTAACTTTATTTTCTGTTATCCTTCCTCTTACTATTAAACTTTTCTTTCTTCAGATAAGCTTGTCATCCTGATCTTTAAGAATTTCTTCAACATTTCAACGAAATCTCAATTCCTCCGAATTTTCACACTTCCTATGAAATATTCTACATTTGGAATATATCTCAAAACATTTTTCACCTCTACCGTCATTCAACCGTCCATGTGGCCAACATCTAGAGTCCTTTATTTTTCTTTGCTCATCTGCCATCATACTTCTTCTTGCTTCATTATAGTAATTACAATAAATTGAGCTTTATGATGATTCAATGTATCTTGATCATTAAGTTAGAAACATCAGAGGATGTATGCGTCATAGGATCACATTTATGTCAATGGTTAAAGTAGAGGATAACTTCCATCAGAGAATAATAGATGATTTGACTTGGGTCAATTGAGAAACAGTGAATGCTGAAGTGTTGACTTTTCTCATTGTGTTTACCAGAGGATCAAATAGTTTTTTTAGTTGCGTTTAACAGACAAATATGTATTAGAGTAAGCATTAAGGCACGTTGATTAGAGTCACATTGAGGTGCGTTGATCGAAGTCTTGACTTGATTACACAGAGGAGGAGTGATAAAGCGTCGTATATTCAGACGATCACTATTAGAGCTTGTGTTAGAACATCTGCACATCTCAAGAAAATACATTAAAACATAAATTGTTCTCACAACTATTATGTTATCATCAAAACAAAAACTAAAGGTTATTTTTCTCCGAACTAATTTGGTTCTATCAATCTCCTCTATTTTTTATGACGACAAATACTTATATTCGTGAACAATTTTTTAGCATGTAACCCTAAGTAAAAGTGTTAACACAATAATGATATTAGTATTCTTTAGCATATAACCCCTTATTCTTTAGCATGTAACCATTATTTGATAAAGATTAAAAAAGTTAATGACAAAGTTTTGAAAGAAACCAAAAATAATTCTCAGGGTAAAAATTGTTCTCAAGGCTTTCACCCCCTTTGTTATCAGATAAAAAGAAAACAAAATAAGAAAATATATCAAGTAAAACCAAATGCAAAGGAATCCAAAAATTTCATTAAGAAATTCAAAGTTTAGTTTTACAAATAAAGATATAAATTACAAAAATAAAAAAATAAAAAAGCCTAAGGGTTTGGATTATTCAAGCGAGCTAGTCTTGATTGTTGGCCGATATTCCAGGAAAACGTCAGCTTTTTCTTCTAACCTTGCAAAGTAGTCTTTCTTCCCAAACTAAGAAGGGTCAAACGAGGTAGGGGAGAAGCCGAAGGGGCATCAATTTCAATAGAGGAACTAGAGCTTGAAGCAACAATTATAGTTAGGACTCCTAGAAGTGGTATCTCAACTTGAGGAATGACCACAAGAAACTAAAATGATTTTGGGGAAACAACCACTAGAATTTCCAAATGATGAGTTTCAGAGGGAGAGGCAGTTGCACTAGTTGTTCCTTCTAGTGTTGCAGGCAGTGTCCTCATAGTTTGAGTTTCTTGTGCCATCTTGAAGTTCAGAACCCAGAGGTATACAATCTTTGTAGTGTTCTGAATGACAACAATGTTCTGATGGACCAACTATTGTCCATACTCTATATTTTCTCTTACACAATTGGTTACAAAAGATAGACAATTGTTCTACCGGAAAGAGACTTCATTAAGATCCAAGGTACTTGAATTCATGTTCCTAATTCTGTTAACCCTAATAGTAAATGCATAAATAAATTCATTCATGTTTGGGAAACTAGAATGTAGAGAATGGGTGAAGGGTGCAAGGTCATAGGGAATGTCAACATTTGGTTCCGTGATAGGATTAGCTTGGGTATGGGCAAGTTAGCTTCTAACAATGATTCAGAGACTAAGTCTTGGACTACTTGGGCTGCTACCTTAGAGAAGGAAATATGGAGAGGATTCACAAGCATGGGGGGTGAGTGAAGGTCAAATGCTGGGGTGGCAGTTGAGGGTGATGTTTTGTTTGGGGTAACAACTCTTCTTCTTTTGGAAACCACACATCCAATCATGATTTTTAAGAGAACTATGTACTTGGGATTTAAATGGATGACTTTGGTGTTTACAAAAGGATTCTGAAAGCGTTCCTTGTTTATCTTGGACATACCAACAATTCACTCGTAGCCATATTCCATTACCATTCATTCCTTCATGCATCTGGCAATGGCAACAATGGATTGTTGGGTGACTTTGATTGGGAACCCTGTTACATTGCTTCAGATTTTTCCATCCTGAGTGCTCCAACATAGTAGAGATGAGACTTGCATATGGAATGGACTTCATTTTTCTAGACCAAGAGTTGGTCAAACATGTCCTCATGTGTTTTAGGATGATGTTGGGGGGAGGTTTGTCTTAATCCCTTGAGATACATTTCACATGATGCACTTATGGTTCTTGCTCAAAATACTCCACATAGCCACTTTTGAGAACCACACATCCAATCATGATTTTGTAGAAAGCTTTGTACTTGGGTTTTAGATGGATGGTTTTGATGTTTACAAAAGGGTTCTCAAATTGTTCCTTGTTGATTTTACACATACCAATAGTTCTCTCTTAGTCGGATTCCATTACCATTCCTTCATTCATGCATCTGGTAATGGCAACAATATATTTTTTGGTTACTTTGATTGGGAACCCTATAACATTGCTTTAGATTTCTCTATCCTTGAGTACATCAACGTGCCTCTAAATTCCTTTACCAGTACAACATAGATTTTCAATGTTTCTAGGGTGAAGAAAACAAACCAACCTATTTCTCAAAGTTCATTAATGAAGTTGAAATCGTTTTCAGCCAAGTTCCATAAATCAACCCATAGTTTGCTGAGAAGGTCCTGTTGATCAACATTACAAGCCATTTTTGGTTAGAAGGAGTAGAACTTAAGGCCATTGAGAATCAAGAGAGAATGTTGAGAGAATATAGGAGGTCATGGGAATACTAGGTTTTTAAAAGTGTAGAAAAATGAAATATGAAGGTAGTGGGTGATTGAGTGTACTGCACAAAATTTCTACAAGACATTACCTTAAAAACGTCAATTATTTAAAAAAAAGGCGGATATTTTTTTAAAGGAAATGGTACATGGGAAAATAATTACGCTAAAAAAATAAAATTTTCTTTTATAGCGATGGAAGAAATAATTATTAAATTATAACATGTAATCTCTAGTTACTTTATGAATTATTTAGTAGTATGCCAAGTTAATAATTCCAATTAAAATTTTATGAAAATAAAATAATGAAATTCATATGAAATTTATTTTTTGCAGAAAATCCACATATGCTCAAAATAAAAATGTAGTTGTAAGTAAAAGCAAAAAGGTTTAAATATGTCTATGGTCCTTGCAATTATAGCTTTTTCTGATTTTGGTCCTTGTAAAATTTTTTGTTTGGTTCACATCCTTACACATACAGATTCATTTTAAAATGGTTCATCGGTCCAACTTCTTTTAAAAAAATTGTCAAGTGAAAAAATCTATTAAGTCACATAAAAATTAATTAAATAACTAACATCATTAACCTTAATATAATTAAATAATCAACATTGTTAAACCAATTTTTCATTTGAAGTTTTTATTTTTAAAAATCTTATTATAAAAATTATTTTGAAATTTTTTTTATACAAACAGATCTATTTTTCAATAAAATTCACCGGAGATGCATTGTCAGTCTAAATCTCTTTTACATCAACAACTAATAATAATTCGTCACATCGAGAAAACATTTAATAACTAATTTAATAATCGTTTGATAAATTAAATTGTAATTAAACGATGGTGTAACAACTTTACACGTTTAATAATTTCCATTCCATGCGAATGCGCTATGCATTAAATGGACAATGCGAATGCGCTATGAATAAAATATTACATTACAATTTTTCTAAAGGATATATTATATTACAGTTACTACATTACAAAAACCTACATCATGTAGTTGAATCACATTGGATCGAAATGCCAAATAGTTTCACTTAGGTCTCCGTCTACCTTAAACAGATTAACTACCTCCATTTGATCTACTTTATTTATTACGACATTATGTAATCTCCCATCACTAATACAAGATAGAGTTTTTAATAATAAGTGTTAAGTCGATTATCTATCACCTGAATTAGCAAATGAGGCGGCGATATGTTTAATATGGTTTTTTAAATAAATTGAATTAAAAAGATGAACCGACAATTATGTAAATATGTGAAAGTTATTTAGTACATGTTTAAGTCGGGTTTTTAAATAAACGACTTAAAAAATGAGGCAGTAGCAATTGTGTAAATACGTGAAGGTTAATAACTCAGTTATAACAATAAAACACTTAAGATTGATAATAAAAAAAAAATATATCACAACATGTTCTGGTTGCGATGGATCGAGAACCCTAAAAACCCATCTTTCTATGTTTCACTTGTGTTCGTTCCTTCATCTCCATTGCTCCTGCTTCATCTTTCTTCTTCTCCATTTATTTGCTTCCTCATGGACGTCCTCTGCGTTCTTCACCTTCATCGAGGATTCTTATGCGTTTTCCGTGGTTAATTGTTGTTGCACCGTTTGTCTGTGTGTTCATTGTTATCACCATTGTTTGTTGTCGCCATTGTTGTGTATGTGTCGTTTTGTTATTTATTATGTTTGTTGATGTTGCAGCTAATTTTAGGTCAGCTTATTTTTTTTTTTACAATTTTAGATTTATTTCATAATTTTATTCTTGTACGTCGATTACATTTGTGAAACAAGAGAGAAAAGAAAAGTTATGTTAGCGTGTTTTATATTGTTGTTGGAGTTGATACATTTTTTTTGTATTTAGTTTTATAATCTATTTTTTATAACTTATGATATTAACCTCTCAAGTTCATAGATGTGAGATAAGAAAAAATAGTAAGGTTGAAATAGAAAGAGATAAAAATTTAGAAGCAACTTTAAATGGGTTTATGTGTAAGAGGATTCATTGTTTTTCTATCTTGCAACAATAAGTTGTATGAGCAAAAAGGTAAATTTGCACAGTTGAAATAACAATTTAATGGAGAAAATAATATTTTCTTTCTTTCAATTTTTGGAGTTTTAGAGAATTATAAAATGTGTTTACGATTTCATAATGACAAAATTACTTTGGAATTTTTTTTATATAAGATGACGAGGAGGATGCTATTGTTATGGTTAAGTGTGAACTTTCACAATATTGAGGTGATATATATATATATATATATATATATATATATATATATATATATATATATATATATATATATATA
>JBBPBP010009779.1:54895860-54911098 GCA_037974735.1 Cicer chorassanicum | reverse complement strand
ATATATATACTACTTGTTAGCAATTTAATTATTACTCTAACTAAACATATGTTATTTCTTTATTTAAACTCTTTGGCATTTAACTGTATTTATGTGTTTTTGGTTATTTAACTATCTTCTTATACATTTTGTAGTTGATAACATAGAATATATGACGCTGTCATGCTACTTTAATAGCTTAGCTATCCTAAAACAATGACATTTTCCTCTATTTTAGCCTAGTTCTATATCTTGACATTTTTATAATATGGAGTTGGTCATGATGCCTTTAATTGTGTAATGCTCTATGTGTTTGTTTGGTTATGTGGTTTTCAAACATGGTGCAGACTTTATATAGGTGTGATGAAAAAAGAAAAAAGATGAGAAGTTATAAAGCACTAACCCGACATAATTTAAAGAGTGAGAGTTTTTTTCAATCTTAAGAGTGGTGTATGCTAATTTTTAATGATATAGACGAGGCCAATATTGTTAGGTTCTATTGTAAAATTTAGTAGATATATAGTGTCTATTTTTAAGTGGTGTATATTGAGTTTATTTACTCTACTTTTTATACATATATTATTTTAAATTGACTTAAAAATTTATTTTTGTACTAGTGCATAACACTACGTAAAAATGAGAGTTATGCCACTAGTCAATTTCTTTATATACATCAATTTCGTTGCACTAAGCCACTAGTCAAACTCATTAATATTGTAGTATCATTTTAAGAACACGAATAAGAAGCAATGTAACCAGATCAAGTATGTAGAATAAGTAATTAATTCAATAATTAAACTTCATAGAAATCACTCAAATAAGATTGACTCATATATAATAATGTTTTTTGATATATCTTTTAGAGGACTAAAAGTTTAGATTTTTATTTTTTTCATGGGATGAGTGTTGAGCTTTGGCCTAATCAACTTATCAGTTTTGGTAAACTTTATGTTTTGAGGGTTCAAGTTAACTAACTAACTAACTGTTTCTGTTTTCGGCCGTCTATGTTAGTTACTTTTGGTTATAAGTAGTTTGTTGATTTAGCCTTTAGTTAGTTCATAAGCCATTATTCCACCTCTTGGAAAACATGAGAGAAAATCTTGTAACTTGTGAGGAGAGATTGTACCTTTCAAATGTAAGGAAGAAGAAGATCATAGAAATCAATCAATAAAAGTGGTTGTTGAGGATGTTGATTAGAGCAAAATGCTTTGATTCAAACCTCATTAATTCTTGGTGTGATTGTTTTTGTTTTTTATTTTATTTTAATTGCTTTCTTGTTTGTTAAGCTTTTTTGGTTCTTTAACTCTTACTAGTTTTGTGTTTTGTGCTTTTGGTACTGTGATTAGTTGGAAGGGAAGTTTACAAAAAGTGGTGGCTTTATCAACCACATAAGCTAAGTACATTGCTTCAACCGAGGTTGTAAAAGAATTTCTTTGACTCGAGGGAATTGCTAAATAATTGAAGTTGCAAGATAAGGCTATCACACTTCATTGTGATAATCAAAGTTCTATCCATCTCTTAAAGAACCAAGTCTACAATGAGAGAACCAAAAATGTTTGACATCAAGTTTCATTTTATTAGAGAAGTAATAGCTCAAGGGTCAGCTCATGTGAAGAAGGTTTCTACATATGACAATCTTGCTGATATGATAACTAAGGTGCTGCCAAACAGTAACTTTTCCATTGCTTGGACTTGATTCAGCTAAAAAGAGACTAGGCCCTTTGGGGTTGTAGCCATTGATCTAAAACTGTTTTTGGGATGGTTGATCAAGTTACTGATCTAAGGGGGAAAATTGTTGAGCTTTGGCCCAGTCAACTTGTCAGTTTTGGTTAACTTTCTGTTTTGAGGGTTCAAGTTAGTTAACTAACTAACTGCTTCTGTTTTTAGCAGTTTATGTCAGTTACTCTTGGCTATGAGTAGTTTCTTGATTTAGCCTTTAGTTATTTCCTAGATCATTATTCCACCTCTTGGAAAACCTGAGAGAAAATATTATAACTTGTTAGGAAATATTGTAACTCTCAAATGTAAAGAGAAGAAGAAGGTTATAGAGATCAATCAATAAAAGTGATTGTTTGGGATGTAGATTAAAACACATTGCTTTAATTCGAACCTCGTTAATTTTTTGTGGGACTGTTTCTGCGTTTTTTTTTTTACGTTTTATTTGCTTAATTTTTTGTTAAGTTTTTTTGGTTTTTTAATTCTTTCTCCTTGAATCATTTCTTTGATTAAGATGAAAAACTTAATTGTGTGTTTTGCATTGTGAATTTGAGATAATTTCTAACAATGAGAATCATAATTATTTAAAACAACATATATAAGCACTACGCCAAAAATGACATTTTATAGCGCGTCTTTTACAGCGCTTATTAAATACAAGCGCTGTAATATAAATTTTTAAAAATAATGGAGGCTACAACAGCGCTTTTTTTACAAGCGCTGTAAAAAAAGCGCTATTGTAGGGTCATATAGGGTCAGAAAGCGCTATCACATAGCCTTTTACAGCGCTTCTTCAGAAAGCGCTGTAAATCAAGCGCTATTGCATAGGCTTTTACAGCGCTTTCTGAGCGCTTTAAAATAAAGCGCTGTAAAAGCCTTGCGTTTTGTGTCATTGGTTGACCTATTACAGCGCTTTTTAGACAAGCGCTGTAATAGGCTTGCCCATTAAATTTTTATAGGACCTATTAGAGCGCTTTTTTAGAAAGCGGTGTAAAATCATTCATTTCAAATAAGAAGCGTTCACTTTAAGTAAATAAAATCAAATTTAAAACAAATTTAATACGTTGTCAAAACCCTACGAAATCTCATCTCCCCTCCCCTGCGAACCTCTCGTGTGCGCCCATCTACAAATTGATTTACTTCTTCCTCCTTTAAAACAAATTGATCATCAACGTTGTCTCAGGTAATTCAAATTTATTTTATTTATTTGTTGTTGTCACTAATTCAAACTGATAAATTGTTACATGATATAATTTGAAATTGTTACATTGTTACATGATATAATTTGTAAAAAAAGCGCTGTTGTACCACTAATTTATATATCAAAAACTTGAAATAATGTTTATTGTTACTGATATAATTTGTTACTGATAAATTTTATTTATAATATATCAGACTGATATAGGTCATAATATATCAGAATTGAAATCATGCTTACTGATATAAATTGTTACATGATATAATAGGGTTTCTGATAAATTTTATTTATATGTGTATTATCAATATATATATAGGTCATAATATATCAGACTTGAAATCATGCTTATTGTGTAACTGCATTAATATATATAGGTCATATAAATGGACCGGAATTGGATGTCTGCCAATCGATTGACAAAAGAGTATGAAAATGGAGTGAAGGAGTTTATTGAGTTTGCAGTGATGAATGCAAAAGATCCAAATAGAGTCGTTTGTCCTTGTTTAAAATGTTGTTTTGAAAAACGCATTAGAGCAGATGAATTGGAAGGACATTTAGTATGGTATGGAATTGATCAAAGCTATACATGTTGGATAAGACATGGTGAGAAAATCAATGATAATACTCGCACAGATACATATGTTTCAACTGATTTCGACACAGATACATATGAGCCAGACCGAGTTGAGGAGATTGCAAAAGCAGTTGAAGAAGATCTTCGTGATTGTCCTAAAATGTCTGAGAGCTTGTTGAGTGATGCAAAGAAACCATTATATAATGGTTGTACTAAATTCACAAGACTTTCGGCGATACTAAAGTTGTACAACTTAAAAGCGAGTAATGGATGGTCTGATAAAAGCTTCAAAAATTACTAACCCTCTTAAAAGATATGTTGCCAAATGATAATGAACTTCCCAGTAGAACCTATGAAGCTAAACGAATTTTATGCTCTATTGGTATGAGTTATGAAATGATTCACGCGTGTCCTAATGATTGCATTTTATTTCGAAATGAATATGAATTACTAAAGGCGTGTCCGAAATGCAATGTATCTCGATATAAGAAGAAAGAATCTACTCCAGCAAAAGTCGTGTGTTATTTTCCTATAATACCAAGATTTAGGCGCATGTATCGCAGTGAAGAAGATTCAAAACACTTGACATGGCATGCAGATGAAAGAACTAGAGATGGAAAGTTTCGACACCCTGCGGATTCTCCGCAATGGGCAAAAATTGATCACGAGTATCCTGAATTCGGGATAGAGTCGAGAAATCTACGCCTTGCACTTTCTACTGATGGAATGAATCCACATGGTCTTCAAAGCATCTCCCACCCATACAAGAAATCTCGTATGGGATATGCTCGTCTAGAGCAAAAACTTGTAAGTATACTATCTAACTAATGTGGTATATTTAATTAATGTGGTATATTATAATCTATACTATCTAACTAATATTTTGTTTATGATCTTAACGATAATAGCTACAAGACACCCAATCCGATCAACCGTTGGGTCGTCATATATTGTGGAAGGAAGCTCGTGTAAATAAAGATGAAGTGGTTGATAACGAAAATGTACAAAAAGTAATAGAACTTTGTGTAAGTATATTTATCACTTTAATATTTTTTAATATTGTGTTTTAAAATGTTTTTGAACTTATCTTTTTAATCCTATGTGTATTTTAGGCGAATCTTGAATCGGAAAATCAAGAGGACAACAAGGGAAGTTGCAGGGACATATTGGGTAAAGTGTATAATGTTCCTGAATATTCCGGCCGCGTGAGGGGGAAAGGATTTGGCGTAACTCCTAGAAGTTATTTTTCACAAGAGAAGCGCCAAAATCCATCTAACGAGGAAGTATTAGAGAAGATTAGAGTATTAACGGAGCAAGTGGCCCTCTTGGTGAAGACAAATAAAGACAAGCAACTTGCAGACCAGCCCCAACGTGAAATTCACATTGAGAGTGAAAACGCAAGTTGCAACATTGGTCTCAACAGTATTCTTGAGGTAATTAAATTTGCGGACCAGCCCCAACGTGAAATTCATTAAATTTTCTTGTTTCACATATACTTATGTATTAATTAACCATTGATTTTAGGGGGTCACTCTATGCTTTCTATACTTATCCTCCCCTACTCATCGGAAGGTCGGAAAGGGAACATTGTGCAATGCTCCGGGCGAAGTATTGCACAACACACCAATTCCTGTGGGCCATGTCAAAGTATCGCTAGTCATTGCTTTGGAACCAAATGCACCGTTACCTGTACCGGACAACGATGCAGATTTGAATTATTTGGGCGAAGCAATTGGCAGCTACGTGGCATGGCCCAAACATCTTGTCTCCCTTGACAAGGTATGTTTAATTGCTGAATTTTATTTAATTGCTGAATTTTTTACAATGTTAACTTTTAGATTCAAACAAAGTCTAATAAAGGGAATGATAAGAAGATTCCCAGAAATGAAACAGTCACAATGCCCGAAAAGGTTTGTAACTTATTCTATAAGGTTTGTCATTTTTTCTGATTCAATAAACTAACAATTTATTAACCTCATTTTTTCAGATTGAAACTAATAAACCACCCGCACAGCAAGCCAGCAAGCCAGCTGCCGCACCACGACTGGATGTTCGTGGCAAAAATAAAGCCGGCAAACCTAAAAAATTGGAGGGTAATAAAACTGGCAAACTGCAAAAGCTGGAGGGTAATAAAGCGGCCAAAATTGTTGCTGCTAAAAAACTAGTTCATGTAAAATCAGTTGTTGCTCCTGCTCCTAAAATAAGTCAGCCACGACTTGCTCCATATGGGTCGTCTCTTGACATACAGGCAAAAAAAAATATGGGCAGCGACGATTCACAAATAATAAGCATGGATAAAGATCTGTTCGGAGACGCGTATGAAGAATTTTTTGAAAAAGAGCACATATACGAAATTCTCGACCATAAGGAGCTGAGTGCTACTGTTATGAGCATTTACATGAGGTAAAAATTACTTTTCATCTCATTTATTTGTAATTATATTAATTTATTGTTATTTAATCTAATTTGAAATTTTTATTGAAGGATTTTGTATGAGAAGTTCATGTGCGCGCGCAGATTGTCGAATAGACTTTCATTCTTGTCTTCGCATCAGATTTCGATGCTTAAACACGATCCAGCGAATGTAAATAAATACGTTTTAGATATACTATTAGGAAATAAAGAGAAGGATAAGTTATTCCTCGCACCATATAATTCAGCGTACGTAATTATATATTCTATATTTATATCTTTTTTAATTTATGAGATCTTAATTTATTAGTTGTTAAACTAAATTTTTGTTGTTGTAGGGCACATTGGGTGCTAATTGCAATCAATGCGACCTCTGAAGTTATATACTACCTAGATCCCTTGCACGGCCATTACAACAATCACCCCGAGTTAAAGACTTTGTTCGACACGTAAGTAATATTCATTTATTTTTTGCATATATATATATATATATATATATATATATATATATATATATATATATATTAAGATCACATTGATTTATAATCACATTTATTTATTCGATAGTGCTTTACAAGTTTTTCGAGCTCAAAGAGGTGTGACAGTGTCGAAGCTAAAGTCAAATAACATCACATGGATTCCAATAAAGTTTGAAATATATGCTTTTAAATTTCACTTACAATCAATACACAATTAAATAATTATTGGACTTATATGTTTTATTTTATAGTGCCCTCGTCAAACTAACAACATCGACTGTGGGTACTATGTATTGCGATTCATGAAGGAGATTGTTGATAAGAATCAAATTTCAATCCCAGAAACGGTACGATATTTTAATTATTTGATTTTCATATATAAATTATGTTTATATTTGATTCTAACTTATTTATGTTCAATTTTTATATCAGTACTTTGACAATTCCAGTCCATCGTATTCTGAAGAAGAACTAACAGAGATAAAGGAAGACTGGTGTCAGTATGTGCTTCAAATGAATATTATTTGATTTGTTGGGAAATGGCAAGCTGCAAGGGATATGGTAGTTATGTGCTGTTTGTGTATATATTAGGTTGTGAATATGAGTAGTTGTATGAAAATAGTGCTGTAATTATACTAGGTTGTGAATATGAGTAGTTGAATGAAAATATGTGCTGTTTGTGTATATACTAGGTTGTGAATATGGTAGTTATGTGCTGTAATTATGAACTAATTGTTGTGAATATTTGTGCATTTGAAAATATAGTGAATCTTTTGTTGTGTACTGATTCTTGTGTGTTTTAGTGCTGTTTTGTTGTTGTGTACTACTGATTCTGGATTGTGAAATGATTCTAGGTGAAAATGATTTTGGAATAAAATTTGTGAAGTGATTATGGACGAAAAGACAGCGCTTTTAAAAAAAACGCTTATAAAATTTACAGCATATTATTTAATAAAACTAAAAAAAAAAAAAACACCTTTTACAGCGCTTTCTCATAAAAGCGCTGTAATAGGTGCATTGTTATGCACCTTTTACAGCGCTTTTTTGAAAAAGCGCTGTAATAGGGTGCACCTACTACAGCGCTTTTGTGAAAAAGCGCTATAATAGGTGCATAACAATGCATCTGGATAAGTGCACCTTTTACAGCGCTTTCTTGAAAAAGCGTTGTAATAGGTGCATAACAATGCATCTGGATAAGTGCACCTTTTACAACGTTTTTTTGAAAAAGCGCTGTAATAGGTGCATAACAATGCATCTGGATAAGTGCACCTTTTACAGCGCTTTTTTAAAAAGTGTTGTAATAGGTGCATAACAATGCATCTGAATGTGCACCTTTTACAGCGCTTTTTCAAAAAGCGCTGTAAAAGGCGTATAACCAGCGCGCAATATATCCACCTTTTTTACAACTTGTTTTTTTTATAAAAAAAAACAAGCGCTATTATATCCTTTTACAGCACTGGTAACTACAGCGCTTTTTTTTTTTTTTAACAAAAGCGTTGTAATAGGCTTAAAAAAAGCGCTGTAAAAAAAGTTTTTTTCGCGTAGTGAAGTTTGAATTTGAATTAAATGAGTATGATTTTGTATACAGCTACATGTATCCCGACCATCTCATATATTTTAAGACGAATTTTATTTTAAAAATAAAATTTCAAATCCTGAAATTTTAATTGTTAAAATTTAATTAAATGATTAAAATGGTGGGACAAGTTGTGATTCCACCCAAACGAGATCTCAATTTTGGAGAAATAACAAAGCACAATGGAAGTTTCCACGCAGGAATAAATTTGGAGCATGTTGCTTTTCTCAAGTCAATTCCACATAACCTCTCAAGTGTTCAATGTCAAACCTACCCATAGTTTGGATTTAGGATCTTAGTGGAGAAGAATTGAATTTCATCACTTATATATATATATTGGCGATCGCAGAGTTCAAAAAAATTTGAAGGTTCTAAAATATTAGTTATACATTATCAACGTTTACAAATTATTAGATATCATTTAATAATCGAGTATAATGTAATGTTTTCATAAAATTATATAGATTCCCGAAAGCTGAATGTTAGTTTTTAATCATTCTTTTTATTATGGTCTAATTTTTTAAAATTAGAACAAAAAGGTCTCCAATTGATTTAAAGGATTATATATATACATATCCAATTTTCCAAAACCTCCATTATAATCATTACTCTAACAAACAAATCGAACAGTTATGGAGAGTAACATGTTGAACCTGATCAAGGTGTATCCCTTAGTCATCATATCCTTATATTACTGTTATTGGATTCGTACATTTGTTCAACCAGGAACAAAAAGACTTATTTGTTTTCTTCCCATTATTTGTCTCAATCTCTTCATTCCTCTTACTTTTTCCTCTGTTCACTTAACAGGCACCTTAGGATTCTTCTTCGCATGGCTTATAAACTTCAAACTCTTATGTTTTGCTTTCAATAAAGGCCCTTTATCCTCTGATTCTTCAATCTCTCTCCCACTTTTTCTAGCTCTTGCATGCCTTCCCATCAAGATCCAACAAAAAAAATATTCCCATGATCAAAATGGAAACACCAAAACCCCATCTCAAGATCTTTTAGATTCATCCAAAAGTTCTAATTTTGAAACTAAAAAAATTTCAAAAGCACTATTTAAGAGTACCCCATTTCTACAATATGCCATAAAGGGTATTCTTTTGGGAGTTTTGGTAAAAATCTATGATTATAGTGATCATATTCACCCAAAAATCATATTGGGTATGTATTGTTTCCACGTTTATTTTACGTTGGAAATAATGTTAGCAACTATTGCATTACTTGCTCGAAAGATTTTGGGGTTGCAATTGGAACCACAGTTCAATTATCCAATAATCTCAACTTCACTACAAGATTTTTGGGGAAGGAGATGGAACCTTATCGTAACAAGCATCCTACGACCAACAGTGTACGAACCAACGCTGAAAGCAGCGAAGAACGTTATTGGTCCAAAGTGGGCCCCACTACCTGCCGTGTTGGGAACGTTTGTTGTGTCGGGGTTGATGCATGAGTTGATACTGTTTTACTTGGGGAGGTCGGAACCAACGTTTAAGATGATGGGGTTCTTTGTTTTGCATGGAGTTTGTTTAACGGTGGAGATCGGTTTGAAGAAGTTTGTTACTGACAGGTGGCGGTTGCCGAAGTTGGTTTCTGGACCGTTGACCGTTGGATTTGTTTTTGCAACATGTTTTTGGTTGTTCCTTCCTGAGTTTATTAGGTGTCGTCTTGATGTTAAGGCGTTTGAAGAGTACGCTGCTTTAGGCGCGTATGTAAAAAATCTCACTTCCGTCTTCTGATATACTTTTTGTTAATCAAGAAAGAATCTCACTTCTAGGTGTGTTTTCCAATCTTGTGTTAGGAAAAAGAATATCCATCAATCTCGTATTAAACGTTTGATTTGTAAGATTTACTTGTATACTATTATTTTTCTACGTTAACAAGTATTTCTAGTACACTTTGTTAGACCAAAAAAGGAAAAATTTCACATTTAAATTCTAAGATTTTATTTTTACATTTAAATTTTTAAAAAATGTTTTTAAGGTACTTATTAATATTTTCTTTTTCTATTTATATTATCAATAAAATATTATTTATTTTATTTGTAAGTTATAACATAATTGGTAAATTTTGATATTATTATGTTATACATTTTCTTTCAGATTTGAATATGAGATGCAATTGTGTAAAGATTACCAAAAAAACGTTATTTTTTTTGTTTTAGTTCTAGTTTGATTTTCAAAGGAATGTGCCTTAATAATCTATAAATCAGTTGAGAGTAGAGATGAGAATAGGTCAGTTCGATAGGAGTCTACGTCAGGCCTAGGGTAGACCAGATTTTTTTTAAATAGATAAGGCAAAAGCTTCTAAAAAAGCCTATTTAGTTAAAAAGTTCAGGCTTCATGCCACATAATAAGCCTATTAGGCCGACCTTTTTGTTATATATATTCAGCTTTTAATAATTTATGCATATTAACCTAATTTAGTTTTTGATATATTTAAATGTATTATTATAAAATATAATTTAAGTAGGAAGTATATAAAGTCATATTCTTCAAAATGTGATGTTAAATATCAAAATAGAACTTTATTTTATTCATATATTAACTCGCTAATCTATTTATAGATATGTTTGGTTACTTATTCCAAAATATTAAAATGAAATAGGCTTTTAAATAGGCTAACAAATCATACCAAACTTTTATCAAGTTTAGGTTCAAGCCTAAAAAGTAACCCTATGACAGACCACAGGTCAAACTTATGCCTTGAATTTTTTGACAGATCAAGTTCAGGCTTAGCAAAGCCTAGCTCGACCCAGCCTATTCTCATCCCTAGTTAAGAGGTAAGTAAAGTGTGTCTAAAAATTGTTTCAATTATAATTCGAACAGAGATTCTCGCAAATGATTCGTTATTAAACTAAAGTTTATTTTCAACTAATATATTTCAACTTATCTAATTACTTCATTAACTAATATTATTAAAGTTATTTTAGTAAGTGAAACTTATTTTATCATTGAAATAAATATAGTTAATTAAGAATTATGTACAATTCAAATAAGACATTTATACTGAGAAAAAAAATTATTTCTTAATTCTCATGTATCTTCTCTTTGAGTATTTATTGAAAGCAATGTTTTTTGGAATTAAAATATAACGATTAAGTAACTAAAAATGTACCTTATATGCTCTAACGTAAATTGAGAGGTAGATTAAATATTAGAGAATCCTAACAAGTATCTTAGAGCATTGGTTGAAAAACTAATAGATGTAAGGTTGATATATCTCAAATAGTGTCTTATGTACGAGTCATAAAAAAAAAGTATTAGAGATGACTAGCTAGACTCCTAACAAGATTACTCATCTATGAAAGTAATGAATTCGGTGATATTATTATTTTTATGGTTGGTGTATTCTTTTCCTTTTATTTCTGGCTTTTTTTTTGTGGCACCAATGAAACTTTGACATGTATAGATAATGTGATAGGTCATATATATGTTTGACTTTGATTAACTATTTTGAATGGAAAAACCTAATTTACAATAAGTTAAGGTATCAACTTGATCCATTTTAGAGTTAAGGAACTAAACTAACCAACAATATAAATTAAAGGACTAAAAAAATTGATTAAGCCTTAAAATAGGTTGTTAATACTAGGAGGCAACCATTGAGAAATTGTATTCTTAGTTGACTTTTAATTATTATTTTACTATCAACAGGAGAGACACGTGAGGCGTGATTTTAGCACAAGACTAGGGATGTGTTTTAAAGGTGGAGATTGAAAATGGAAAATAAATCAAGTGACAAGTAAAGAGGATCCAAATCCAAGATGTTGTCATTTTCACTAAATGATCCTCGATCTGAAATAATATTTTTCAATAATGTTTCGTTCCATGCGCTCTGTACTAAATGGACTTGGTATTTAGATATACAGAAATATATTTTATTAAAACAATCAATTGTTGTGTATGGTACAGTTGCTATTAAATATTTGGCTCATATTTTGCCATTTGAATAAATTATATAACAGTTTCTAAATTAAAAAAATGTACATCGTGGTAGTGAATCACATTGGATCCAAATGCCAATTAATTTCTAAGTTTGTGCAGTCAAGTGAGTTTTTGACTCTGTTTAAAGCTGCTTGCCTGTGTTGCAGAAGTGGAAGTGATGGATCTTCGCTTTCCTCGGAGAGATTGTCATTTTGATTTTTGCGTGGAACTCTCCTTGTGAAAGCTTTCCATTTTGATTCAAATACACAAGCTACAACAGCAAAAGAAAACACAACAAAAACATCAACGGGCAATTCTAAAATTCTTAACCGACAAAATATAAAATGATGCAACATTAGGAGATATAAGGTTGGTTTGATAGTAGAGGTGGAGAAAGTATGGACTGGAGTGATAAGGAGGTTGTGGGTTTCATCCCCACCCTCAACAAAATACTAACAAACTAATTATTAATAATGGTTGTTGCAAAAAGAAAAAAAAAAGATGCTGACATTTTAAACACAAGCCGTAAAATAGCCTATTCAATTCAGGAAAGATAGCTGGATTATAATATTGGCAAGTATGGTTTCACTGTATAGCAAAAGATGCAGAGAGAGGGAGAGTGATTAGGGCCTGCATACAATGTCACAGTTGCGCATAAAAGACTTTTCATATTACCAATCATTAGTTTATTTTTTATTTTTGGTATAAACCAATCATTAGTTTATTAAAAGGGGCTATGAAATAGTCAACCCTGTGGCAAAGACCCTTATAATGTTAAACAGATCTAACGCCCAGTACTGTAAAAATATGAGAAACAAAAATCAACACAGATTTATCATCTTAACTGACAGACTTAGCGGGAAGCTATGTTGCACCGACACAATACGAGTATCGGATATATATGATACGGCGATACGCCATTCATTGAAAAATATAGGATCCGATACGTTTAGTATACATATATAAAATTAAAAAATAAATATAAAATAGAAATTGCAAATCATTGTCTACCAAAATTACTAAACAGTATTAACTAAAAAGTTAATATCAATGTCTTTCAAAAAGTTAATAAGGTGTTGGAATTATGGAAAAGAATTAAAACAGCCTTGTTTAGCGGCATTTGGGAGTATTGAAGGAAGGAGAGATAATACACTTAAAAATATAGGTTACTGGAAAAGAAATTGAACAGCCATGAAAATTGAAAAGCCTTGAGAAGTATCCACAACATGTTGAGCCGTATTCAACATTTTTTGTTTTTAAAAAAAATCAGGATACTCTGTTGATACGTATCGATGAATTATCGTGTCGCATTGGTGTATCGGTACATATCGAGTACGATACAACATAATTTTAGAGTATCTGTGCTTCATAGGTCAGAAGATTATTACAGTTGGGAAAAAATATCCCTTCCACTAATTAGACTATTCTGCAAAGATACCTTCAGGAAGTTGTAAAATACGTAGCTAGATAGTAAAATACCTCAAAGTGGGTAGTCATTTTATCATAGAAAATGTGCTTTAGGCATTTCTTATCACTAGCTAACTTAATACCAATGACTAAGTAGCTCATACTCTTATCAAATCCCTTAGGAGTCCCTGAATAAGGTTAATTTGTAACAAACTGAGTGCATATACTTTGCATGTTCTAGGAGTGTTACTTGTACAATACTCCCTCTGTCCCAAAATATAAGTAAAAAATGGTCAAAGAAACTCGATGTATTTGGTTCTAAATTTGGACTATATACATAAACTTTATTTGCCTCATTTTTGCTTATATTTTGGTTCAAAGTTGTAGTCTATTTAAGGGCAGTGTGTTCGAAAACACACATATATCAGGTTGTTGTATATTATACTGACACTGTATTGCATTCCAATGATATCGCAATAATAGAATGGCATGATTTTTCCCCCATTTCAACATATATAAATTACAATTGGACCATATCAAGCATTGGTAATTGACGTGTCAACTATATCACTCAAACGGACAAATATCAAAGAGAAACAGGAAATATTTATAAAAAAATTAGACAAGCTACAAGAACATAAGTATATCACCATTGTACTTTATCCACACATATTAGCTTATTACAATGGTAAACAATCTGTAGTAACGTTATTATAAAAAGAACACAAAAAGTAGTCATATTTATTTATACCTTCACTTCGGTCTGCAAAGCCACAAATGAGGCATGCACAAATCCATGGCCTTCCAGCACGGGAAGCTTTTGCACCGACTTTAAGTTCACCGTTGTGCTGCTTCAAACTACATCAATGAAGAAAAGTACAAATCAAACACCTATTTCTGTTTCTTTTCTTTTTCAAAACAAACACCAATTTCTTTAACTCCTGAGCAAATGACATATCAGCAGCATCGTAAAATAAAAGAGAAAAATAACTGCATTAATAGAACAAAAATTACACCTAGCTTATAGCATACAGAAAAAAGTGAGAACTGCATAATCGTTGCTCGTAGCTCAAGTTTCACATACTATAGTTTCTTGAACATGCATAATCGTTAACCATATCATACAAAATCCTGGGAAATTATATATTGCAGAACAAAGGAAACATTGTAATTTTCAAACCATTCTTGCCTAATTTGATGGGAATTTAAATGTCAAGACTTCTTGCAAATATCCTTGGAATCAAATCTAGTGTTGGAATATTTTATTAAATATTTCATTTAATTATATTTCAATATCATCATGTGGCCATATAAATTTAAATTAATTATTTATCAATTAAGAGCTTAAATTGACCAGTGATCAAATTAAGTGATAAAAGCAAATTAGGTTTCTAGTTTAGATAATTAATTAATTAATTAATTGATATGAGCTCAAGTAAAAGTGAATATCGTCCTTTAAGTCTTAACTCAAATGACAAATATCAAAATTGTTAGGTTGGACATCATATCTCGGGGGAGTTGTGTGTGTGAATCTCTAGTAGTATTTATCATCTTGTCTACAGACCATCTAAGGTATAAAGAGACCCGAGATATTGCAGTTGTATGTGTGAGTGAATATCGTGATCCATTTCGGAATAATGGGAAAGACTGTCTAGGGTATGAAGAGACCCGGTTGATGAAGAATGACAAGTCAACAAGTGTTCATTACATGTCTTTCTTTTTTTTTTGCATTTCATGATTACTATCTAAGCAATGGAGCAAGGTATTTCTAATATCTTTGATGAATCAACATATATGTAGTAGATCCTAAATGCTCTGCACTAAATTATGATTAGATTTATAATCTGTATTGAACCTGCCTTATGTAATTATTAATTTAATTTCAACATCTAGCCATAACAATTGTAATTCTAATTCTAATTGGAAAAAAAAAAAATTCAAAGCACGATACAGAATTGCAAAAAAAAA
>JBBPBP010009779.1:54860467-54895360 GCA_037974735.1 Cicer chorassanicum | reverse complement strand
ACTTCAACGTATTATTTTATCAAAATACTAAGATTTTACGATTTGGTCCTTAGAAAAAATGTATTGGGTTGAAGCGTGCATATATTGTTTATAAGTTACAATTTTTGGTATATCGAAATGGATTTCAGTAATGATACTATGTAATATTCAATTTAAAGATATTTATAGAGGAAAAACTGTTATCAATAATAATGGAATACGAAAATAATGTAATAAAATTTGTGCTAAAAACAAATTGCAATAAAAAAGAGAGAGTGCTGGTTAGATGTCACAATATTTTAGATTGTAGGAGTCTATTTTAATATATATGAAAAAAACAATTTATTTGTTTGAGATAATTTTTTTCTACTAATGAAACAATTTACTATTTTGTACAAAAGAAAATTTACTATTTTAAAAAAAGTTAAAAATATATTTTAGTATATAACCATACATAACAATATCAATATTTCAGAAAATAATATAAATTTTTCTCTAAGTCTATATCAGTAATGATATAATAAGAAAAAATAGAAGAAAAAAAATTTGTTGGCCTACTTCTAAATTATATCTCTCTATGTGATTTAAATATTAATTTTAGTTATGTCATAAGTGACATGTGATAGATTTTTTAGATATTATAGATTTCATTAAAAGAATATTTTTCCAGTAATGATAGTATATAATATTCAATTTAAAGATATTTATGGAGGAATAACCGTTATCAATAATAATGAAGGAGCAGTGAGTGTTGAATAATTGATATTTATTGTATTGTAATTTGTAACTTATGGCACATAAATAGTCCACAAAATATTATATGAAAAAATGTAATAAAGTGTATTTACAAAGTGAATAGGGAAACTCTCTATGAAGATGTACGTCAGTTTTTTAGCTGAGGTGGCAAATGTTCTCATACGTGGAGGAAATAGGATGAGGTGACAGCGGAGTCTGTTTTAAATATATATAATAGATTCATATATATTGTACTTATAAGATAACTAAATATATGTTTGAGTTTGTACTAAATTTCTAATGTCTTTGTGATGGTGAAAAATATTTTGTTGATGGATTAAATGAAAATGATATATTAGGACATGCATAATTAGCAAGGTATATCAACGCCCCAATCGCGTTAAGATATGTACTTCAATATCAAATAGTTATATATCCTCTTCCCAAGATCTTAAAGGATTTTTTATCTTAATCTAGTGATTTCACAATTATAGGAGCACACCACGAAAGAAATTTGTTTATATAAAAATATTTTAGCACTTGGCTATATAAGCTTGTTGATGTACAAAAATTCCATTATTCAAATATTTAATTTGTAATCTCAGACAAATTTGTCTTTCCCAAGTACTCCATCTCAAACTCTTTCTTCAACAATCTATAGTTTTTGAAAGCTCTTTAGGAATTTCGATAATATTTACATCATCATCATTGAGGTCAATTATAGAAAATTCATTTCTAGATCTTTTCATGAAAATACATGGCCAAATTGAGTATTTTTATATCATTCATTTAGCAAATATTTACGGAGATGATTATACCACATGTGTCCAAATTGTTTTAGCACATAGAGATATATTCAATTTGATAGAGCAGTTTTCTCGATTGCCTATGCTATAAGTCTCACAAAAGTTTAACACTTCAAAGAGTTTCATGTAAATATCACTATCTAGTAAGTCATTTAAGGAAATTGTAACAACAACAATCATGTGCAAATTGTACCCTTCGTGTGCTACCAGACTAATTAAGTATCGAAAAGTGCTTGCTACTAGTTAAGCTTAATATCTTCATTAATATTTATCATATTTAGTGTAACACTCTGAATTTTATTAAACACTATTTACTCAAATAAACAAGATTTTAAAAACTTGAATTGGTATGAAATGTTTTTTAAAGTATATGTGAAAGATAAATATAATTTTGAAGATATCGTGTAAGTTTGGAAGCCATTCTTACTTGAAAATATTTGAAATGTGTCATTTCGTAGTGCAAGAGTATTGTCTCGTAATACAAAATGGTACATTCCCATAGTAAAAATACTAACTTGTATTGTAGTGTGAAAGGTCAATATCACAGTGCAAAGACATATTTTTCAAGAACTTTGAGTTCTCTGTTTGGTCTCACAGTGCGAAGTGTATGTCTCCTAGTGCGCGTCAGAATAATATTGTGAATACATAGTTTTGTCTTGTAATGTGAAACAAAGTTTTACACATCGGTATTTAAGGTTTTTCATAAAAAAAATCCTAATTTACTCGTCTCCAAGTCTCCACAAAAACTTGGAGAAACAACCTCTATCTTTTCTATTTTAGTTTCAAGATTCATAACCATGAGTTCTTGCTTAATCATGCATTTCCTGTCTAAATGCAACCTTTGAATTAGTTACGAAGAAACCATCTTTTGGTCACCTTGAGTAAAACTCATCTCTATGACCATAAGACATCAACTCATCTTGATTCTTGAGTGTGGATGGAATGATATAACCATAAATGAACTCCACCTCTGTTTAGAATATATTTTAAGCATTAGAGAATACTTTTACTACGTAGTGAGAAAACTCATTTGACCTTAAACATAAATCTAGTTGACCTTATATCATTCCATCCACACTCAAGAATCAACATTACTCTCCAACTAGATTTATGTTTAAACCTCAATTAGGGTTTTTTGAGGGGAGTAATGTTGAAGTTTGGATTTGATGATGGGTGGGTAAGGTTGATGATGATGTGTGCTGAGTTATGCCAATAACTCAATTGACATAACTCAATCTTGGTAAATTTTTTGTGTTTGAGAAAAATAAATCAAGACAATTTAATTCCTCTGTAATCACAAATATAAAATTAATTTTTTTTATGCTAACATGTGCGTTGACTTGTCAATTTAACTATACTACATAATTTCTTTAAAAGGGGACAATTAAGTCCCAACAATAATTAAAAAAGGACAGTTAGATCCTTATAAGTAATTAAAAGGGATAATATAGTCCCTATAATAAAAAATTCACTAAATCATAGTAGAATTTTAAAAAGAACGTCAATAGTGCATAGCAAAAACCAGGGAATTCAAGAACCAGCTTCAACAAATAAAGGTGAATTAAAAATCAAGAATCAATGAGTAGAACAATAACTCAACATACTGTGGGAACAACAAAACATAGCAACAAGGTAGAGCAAGGACAAAAAATAAAATCGAAAAATGTAATAAGAACAAAGCACAAAATTGAAACTGGGAAGAGCAAAAACTCACTGAACATTGCAACATTGAAGCAAAAATTGCATGAACGAAAATCAAATCGCAAGAACAAAGAAGGAAATCACAACAAGAGAGAAGCAGAAAATCAAGAAAGCAAGAAGCATGAACAGAGAAGACTTTTTGAAGCAAAAACTGCATGAACCGGGGGCATTTTTATATATTGTCTATAGTCAACATATACCAACTCTTGTTTTTGGGCGGGACTATAAAAAAAATTTATTTTGGAGAATTTGTTTTGGAGCGGATGTCTATTCGAACCATTTAACTCTATCACTAAACATCTATCTATAACTACGACTTCTTGTTTGATGTTTGTTGGTATGTTATATCTATACCTACAGCATTTATGTGTGTCACTAACAACAACCGTTGGTATATGACAAAATTCTTATAGTGTATCTTATTTAGGCTTGTTTTATTTGATTGAATTTTGTCACAAAGATTCTATAACTGTACAACACAACAAACTAATTTTTAAAAAAAATTAATTAGGGATTAAATTGTCCTGAATTATTTTACTCCAAGATTAAAATAATGTGTTTTTATTTTTCTCGGTATATCGGGTCTCGAAAATTTTCTCAAGAACAAAATGAGACTTCGCTCTAATTTTTAAATATTTAATGACAACATCTCACATGTTGCATGACTAAATCTGTAATTTCTTTGAATTTGAAGGATACATTATGTCAAAATTTAATCAAAATGTCAAACTATTATTTAAAATTAATGAAGATGTATAATAGAATAAATTACCTTGTAGCCTCGTTATTGGATCATTATACCATTCTCCATAAGTTGGAGTCAGCCCTCATATTGTCTACAAGCACACTTTCCATTTCGAGAATGCATGGATTTAGAACCACCAAGAAGTTGGAGATTTATTGATCATCACCCTCAAAATCAAATTATTGGAAGAACCACCGGTGGAATTAGAACTATATTATCTTTCAAAGCTAATGAGTCTAATATGGCAACGATCTCTCAAATTGAACCCAAATCTATAAATGAAACAATCGTAGATGATCATTGGGTTGAAGCCATGAAAGAAGAATTATATCAATTTGAGAATAATAAAGTTTGGACTTTAGTTCCAAAACCTCAAAATCATTCTATCAATGGAACAAGATGGGTGTTTAGAAACAAACTTGCTAAAGAAGGTAAATTCATTAAAAATAATGCTAGACTTGTATTTCAAGGCTACAATCATCAAAAAGGTATTTAATATGCATCTCATAAAGGCATTAAACTTTTTCAAATGGATGTCAAAAGTGCTTTTCTAAATAAATTTTTGAATGAGGAAGTTTGTGTTCATCAACCTCCTAGTTTTGAAAATCAAAGAAATTCAAATCATGTTTTCAAATTTACCAAAGCTGTATATGGTTTAAAGCAAGCTCTTAGGGCTTGGTATGAGACATTAAACACGTTTCTAATAAAAAAAAATGAAATTTCAAGAGGATAAATTGACATTACACTTTGTAGGAAAATTAAAAAATCTAATTTATAATTGTCCAAGTGTATGTTGAAGACATCATTTTTGGTGCTACTAATGAGAAAATGTATGATGACTTTTCAAACCTCAAACAAAGTGATTTTGAGATGAGTATGATGGAAAAATTAATATTTTTTCTTGGATTACAAATCAAGAAACAAATGGATGACATTTTTATTTGTCAAGAAAAATACATCAAGGATCTTCTTAAGAAATATAAAACGAATGAATCCTAAGTTATGTCAACTCTCATGCATCCATAATCAAAGTCAGACAAAGATGAAAAAGGAAAATCTATTTTTAAAAAAAGAATATAGAGAAATGATTGGATCACTGCTTTATCTAACTGTCAGTAGATCTGACATAGTTTTCGTAGTTGGTTTATGTGCAAGATTTTAATCATCTCCTAAAGAATCACATTTAACAGTTATTAAAAGAATTTTCAAGATATTTAGTAGGGGCTACTGATCTTGGCCTTTGATATAGAAAATGTTCTCATTTTGATCTTGTAGCCTTCTGTTAGGTTGATTATGTAGGTGGTAAAATTGAAAGAAAAAACACAAGTGGTGCATGTCAACTCAATTTTTGTTTCAGAATCTCTCTTAAAAATTCTCCTTTTTTTTCTTCTCTTTTTAAAAAAATTTCCTCTCTTTGAAAGCAATGGGGCTTGATGTCATTTGTGGATTCTCTGTACCTAGTCACCCTCAGTTAGATTAATGATCAGCTTAGGGTTTTATTTAAGAATTTTATTTAATTTCCCTTTCTTATTTCAAGATTGTTGTCGCAAAGGGAACTTATGTATTTGCAACAAATTATTTTAGCCGATGTATTTTATATTTGGATATTTTGGATTATCGTCTCAAAAACCTTTTTAATTTGTTATAATTATAATGTAATTAATTATGACTTTGTCGATTGTGTTACATGGTAGTTACGACTTACAAATTGGGGTGTTACATGGTAGTTACGTCATGTTTCTTTAAATAGAAGGATTTCCCCCTAATTCGATCAATTGACCAACAATCACTAGAGTATCATTTTTTCAATTGACTATTTTAATTTTCTCAAACTCCAGGCTTGGTACCTAGATCCACTTTGAGGAAAAATACCACTACAGAGCAAAGTTACAATATTTGTGCAACAACGCAAGAAATAGATAACTTTATGGGAGGATAAATGATTTAAG
This sequence comes from Cicer chorassanicum, assembly GCA_037974735.1. Taxonomy (NCBI): domain Eukaryota; kingdom Viridiplantae; phylum Streptophyta; class Magnoliopsida; order Fabales; family Fabaceae; genus Cicer; species Cicer chorassanicum. The sequence continues at coordinate 54,889,445 of JBBPBP010009779.1, read as the reverse complement.
CTCAAATACACTAAGATAACTTTCACTTGAAAGAATATGAAGTTTCAACGCGGTTTGTTACTTTAAGTTTTTTCCTTCTTTTTCATTTGAAGTATTTCGCACTCTTGAAATATATTTCTAGTGATGTTGCAGTTCCATATGTCTTTTTGTTTTTAGCAAAAAAATTACTCTTCTTCTCTCATGTAGATATTTCTATTTGTAGTCCATAGGAAAGTGTTTGTTGGCTTCAAAAATATGATTGTTTAAGAGTCTATTATTTCTAGCCGTTTTGAGATGGTACTTTCATGTCTTGTGTAGTCACATTAGAGCGTATATTATTTTTCTTCTATATGCTTTTGTTATGTAGCTTATAACATTCCAAATTCAAAGTTCACGATAGAGATTCACCAAACGATCCATTGAACTTTTTTTATCATACACAGGTTAGTAGCAGCTGTGTTTTTCTGAATAAATAAAGGACCCAATTTTGGTTAAATTAAATGTTAGACTTTATAATAGAAGATGTTATTAGAGGATTTGTTTCATGAAGTTTTTCTAAACGAGTTATCCTACGCACAAAACATATACATTAGAGGATAAATTGTTCTCTTGTGAATTTTGTCATCATCAAAATAGATTATAGGTCATTGTCATTCAAACTAATTTGACTTTAACAATCACCATTTTTTTGTTGATGACAATAACATATAATATTGAAGAATTTTTTTTCATTTCACATAAAAATTTTCTCAAAATATATTCATAAAGTATTTCTTAAAACAATAAGTTTAATGTGCCCCTGAGTCTAGTATTCTAGTCTCCCCCTAAATCCAATATTCAAAAATATTATTCTCAATATTCTTTCACTTCTTTATCTAACATTCTTTCAATTTAAAGAGTATATCTTCAATGTTAGTTACTTATCTGGATTTTTGTAATTGTTCATTAATTAATTAAATAGAAATGGAAATGTAATAAGTTGTTAAACAGAACTTCAATTGAGAGATAGGGGATTTTATTCCCCACTTATTCTTCACTCAATCACAAAAGTCACACTTTAACAAAATAAAAGAAAAATATCAACCTCTCACTCTAATTCATATAATCAGACACACCTCACCTTTCATTCCTTCTCTAATGGATGGTCATAATACAAATACACCTCAATTCCTTTTCCATTCCACACACCACCTACATAAACACAACCACTCAATTATTTTCCTCCCCACTTGTCTTAACATCCAACCACATATTCCATCTCCATTTGTACTTTAGATAGAATTCCTAAGAAAGAGAAGAAGGTTAGAGAAAGGGGAAGAAAAGAGGTGCGAAGAGGAGGGTTTAACACCTCAATTCTGCAATAGAGAAATTGTTAAAGATAAGGATGAACACTCAAGACCTCAAATTTGAAGATTTCACCAACTTCTCCTAGAAAACCGTCAAGGTAACAGAGAAAATCCCAACTCTAAAAGGAAATGTTTAAAATGTGTGGTTGGGACAAATGATTTTTCAAATCGGTTATCATCCTTGCATGTCAATTGTTTCTTTGATGCTGTTGAATTGTTTGCTTAATTTTTTGTCTTTTCGGTGGTCAATGATGTTTATTTGACTTTTTTGTGGGTTGATTGGATTTGAATTATAAAATGAATGTGGGTTGATTGGTATTGAATTATAAAATGAATGTGGGTCATGTAAAGTGTATGTTTATAATTTGAATTTAAGTGTTATACCTTGGATATGGGATGATGTGAGTTGCATGTATTTTTTTATTTTAAATGATGGATGATTAATATTAATTTAATGTGTTGTATGTGAATTAAAAAGTAATAGAAAGTCACTTGAAAATCATGATTTCTTTACTACCATTAAAAGGATCGGAAGTAAAGAATATTTTCGCATTGAAGAACTAAAGAGTTTCACCGCATTGCTCTTCAAAATTTTAATGTAGAATGAAATCAAATGAACCATAGTCTTATATTTAGGATTTAATTTGTTTTATTTTAACTTAGTTGCTTTTGTATATGTATTTGTAGTACATTTAGTTAAGGTACGTAACTAATATAAATGGATTCATTTGTAATTAAAAGTGGTTACACAAACTTAATTTTAAAGTTTATTTGTCAATTGGTAGTGAGAAATGAGAGAGCGATAAGTTCGTGAATAACAGTGTCGATTAGAGGGGTCGGGTTGTTACAATAAAACTCCTTTTTATAAAAGGCTTTAGTGACCCACTACCTAACAGATTAGTATCACCGTTCGTTCAATATCACCACCAATTGAGCTAGTCCTTCATTCCTTACCACTACTAATTGAGTTAGTAGCTTAATTCTAGGTATCGGGTTTAACTCCCATAGAAGGAAAAAGCTCACTAATTTCAAATGATGGGAAAGGGGGAAGCAAGAAGATCGTGAGTAATAGTGTCGGTCAAACCCTCAAATGGGTCGAGTTGTTACAACAAATGCTCCTTTTTTGTAACATAAGTTGGTGAGTATAAAGCGGATTAGAGGAGTCAGACTGCTACATGCTGACTTCCCAATAAAGTTGTGTTTGGTAATGTCTATATGAGAGTTAAGTCTGCCACTGCTAAGATGGATGATACTCAACATTTAACGCTTAATATTGGGACTATTCATGATCTGCTTAAGTAAGAGAAATTGGTTGAGATTGAATTGGATCATGCTCTTAAAAGTGAGGAGGAGTTTATACATTAGAAAGCCAACTCCGAGTGGTTTAATGAAGGGGAAGAAATACTTCTTATTTTAACAAGATGGCCAAAATCAAATATGCTACTAGAAGTATTTCAGCTCGATGAACTGATGACTTGTGCTCTAAGTATTTCATCTTTTGGTATATCATTCCATTAATCATATGTTGAGTAGAATTCTTACTTTTAATGAAGTTAAGAAAAATGTTTTTGCTATAACTTCTAATGAAGCTTGTGGGTCTAATGTCTTTGGAGCTTTCCTTTTTCAAAGCTAGCATCTTGGAATGATTCTTTACTCTCTACTGCTGGCATATTCCAACTTATGAAAAGTGTGATCCATGTCATGCTTATCTATAGTTTTCTCATCTACATATGTCTTATTTCTTCGTTGAAAGAGTTGGATAGGTAGATAATAAGATTCATATCGCATGAGGACATTGACAAGAGGAAATTAGTAATTGTTGATTTGGACAAAGTTTGCACCCTTATCAAAGAAGGTGGACTAGGTATTAGATCCTTTAAAGACATTAATGATAATGCATCTCTTAAACTTTGTTAGTACTTGTTCACCTTTCACAACCAATGTGTTAAGCTTTTGTATGCTAGATTCATGAGATCTAATGGTCATATCTCCTACCACATTGACTCATCTATATAGAAAGACATTATTACTAAGATTCACATATTAAAGGACAATTTCCACTAGTTAATTGGGTAAGATGACAAAATTAACTTTTGGAATCATATTTGGCTTCCAAACTCTAAGTCGGTGGACTTACTAAATATTCCTAAAAATAGACACAACTCATTACAAATTAAAGTGGAGAGATTCATTCATAATCACAAATTCTATATGATCGATTCCAGCTTGCTAAATTTTCCTACTATTATCTAGCTCCTGCAAGATGTTCACATCCCCACTTTTCCCTGTGAGGATTAGATGGTTTGGAGGCACTCAAAAAATGAATTTTTCCATTTTTGTGATGCCTACCTATGTCATAAGCCTCCTGGTAATGCGTTTCTTGGGCTAAATTGATCCAGAGTTCCTATATTTCCTCTCTATATTCTTGTTTCTTTGGAGACTCTTTTATAACAAAATCTCCACATATGAGAACCTTCGAGCTCGACGTTGCACCATTATCTCTTATTGCATCCTGTACAACAACTCGAATGGGTCCAGCCAACACCTTTTCCTTGATTGTGAGTTTTCCTATAAGCTTCAGAACTAGTTGTCCTTTCCCTTCATTATGCCAGTCAATGGTCCTTGGATTTTTTATGTAATGGATATTTGTAAGAAGCCATGGATATCTAAATGTCTCATTATCATTGTAGTTGTTTGCACAATCAATCAAATATGCTCTAATACTTATTTATCTAGAAACTACTCTAAAGGCACTACATTTTGATCAATGCATGAGTTTATCTATACATGCTTCTTATGCTCCCATAACTATATAGGTTACTTGGCGTCCTCCAATGGCCTATTGGGTGAAATGTAATACTCAAGACATTACTAAAGGAGGCCATGAGCATGCTGCTTGTGGGGGATATTTAAAGATAGTATTGCAGCAACTCTTAGATTGGTTTACTCTTAAGTTGAGTATTTATAACTCAATTCTTGCTGAGCTCCAAAGGGCCATGTTGACAATTGAGATTTCCATAGAAAAATGTGATCATCTCTTTGTCTTGAGTTATATTCTCAATTAATCAACTTGGCTATCAAGTCCCATGATATTGTTCCTTGGACTTAAAGAAATAGGTGGCTATATTGCATGGATTTGGATAAAGAGATGAATTTGTTTGGCGACAATTGTGCTTATAAAATTGTTGAGTTAGGGTTTCTTAATCCAGATTTTGTTTGGTGGGACACCATCTATTCTTGCATTAGAGAGCTCTTTGGTCATAGTAGACGCATGATTATCGTTTTAACTAATGTGGCAGTCTCTTTTGCTTTATTTACATTGCTTTCTAATAGTTTCATTTTCATTTTGCTACACTTTTTTCTTCACTTTGGCTATATCCCTTTAACTTTTTCACGTAAGGTTTTTAATAAGACAATTATATATTGTTATGCTTCTCTTGGGTTTTAGTCTAGTCTCCCAAGATGTACTATTTTTTATCTTATTGTTAATATATTTATTGATGTTCTGCAGATGATAGGTAGTTTGACTAGGGTTTTAACATAGTTGAGATTCCTTTTTTACCATGCGATGACTACACTATAGTTTTTTATTATAAAAACAAAATTTCTACATCTTGGACCACTGTTCAAATATATTATGGTATCTAGTTAATTTATTTCTAGTTCTTATTTTTGTTAAGTAGCATAGTGATTAAACTTATACACTTTAAGTGTGGAGAAATTGAGAATTTTGGATTCGAATTTGAACATTTGTATATTAATATTGTTGCAGCTACCAATTGAATTGTACTTACGGAATTTGTGTATAATATAAAATGTGTATAAATTTAATCTTGACTTATCATAACTCAATGCAATTAGAGTATTAATTAGATGTTTATTTAAAAAATATAATAAATGTATATGGCAATATGAAAATAAATGTATATTTAGAGATAATTTTTTTTGTTAATATATGTGCATATAAAAAAGGCAAATACATACCAACAAAAAAAAGGTGAATAGACTAGTCAATTTGAATACATACCAACAAATTTGGAAAAGAATTATCTCGTATTATTATTAAATATGATAAACAATATATATAGACTATATAATAATATTATTTAGAATAAATTATTCCATTTTATTAAGTTTGTCAATAAAGTAAAAAGATTTACTACTTTTATATGATTATTTTAAATGATTTACTTTTTGTATATTTATAAATTTTATTTGGTTAAAATCGCAATACATATGTGTGTGTGAATACAACTATATATAATATTCATAATGAGTGGTGTTCTTTAAAGGAGTTTTTCTTATTTTTTATAGCGAAGATGAGAAACGCTATTATGTTTGTGAACAAAATCCAGCTTTATTGTGTTCTCTTTTTTTTCTTAGTCTCAATTTTCACAACCAACTTCAGCACTATTACAGCCTCACCCAATATAAATATTCAGGTATATCATATTAGTTATATTTTATCTCCCTGTTACACATTAAGTATTTTTTATTAGCCTCTTTTTTTGTACACCTATAATTTGGATGTACACCATTCTGAAGAAAATTAGCTACTATGTCACACATTATTAGCCTATTTTTTATATGCATGTTACACATTAAATTATATTTTACGTTTACATATTTAGAAAGAGTAAAAAATAGTAGACCATCAAAATGTTTCTTAGACTTTCTAATTCATGGGTATTGTTTTAAAAGTAGGACCGGTCAGATTGGGAACTAGACCGACCCAATCCGGTTCATAAAAATTAGTTATTTATTAATTTTATTTAATTTTAAATGAAATTAAAATAATTTAAATAGTGGCACTAAAGCCATATGCTCTTATGGTTTCTACTATGTTTATAATAACAAACATAAATGACATATACCAATGTTTAATTAATTGAAATCTCACCAACTTTTCTATAATGATAATAAAAATATATAATTAGTTAAAGAAGACTTAAATAAAACTATACGATTTTTCAATTTTCATAGTACACTTGTATGTGATAAATATTTTTAATATAAATTGGGTATATAGTCATGCGGTTCAACTACACCACTAATTCGAACATCAATCTATTGACACAACTTTGACTGGGTCAATCACCAATTTGAGTTTTAAAATTATGTCCATAGTCATAAAACTCTCTAAAATAATTAACGAATAAAACGTTTTGATTAACTTTACAAACAATTTGATATTTTGTAAATTTTGAATCTTAAGTTGCACGACACTTATAATTTCATAACTTAAAAAGAAAATTTAATCATTATAACATTAGGACATATCATGTGCTTCATATTAAAATTAGTATTTTATAAACAAAATATGATAATTATTGTTCTATTAAATTAACTAAGCATTCCGGTTAATAATGATATATTTGATCAGAATGTTAAAGGGGAAGATATGGTGTCTGAAGGCAAATCAGAGGGCTCTATAGTTTCGTCAAGAAGGCTTTTTGGAAAGCTGATCGGGTCAAGTCCTCCAGATTGCAAAAACAAATGCGCGCAATGTTCAACAACCTGCCATAGGGCCCTTGTGTCTGGACCATATGGTTCCTTGATATGGAGGTGCCAATGTGCCAACAATTAATTTATCTATCCCATGATAATATTTATTTATCTGTTTGATTGACGTTATTTTCTCAATTTAAATTAATAAAATATAAATTGCATTCAAATTAGTTAATAATTAAATATTTAATTTATGGAATAATTTTATATTTTATAAGAGTTACTTTTTAGAATAGTACACATATTTATTATTTATTTAATAACTAATAATAATTTTAAATCATTAATATTATATAATTTATAAAATTCGAATTTATTTTTGTTCTTTTCAAATATATCTTTTTTCTTATAGATATAATAAATTTGTGATTTTTAAGTTCTTCTAAATATTCCAATTTGATCTTCTACATTATTTTGGTCTTTCCAAAATTTGTTATTTTGGAATTTATCCCTATTATATGTGTTTAGTATTTATTTTAATCTTTATATAAATAATTTTGAAACGAATAAAATCAAACATAAAAAATATTAGTGATTAAAATAAAATAACATGAATTAAAAGTAAAAAATCATATATTTACAACGATTAACAAAAAGTTTATTTTATAACGACTAAAAAAATGTTATATTAACGGTGACAAAAATATACTTAAACTTATATGAAATATTAGATCTACCACCTAACCCTTAAAATATATTCTTTAACTTCAATATTGTAGATTACACTAGGGTAAAAATGATAAAAATTAATGATATTACATGTTTTATGTAAAAAAAAATGTGTTAAAAGTTAAAGCAATAGTAATTTGTAAATAACATGAAAAGTATTTCTTTAGCGCGTTAATTTAGACCTTGATTTTACGGATATTTACTAAATAACTTCATTTTAACGCGTAAGTTTAGACATTAGTTATTAGGAAACTGGTGTCAATTGTGTTCATAATTTTGAAAACATATGTTTTACATTAGTTGTGAGAGAAAATTGATGTAAAATGTTCGCAAATACTTCATGCAGCTCCTTAATTTAATTTCAGGTTAATAATTTAATTTTTATCTTTTTTTTTTAGATTTAATCACTTAGATCTTAAAGTGTCAATAATATTATTTTTTTCACATAAATCCATAAAATTTATCATCAAAATCTATATTATCGTCAAATTCAAAATCAGAAAATTAGTAATTATGTTCAACAAAATATATATTATCGTCAAATTCATAACTTAAGTCTTCAAATAAACTCATATTTTCATATCCAACAACATCAAATTCATCAAATAAAGAACTCACATTTTAAGATTTAGGTTAGAGATTTGATTTGGAGAAAGATAGAAAGAAGAAGAAGATATTGTCTTGGTCATTTTGGAGTTTAGGGGTTTTATTTGCAGAAGAAAAGAAAGAAGAAGAAGATATTGTCTTGAAGATTTGGGGATCCAATCTTAAAGTGTGAGTTCTTTATTTAATGGATTTGATGTTGTTGTAGATGAAAATATGAGTTTATATGATGTATTATAAAAAAAAGCTAGTGTAAAGTTTTAAGGTGGTGGAAAACTTGTTAATCACTCAGAAAAAAAAAAAAAAAAGGTTTTAGTATTTGATATATGACGACACTTGTGATGTATGACAAAACCAATTAATTCTAGTTCAACAACAATGAGATAGCTACGTCAAGTCCCTTCACTCAAAAGAATTTAATCCACTAAGTCAAACTGATTTTCACAAGCACTAAATCAAACCGATGTTCTAATCTTATCAAACTTCTAACTTTGTACAATCAAACTTTTTGGGCTTGCAGCCACAAATGAGCTAGATAACAAATATAACGAGTTGAAGTGTTTCTAGGTAACTCTTACAAGAGAATATTGCAATGTAAACACTCAGTTAAAACACTAACATTATCTCAAGAGAACATTTTCTCTTTTTTGTATGTAAGGAATTTGTTGCAGAGAAGTTTCACCCAATTGTTGTGTTTTTTGAATTGTTGCTCACACTTCTTTATATAGAGAAATATGATGGAATTAGGATTTATAACTATTGCAGGAACTTTTGCGCAATTCTCCTATGAAATGTAAGAATCCTACAATTAGTCAAATGTCTTGAATCTCCACTTTTATTCAATGTCTTTTCTTAGCTTTATGATGATTCAATGTATCTTGATCATTAAGTTAGAAACATCAGAGGATGTACGCGTCATAGGATCACATTTATGTCAATGGTTAAAGTAGAGGATAACTTCCATCAGAGAATAATAGATGATTTGACTTGGGTCAATTGAGAGACAGTGAATGCTGAAGTGTTGACTTTTCTCATTGTGTTGACCAGAGGATCAAATAGTTTTTTTAGTTGCGTTTAACAGACAAATATGTATTAGAGTAAGCATTAAGGCACGTTGATTAGAGTCACATTGAGGTGCGTTGATCGAGGTCTTGACTTAATTACACAGAGGAGGAGTGATAAAGCGTCATATATTCAGACGATCACTATTAGAGCTTGTGTTAGAACATCTGCACATCTCAAGAAAATACATTAAAACATAAATTGTTCTCACAAATATTATGTTATCATCAAAACAAAAACTAAAGGTTATTTTTCTCCGAACTAATTTGGTTCTATCAATCTCCTCTATTTTTTATGACGACAAATACTTATATTCGTGAACAATTTTTTAGCATGTAACCCTAAGTAAAAGTGTTAACACAATAATGATATTAGTATTCTTTAGCATATAACCCCTTATTCTTTAGCATGTAACCATTATTTGATAAAGATTAAAAAAGTTAATGACAAAGTTTTGAAAGAAACCAAAAATAATTCTCAGGGTAAAAATTGTTCTCAAGGCTTTCACCCTTTGTTATCAGATAAAAAGAAAACAAAATAAGAAAATATATCAAGTAAAACCAAATGCAAAGGAATCCAAAAATTTCATTAAGAAATTCAAAGTTTAGTTTTACAAATAAAGATATAAATTACAAAAATAAAAAATAAAAAAGCCTAAGGGTTTGGATTATTCAAGCGAGCTAGTCTTGATTGTTGGCCTATATTCCAGGAAAATGTCAGCTTTTTCTTCTAACCTTGCAAAGTAGTCTTTCTTCCCAAACTAAGAAGGGTCAAACGAGGTAGGGGAGAAGCCGAAGGGGCATCAATTTCAATAGAGGAACTAGAGCTTGAAGCAACAATTATAGTTAGGACTCCTAGAAGTGGTATCTCAACTTGAGGAATGACCACAAGAAACTAAAATGATTTTGGGGAAACAACCACTAGAATTTCCAAATGATGAGTTTCAGAGGGAGAGGCAGTTGCACTAGTTGTTCCTTCTAGTGTTGCAGGCAGTGTCCTCATAGTTTGAGTTTCTTGTGCCATCTTGAAGTTCAGAACCCAGAGGTATACAATCTTTGTAGTGTTCTGAATGACAACAATGTTCTGATGGACCAATTATTGTCCATACTCTATATTTTCTCTTACACAATTGGTTACAAAAGATAGACAATTGTTCTACCGGAAAGAGACTTCATTAGGATCCAAGGTACTTGAATTCATGTTCCTAATTCTGTTAACCCTAATAGTAAATGCATAAATAAATTCATTCAAGTTTGGGAAACTAGAATGTAGAGAATGGGTGAAGGGTGCAAGGTCATAGGGAATGTCAACATTTGGTTCCGTGATAGGATTAGCTTGGGTATGGGCAAGTTAGCTTCTAACAATGATTCAGAGACTAAGTCTTGGACTACTTGGGCTGCTACCTTAGAGAAGGAAATATGGAGAGGATTCACAAGCATGGGGGGTGAGTGAAGGTCAAATGCTGGGGTGGCAGTTGAGGGTGATGTTTTGTTTGGGGTAACAACTCTTCTTCTTTTGGAAACCACACATCCAATCATGATTTTTAAGAGAACTATGTACTTGGGATTTAAATGGATGACTTTGGTGTTTACAAAAGGATTCTGAAAGCGTTCCTTGTTTATCTTGGACATACCAACAATTCACTCGTAGCCATATTCCATTACCATTCATTCCTTCATGCATCTGGCAATGGCAACAATGGATTGTTGGGTGACTTTGATTGGGAACCCTGTTACATTGCTTCAGATTTTTCCATCCTGAGTGCTCCAACATAGTAGAGATGAGACTTGCATATGAAATGGACTTCATTTTTCTAGACCAAGAGTTGGTCAAACATGTCCTCATGTGTTTTAGGATGATGTTGGGGGGAGGTTTGTCTTAATCCCTTGAGATACATTTCACATGATGCAATTATGGTTCTTGCTCAAAATACTCCACATAGCCACTTTTGAGAACCACACATCCAATCATGATTTTGTAGAAAGCTTTGTACTTGGGTTTTAGATGGATGGTTTTGATGTTTACAAAAGGGTTCTCAAATTGTTCCTTGTTGATTTTACACATACCAATAGTTCTATCTTAGTCGGATTCCATTACCATTCCTTCATTCATGCATCTGGTAATGGCAACAATATATTTTTTGGTTACTTTGATTGGGAACCCTATAAAAAAAAGGCGGATATTTTTTTAAAGGAAATGGTACATGGGAAAATAATTACGCTAAAAAAATAAAATTTTCTTTTATAGCGATGGAAGAAATAATTATTAAATTATAACATGTAATCTCTAGTTACTTTATGAATTATTTAGTAGTATGCCAAGTTAATAATTCCAATTAAAATTTTATGAAAATAAAATAATGAAATTCATATGAAATTTATTTTTTGCAGAAAATCCACATATGCTCAAAATAAAAATGTAGTTGTAAGTAAAAGCAAAAAGGTTTAAATATGTCTATGGTCCTTGTAATTATAACTTTTTTTGATTTTGGTCCTTGTAAAATTTTTTGTTTGGTTCACATCCTTACACATACAGATTCATTTTAAAATGGTTCATCGGTCCAACTTCTTTTAAAAAAATTGTCAAGTGAAAAAATCTATTAAGTCACATAAAAATTAATTAAATAACTAACATCATTAACCTTAATATAATTAAATAATCAACATTGTTAAACCAATTTTTCATTTGAAGTTTTTATTTTTAAAAATCTTATTATAAAAATTATTTTTAAATTTTTTTAATACAAACGGATCTATTTTTCAATAAAATTCACCGGAGATGCATTGTCAGTCTAAATCTCTTTTACATCAACAACTAATAATAATTCGTCACATCGAGAAAACATTTAATAACTAATTTAATAATCGTTTGATAAATTAAATTGAAATTAAACGATGGTGTAACAACTTTACACGTTTAATAATTTCCATTCCATGCGAATGCGCTATGCATTAAATGGACAATGCGAATGCGCTTTGAATAAAATATTACATTACAATTTTTCTAAAGGATATATTATATTACAGTTACTACATTACAAAAACCTACATCATGTAGTTGAATCACATTGGATCGAAATGCCAAATAGTTTCACTTAGGTCTCCGTCTACCTTAAACAGATTAACTACCTCCATTTGATCTACTTTATTTATTACGACATTATGTAATCTCCCATCACTAATACAAGATAGAGTTTTTAATAATAAGTGTTAAGTCGATTATCTATCACCTGAATTAGCAAATGAGGCGGCGATATGTTTAGTATGGTTTTTTAAATAAACTGAATTAAAAAGATGAACCGACAATTATGTAAATATGTGAAAGTTATTTAGTACATGTTTAAGTCGGGTTTTTAAATAAACGACTTAAAAAATGAGGCAGTAGCAATTGTGTAAATACGTGAAGGTTAATAACTCAGTTATAACAATAAAACACTTAAGATTGATAATAAAAAAAAAAATATATCACAACATGTTCTGGTTGCGATGGATCGAGAACCCTAAAAACCCATCTTTCTATGTTTCACTCGTGTTCGTTCCTCCATCTCCATTGCTCCTGCTTCATCTTTCTTCTTCTCCATTTATTTGCTTCCTCATGGACGTCCTCTGCGTTCTTCACCTTCATCGTGGATTCTTATGCGTTTTCCGTGGTTAGTTGTTGTTGCACCGTTTGTCTGTGTGTTCATTGTTATCACCATTGTTGTGTATGTGTCGTTTTGTTATTTATTATGTTTGTTGCTGTTGCTGCTAATCTTAGGTCAGCTTATTTTTTTTTTACAATTTTAGATTTATTTCATAATTTTATTCTTGTACATCGATTACATTTGTGAAACAAGAGAGAAAAGAAAAGTTATGTTAGCGTGTTTTATATTGTTGTTGGAGTTGATACATTTTTTTTGTATTTAGTTTTACAATCTATTTTTTATAACTTATGATATTAACCTCTCAAGTTCATAGATGTGAGATAAGAAAAAACAGTAAGGTTGAAATAGAAAGAGATAAAAATTTAGAAGCAACTTTAAATGGGTTTATGTGTAAGAGGATTCATTGTTTTTCTATCTTGCAACAATAAGTTGTATGAGGAAAAAGGTAAATTTGCACAGTTGAATTGATCAATTTAATGGAGAAAATAATATTTTCTTTCTTTCAATTTTTGGAGTTTTAGAGAATTATAAAATGTGTTTACGATTTCATAATGACAAAATTACTTTGGAATTTTTTTTATATAAGATGACGAGGAGGATGCTATTGTCATGGTTAAGTGTGAACTTTCACAATGTTGAGGTGATATATATATATATACTACTTGTTAGCAATTTAATTATTACTCTAACTAAACATATATTATTTCTTTATTTAAACTCTTTGGCATTTAACTGTATTTATGTGTTTTTGGTTATTTAACTATCTTCTTATACATTTTGTAGTTGATAACATAGAATATATGACGCTGTCATGCTACTTTAATAGCTTAGCTATCCTAAAACAATGACATTTTCCTCTATTTTAGCCAAGTTCTATATCTTGACATTTTTATAATATGGAGTTGGTCATGATGCCTTTAATTGTGTAATGCTCTATGTGTTTGTTTGGTTATGTGGTTTTCAAACATGGTGCAGACTTTATATAGGTGTGATGAAAAAAGAAAAAAGATGAGAAGTTATAAAGCACTAACCCGACATAATTTGAAGAGTGAGAGTTTTTTTCAATCTTAAGAGTGGTGTATGCTAATTTTTAATGATATAGACGAGGCCAATATTATTAGGTTCTATTGTAAAATTTAGTAGATATATAGTGTCTATTTTTAAGTGGTGTATATTGAGTTTATTTACTCTACTTTTTATACATATATTATTTTAAATTGACTTAAAAATTTATTTTTGTACTAGTGCATAACACTACGTAAAAATGAGAGTTATGCCACTAGTCAATTTCTTTATATACATCAATTTCGTTGCACTAAGCCACTAGTCAAACTCATTAATATTGTAGTATCATTTTAAGAACACGAATAAGAAGCAATGTAACCAGATCAAGTATGTAGAATAAGTAATTAATTCAATAATTAAACTTCATAGAAATCACTCAAATAAGATTGACTCATATATAATAATGTTTTTTGATATATCTTTTAGAGGACTAAAAGTTTAGATTTTTATTTTTTTCATGGGATGAGTGTTGAGCTTTGGCCTAATCAACTTATCAGTTTTGGTAAACTTTATGTTTTGAGGGTTCAAGTTAACTAACTAACTAACTGTTTCTGTTTTCGGCCGTCTATGTTAGTTACTTTTGGTTATAAGTAGTTTGTTGATTTAGCCTTTAGTTAGTTCATAAGCCATTATTCCACCTCTTGGAAAACATGAGAGAAAATCTTGTAACTTGTGAGGAGAGATTGTACCTTTCAAATGTAAGGAAGAAGAAGATCATAGAAATCAATCAATAAAAGTGGTTGTTGAGGATGTTGATTAGAGCAAAATGCTTTGATTCAAACCTCATTAATTCTTGGTGTGATTGTTTTTGTTTTTTATTTTATTTTAATTGCTTTCTTGTTTGTTAAGCTTTTTTGGTTCTTTAACTCTTACTAGTTTTGTGTTTTGTGCTTTTGGTACTGTGATTAGTTGGAAGGGAAGTTTACAAAAAGTGGTGGCTTTATCAACCACATAAGCTAAGTACATTGCTTCAACCGAGGTTGTAAAAGAATTTCTTTGACTCGAGGGAATTGCTAAATAATTGAAGTTGCAAGATAAGGCTATCACACTTCATTGTGATAATCAAAGTTCTATCCATCTCTTAAAGAACCAAGTCTACAATGAGAGAACCAAAAATGTTTGACATCAAGTTTCATTTTATTAGAGAAGTAATAGCTCAAGGGTCAGCTCATGTGAAGAAGGTTTCTACATATGACAATCTTGCTGATATGATAACTAAGGTGCTGCCAAACAGTAACTTTTCCATTGCTTGGACTTGATTCAGCTAAAAAGAGACTAGGCCCTTTGGGGTTGTAGCCATTGATCTAAAACTGTTTTTGGGATGGTTGATCAAGTTACTGATCTAAGGGGGAAAATTGTTGAGCTTTGGCCCAGTCAACTTGTCAGTTTTGGTTAACTTTCTGTTTTGAGGGTTCAAGTTAGTTAACTAACTAACTGCTTCTGTTTTTAGCAGTTTATGTCAGTTACTCTTGGCTATGAGTAGTTTCTTGATTTAGCCTTTAGTTATTTCCTAGATCATTATTCCACCTCTTGGAAAACCTGAGAGAAAATATTATAACTTGTTAGGAAATATTGTAACTCTCAAATGTAAAGAGAAGAAGAAGGTTATAGAGATCAATCAATAAAAGTGATTGTTTGGGATGTAGATTAAAACACATTGCTTTAATTCGAACCTCGTTAATTTTTTGTGGGACTGTTTCTGCGTTTTTTTTTTTACGTTTTATTTGCTTAATTTTTTGTTAAGTTTTTTTGGTTTTTTAATTCTTTCTCCTTGAATCATTTCTTTGATTAAGATGAAAAACTTAATTGTGTGTTTTGCATTGTGAATTTGAGATAATTTCTAACAATGAGAATCATAATTATTTAAAACAACATATATAAGCACTACGCCAAAAATGACATTTTATAGCGCGTCTTTTACAGCGCTTATTAAATACAAGCGCTGTAATATAAATTTTTAAAAATAATGGAGGCTACAACAGCGCTTTTTTTACAAGCGCTGTAAAAAAAGCGCTATTGTAGGGTCATATAGGGTCAGAAAGCGCTATCACATAGCCTTTTACAGCGCTTCTTCAGAAAGCGCTGTAAATCAAGCGCTATTGCATAGGCTTTTACAGCGCTTTCTAAGCGCTTTAAAATAAAGCACTGTAAAAGCCTTGTGTTTTGTGTCATTGGTTGACCTATTACAACGCATTTTAGACAAGCGCTGTAATAGGCTTGCCCATTAAATTTTTATAGGACCTATTAGAGCGCTTTTTTAGAAAGCGCTGTAAAATCATTCATTTCAAATAAGAAGCGTTCACTTTAAGTAAATAAAATCAAATTTAAAACAAATTTAATACGTTGTCAAAACCCTACGAAATCTCATCTCCCCTCCCCTGCGAACCTCTCGTGTGCGCCCATCTACAAATTGATTTACTTCTTCCTCCTTTAAAACAAATTGATCATCAACGTTGTCTAAGGTAATTCAAATTTATTTTATTTATTTGTTGTTGTCACTAATTCAAACTGATAAATTGTTACATGATATAATTTGAAATTGTTACATTGTTACATGATATAATTTGTAAAAAAAGCGCTGTTGTACCACTAATTTATATATCAAAAACTTGAAATAATGTTTATTGTTACTGATATAATTTGTTACTGATAAATTTTATTTATAATATATCAGACTGATATAGGTCATAATATATCAGAATTGAAATCATGCTTACTGATATAAATTGTTACATGATATAATAGGGTTTCTGATAAATTTTATTTATATGTGTATTATCAATATATATATAGGTCATAATATATCAGACTTGAAATCATGTTTATTGTGTAACTTCATTTATATATATAGGTCATATAAATGGACCGGAAATGGATGTCTGCCAATCGATTGACAAAAGAGTATGAAAATGGAGTGAAGGAGTTTATTGAGTTTGCAGTGATGAATGCAAAAGATCCAAATAGAGTCGTTTGTCCTTGTTTAAAATGTTGTTTTGGAAAACGCATTAGTATGGTATGGAATTGATCAAAGCTATACATGTTGGATAAGACATGGTGAGAAAATCAATGATAATACTCGCACAGATACATATGTTTCAACTAATTTCGACACAGATACATATGAGCCAGACCGAGTTGAGGAGATTGCAAAAGCAGTTGAAGAAGATCTTCGTGATTGTCCTAAAATGTTTGAGAGCTTGTTGAGTGATGCAGAGAAACCATTATATAATGGTTGTACTAAATTCACAAGACTTTCGGCGATACTAAAGTTATACAACTTAAAAGCGAGTAATGGATGGTCTGATAAAAGCTTCACAGAATTACTAACCCTCTTAAAAGATATGTTGCCAGATGATAATGAACTTCCCAGTAGAACCTATGAAGCTAAACAAATTTTATGCTCTATTGGTATGAGTTATGAAATGATTCACGCGTGTCCTAATGATTGCATTTTATTTCGAAATGAATATGAATTACTAAAGGCGTGTCCGAAATGCAATGTATCTCGATATAAGAAGAAAGAATCTACTCCAGCAAAAGTCGTGTGTTATTTTCCTATAATACCAAGATTTAGGCGCATGTATCGCAGTGAAGAAGATTCAAAACACTTGACATGGCATGCAGATGAAAGAATTAGAGATGGAAAGTTTCGACACCCTGCGGATTCTCCGCAATGGGCAAAAATTGATCACGAGTATCCTGAATTTGGGATAGAGTCGAGAAATCTACGCCTTGCACTTTCTACTGATGGAATGAATCCACATGGTCTTCAAAGCATCTCCCACCCATACAAGAAATCTCGTATGGGATATGCTCGTCTAGAGCAAAAACTTGTAAGTATACTATCTAACTAATGTGGTATATTTAATTAATGTGGTATATTATAATCTATACTATCTAACTAATATTTTGTTTATGATCTTAACGATAATAGCTACAAGACACCCAATCCGATCAACCGTTGGGTCGTCATATATTGTGGAAGGAAGCTCGTGTAAATAAAGATGAAGTGGTTGATAACGAAAATGTACAAAAAGTAATAGAACTTTGTGTAAGTATATTTATCACTTTAATATTTTTTAATATTGTGTTTTAAAATGTTTTTGAACTTATCTTTTTAATCCTATGTGTATTTTAGGTGAATCTTGAATCGGAAAATCAAGAGGACAACAAGGGAAGTTGCAGGGACATATTGGGTAAAGTGTATAATGTTCCTGAATATTCCGGCCGCGTGAGGGGGAAAGGATTTGGCGTAACTCCTAGAAGTTATTTTTCACAAGAGAAGCGCCAAAATCCATCTAACGAGGAAGTATTAGAGAAGATTAGAGTATTAACGGAGCAAGTGGCCCTCTTGGTGAAGACAAATAAAGACAAGCAACTTGCGGACCAGCCCCAACGTGAAATTCACATAGAGAGTGAAAACGCAAGTTGCAACGTTGGTCTCAACAGTATTCCTGAGGTAATTAAATTTGCGGACCAGCCCCAACGTGAAATTCATTAAATTTTCTTGTTTCACATATACTTATGTATTAATTAACCATTGATTTTAGGGGGTCACTCTATGCTTTCTATACTTATCCTCCCCTACTCATCGGAAGGTCGGAAAGGGAACATTGTGCAATGCTCCGGGCGAAGTATTGCACAACACACCAATTCCTGCGGGCCATGTCAAAGTATCGCTAGTCATTGCTTTGGAACCAAATGCATCGTTACCTGTACCAGACAACGATGCAGATTTGAATTATTTGGGCGAAGCAATTGGCAGCTACGTGGCATGGCCCAAACATCTTGTCTCCCTTGACAAGGTATGTTTAATTGCTATAAGGTTTGTAACTTATTCTATAAGGTTTGTCATTTTTTCTGATTCAATAAACTAACAATTTATTAACCTCATTTTTTCAGATTGAAACTAATAAACCACCCGCACAGCAAGCCAGCAAGCCAGCTGCCGCACCACGACTGGATGTTCGTGGCAAAAATAAAGCCGGCAAACCTCAAAAATTGGAGGGTAATAAAACTGGTAAACTGCAAAAGCTGGAGGGTAATAAAGCGGCCAAAATTGTTGCTGCTAAAAAACTAGTTCGTGTAAAATCAGTTGCTACTCCTGCTCCTAAAATAAGTCAGCCACGACTTGCTCCAATTGGGTCGTCTCTTGACATACAGGCAAAAAAAAATATGGGCAGCGACGATTCACGAATAATAAGCATGGATAAAGATCTATTCGGAGACGCGTATGAAGAATTTTTTGAAAAAGAGCACATATACGAAATTCTCAACCATAAGGAGCTGAGTGCTACTGTTATGAGCATTTACATGAGGTAAAAATTACTTTTCATCTCATTTATTTGTAATTAATTTAATTTATTGTTAATTAATCCAATTTGAAATTTTTATTAAAGGATTTTGTATGAGAAGTTCATGTGCGCACGCAGATTGTCGAATAGACTTTCATTCTTGTCTTCGCATCAGATTTCGATGCTTAAACACGATCCAGCGAATGTAAATAAGTACGTTTTAGATATACTATTAGGAAATAAAGAGAAGGATAAGTTATTCCTCGCACCATATAATTCAGCGTACGTAATTATATATTCTATATTTATATCTTTTTTAATTTATGAGATCTTAATTTATTAGTTGTTAAACTAAATTTTTGTTGTTGTAGGGCACATTGGGTGCTAATTGCAATCAATGCGACCTCTGAAGTTATATACTACCTAGATCCCTTGCACGGCCATTACAACAATCGCCCCGAGTTAAAGACTTTGTTCGACACGTAAGTAATATTCATTTATTTTTTGCACATATATATATATATATATATATATATATATATATATATATATATATATATATATATATATATATATATATATTAAGATCACATTGATTTATAATCACATTTATTTATTCGATAGTGCTTTACAAGTTTTTCGAGCTCAAAGAGGTGTGACAGTGTCGAAGCTAAAGTCAAATAACATCACATGGATTCCAATAAAGTTTGAAATATATGCTTTTAAATTTCACTTACAATCAATACACAATTAAATAATTATTGACTTATATGTTTTATTTTATAGTGCCCTCGTCAAACTAACAACATCGACTGTGGGTACTATGTATTGCGATTCATGAAGGAGATTGTTGATAAGAATCAAATTTCAATCCCAGAAACGGTACGATATTTTAATTATTTGATTTTCATATATAAATTATGTTTATATTTGATTCTAACTTATTTATGTTCAATTTTTATATTAGTACTTTGACAATTCCAGTCCATCGTATTCTGAAGAAGAACTAACAGAGATAAAGGAAGACTGGTGTCAGTATGTGCTTCAAATGAATATTATTTGATTTGCTGGGAAATGGCAAGCTGCAAGGGATATGGTAGTTATGTGCTGTTTGTGTATATATTAGGTTGTGAATATGAGTAGTTGTATGAAAATAGTGCTGTAATTATACTAGGTTGTGAATATGAGTAGTTGAATGAAAATATGTGTTGTTTGTGTATATACTAGGTTGTGAATATGGTAGTTATGTGCTGTAATTATGAACTGATTGTTGTGAATATTTGTGCATTTGAAAATATAGTGAATCTGTTGTTGTGTACTGATTCTTGTATGTTTTAGTGCTGTTTTGTTGTTGTGTACTACTGATTCTGGATTGTGAAATGATTCTAGGTGAAAATGATTTTGGAATAAAATTTGTGAAGTGATTATGGACTAAAAGACAGCGCTTTTAAAAAAAACGCTTCTAAAATTTACAGCATATTATTTAATAAAACTAAAAAAAAAAACACCTTTTACAGCGCTTTCTCATAAAAGCGCTGTAATAGGTGCATTGTTATGCACCTTTTACAGCGCTTTTTTGAAAAAGCGCTGTAATAGGGTGCACCTACTACAGCGCTTTTGTGAAAAAGCGCTGTAATAGATGCATAACAATGCATTTGGATAAGTGCACCTTTTACAGCGCTTTCTTGAAAAAGCGTTGTAATAGGTGCATAACAATGCATCTGGATAAGTGCACCTTTTACAACGTTTTTTTGAAAAAGCGCTGTAATAGGTGCATAACAATGCATCTGGATAAGTCCACCTTTTACAGCGCTTTTTTAAAAAGTGCTGTAGTAGGTGCATAACAATGCATCTGAATGTGCACCTTTTACAGCGTTTTTTCAAAAAGCGCTGTAAAAGGCGTATAACAAGCGCGCAATATATCCACCTTTTTTACAGCGCTTTTTTTTTAAAAAAAACAAGCGCTGTTATATCCTTTTACAGCACTGGTAACTACAACGCTTTTTTTTTTTAACAAAAGCGTTGTAATAGGCTTAAAAAAAGCGCTGTAAAAAAAGTTTTTGCGCGTAGTGAAGTTTGAATTTGAATTAAATGAGTATGATTTTGTATATAGCTACATGTATCCCGACCATCTCATATATTTTAAGACGAATTTTATTTTAAAAATAAAATTTCAAATCCTGAAATTTTAATTGTTAAAATTTAATTAAATGATTAAAATGGTGGGACAAGTTGTGATTCCACCCAAACGAGATCTCAATTTTGGAGAAATAACAAAGCACAATGGAAGTTTCCACGCAGGAATAAATTTGGAGCATGTTACTTTTCTCAAGTCAATTCCACATAACCTCTCAAGTGTTCAAAGTCAAACCTACCCATAGTTTGGATTTAGGATCTTAGTGGAGAAGAATTGAATTTCATCACTTATATATATATATATATATATATATATATATATATATATTGGCGATCGCAGAGTTCAAAAAAATTTGAAGGTTCTAAAATATTAGTTATACATTATCAACGTTTACAAATTATTAGATGTCATTTAATAATCGAGTATAATGTAATGTTTTCATAAAATTATATAGATTCCCGAAAGTTGTATGTTAGTTTTTAATCATTCTTTTTATTATGGTCTAATTTTTTAAAATTAGAACAAAAGGTCTCCAATTGATTTAAAGGATTATATATATACATATCCAATTTTCCAAAACCTCCATTATAATCATTGCTCTAACAAACAAATGGAACAGATATGGAGAGTAACATGTTGAACCTGATCAAGGTGTATCCCTTAGTCATCATATCCTTATATTACTGTTATTGGATTCGTACATTTGTTCAACCAGGAACAAAAAGACTTATTTGTTTTCTTCCCATTATTTGTCTCAATCTCTTCATTCCTCTTACTTTTTCCTCTGTTCACTTAACAGGCACCTTAGGATTCTTCTTCGCATGGCTTACAAACTTCAAACTCTTATGTTTTGCTTTCAATAAAGGCCCTTTATCCTCTGATTCTTCAATCTCTCTCCCACTTTTTCTAGCTCTTGCATGCCTTCCCATCAAGATCCAACAAAAAAAATATTCCCATGATCAAAATGGAAACACCAAAACCCCATCTCAAGATCTTTTAGATTCATCCAAAAGTTCTAATTTTGAAACTAAAAAAATTTCAAAAGCACTATTTAAGAGTACCCCATTTCTACAATATGCCATAAAGGGTATTCTTTTGGGAGTTTTGGTAAAAATCTATGATTATAGTGATCATATTCACCCAAAAATCATATTGGGTATGTATTGTTTCCACGTTTATTTTACGTTGGAAATAATGTTAGCAACTATTGCATTACTTGCTCGAAAGATTTTGGGGTTGCAATTGGAACCACAGTTCAATAATCCAATAATCTCAACTTCACTACAAGATTTTTGGGGAAGGAGATGGAACCTTATCGTAACAAGCATCCTACGACCAACAGTGTACGAACCAACGCTGAAAGCAGCGAAGAACGTTATTGGTCCAAAGTGGGCCCCACTACCTGCCGTGTTGGGAACGTTTGTTGTGTCGGGGTTGATGCATGAGTTGATACTGTTTTACTTGGGGAGGTCGGAACCAACGTTTAAGATGATGGGGTTCTTTGTTTTGCATGGAGTTTGTTTAACGGTGGAGATCAGTTTGAAGAAGTTTGTTACTGACAGGTGGCGGTTGCCGAAGTTGGTTTCTGGACCGTTGACCGTTGGATTTGTTTTTGCAACATGTTTTTGGTTGTTCCTTCCTGAGTTTATTAGGTGTCGTATTGATGTTAAGGCGTTTGAAGAGTACGCTGCTTTAGGCGCGTATGTAAAAAATCTCACTTCCGTCTTCTGATATACTTTTTGTTAATCAAGAAAGAATCTTACTTCTAGGTGTGTTTTCCAATCTTGTGTTAGGAAAAAGAATATCCATCAATCTCGTATTAAACGTTTGATTTGTAAGATTTACTTGTATACTATTATTTTTCTACGTTAACAAGTATTTCTAGTACACTTTGTTAGGCCAAAAAAGGAAAAATTTCACATTTAAATTCTAAGATTTTATTTTTACATTTAAATTTTTAAAAAATGTTTTTAAGGTACTTATTAATATTTTCTTTTTCTATTTATATTATCAATAAAATATTATTTATTTTATTTGTAAGTTATAACATAATTGGTAAATTTTGATATTATTATGTTATACATTTTCTTTCAGATTTGAATATGAGATGCAATTGTGTAAAGATTATAAAAAAAACGTTATTTTTTTTGTTTTAGTTCTAGTTTGATTTTTCTTTCAAAGGAATGTGCCTTAATAATCTATAAATCAGTTGAGAGTAGAGATGAAAATAGGTCAGTTCGATAGGAGTCTACGTCAGGCCTAGGGTAGACCAGATTTTTTTTAAATAGATAAGGCAAAAGCTTCTAAAAAAGCCTATTTAGTTAAAAAGTTCAGGCTTCATGCCACATAATAAGCCTATTAGGCCGACCTTTTTGTTATATATATTCAGCTTTTAATAATTTATGCATATTAACCTTATTTAGTTTTTGATATATTTAAATGTATTATTATAAAATATAATTTAAGTAGGAAGTATATAAAGTCATATTCTTCAAAATGTGATGTTAAATATCAAAATAGAACTTTATTTTATTCATATATTAACTCGCTAATCTATTTATAGATATGTTTGGTTACTTATTCCAAAATATTAAAATGAAATAGGCTTTTAAATAGGCTAACAAATCATACCAAACTTTTATCAAGTTTAGGTTCAAGCCTAAAAAGTAACCCTATGACAGACCACAGGTCAAACTTATGCCTTGAATTTTTTGACAGATCAAGTTCAGGCTTAGCAAAGCCTAGCTCGACCCAGCCTATTCCCATCCCTAGTTAAGAGGTAAGTAAAGTGTGTCTAAAAATTGTTTCAATTATAATTCGAACAGAGATTCTCGCAAATGATTCGTTATTAAACTAAAGTTTATTTTCAACTAATATATTTCAACTTATCTAATTACTTCATTAACTAATATTATTAAATTTATTTTAGTAAGTGAAACTTATTTTATCATTAAAATAAATATAGTTAATTAAGAATTATGTACAATTCAAATAAGACATTTATACTGAGAAAAAAAAATTATTTCTTAATTCTCATGTATCTTCTCTTTGAGTATTTATTGAAAGCAATGTTTTTTGGAATTAAAATATAACGTTTAAGTAACTAAAAATGTACCTTATATGCTCTAACGTAAATTTAGAGGTAGATTAAATATTAGAGAATCCTAACAAGTATCTTAGAGCATTGGTTGAAAAACTAATAGATGTAAGGTTGATATATCTCAAATAGTGTCTTATGTACGAGTCATAAAAAAAAAGTATTAGAGATGACTAGCTAGACTCCTAACAAGATTACTCATCTATGAAAGTAATGAATTCGGTGATATTATTATTTTTATGGTTGGTGTATTCTTTTCGTTTTATTTCTGGCTTTTTTTTTTTGTGGCAACAATGAAACTTTGACATGTATAGATAATGTGATAGGTCATATATATGTTTGACTTTGATTAACTATTTTGAATGGAAAAACCTAATTTACATTAAGTTAAGGTATCAACTTGATCCATTTAAGAGTTAAGGAACTAAACTAACCAACAATATAAATTAAAGGACTAAAAAAATTGATTAAGCCTTAAAATAGGTTGTTAATACTAGGAGGCAACCATTGAGAAATTGTATTCTTAGTTGACTTTTAATTATTATTTTACTATCAACAGGAGAGACACGTGAGGCGTGATTTTAGCACAAGACTAGGGATGTGTTTTAAAGGTGGAGATTGAAAATGGAAAATAAATCAAGTGACAAGTAAAGAGGATCCAAATCCAAGATGTAGTCATTTTCACTAAATGATCCTCGATCTGAAATAATATTTTTCAATAATGTTTCGTTCCATGCGCTCTGTACTAAATGGACTTGGTATTTAGATATACAGAAATATATTTTATTAAAACAATCAATTGTTGTGTATGGTACAGTTGCTATTAAATATTTGGCTTATATTTTGCCATTTGAATAAATTATATAACAGTTTCTAAATTAAAAAAATGTACATCGTGGTAGTGAATCACATTGGATCCAAATGCCAATTAATTTCTAAGTTTGTGCAGTCAAGTGAGTTTTTGACTCTGTTTAAAGCTGCTTGCCTGTGTTGCAGAAGTGGAAGTGATGGATCTTCGCTTTCCTCGGAGAGATTGTCATTTTGATTTTTGCGTGGAACTCTCCTTGTGAAAGCTTTCCATTTTGATTCAAATACACAAGCTACAACAGCAAAAGAAAACACAACAAAAACATCAACGGGCAATTCTAAAATTCTTAACCGACAAAATATAAAATGATGCAACATTAGAAGATATAAGGTTGGTTTGATAGTAGAGGTGGAGAAAGTATGGACTGGAGTGATAAGGAGGTTGCAGGTTTCATCCCCACCCTCAACAAAATACTAACAAACTAATTATTAATAATGGTTGTTGCAAAAAGAAAAAAAAAGATGCTGACATTTTAAACACAAGCCGTAAAATAGCCTATTCAATTCAGGAAAGATAGCTGGATTATAATATTGGCAAGTATGGTTTCACTGTATAGCAAAAGATGCAGAGAGAGGGAGAGTGATTAGGGCCTGCATACAATGTCACAGTTGCGCATAAAAGACTTTTCATATTACCAATCATTAGTTTATTTTTTATTTTTGGTATAAACCAATCATTAGTTTATTAAAAGGGGCTATGAAATAGTCAACCATGTGGCAAAGACCCTTATAATGTTAAACAGATCTAACGCTCAGTACTGTAAAAATATGAGAAACAAAAATCAACACAGATTTATCATCTTAACTAACAGACTTAGCGGGAAGCTATGTTGCACCGACACAATACGAGTATCGGATATATATGATACGGCGATACGCCATTCATTGAAAAATATAGGATCCGATACGTTTAGTATACATATATAAAATTAAAAAATAAATATAAAATAGAAATTGCAAATCATTGTCTACCAAAAACAAAACTTAGTATACAATTTTTAACACATTACTAAATAGTATTTACTAAAAAGTTAATATCAATGTCTTTCAAAAAGTTAATAAGGTGTTGGAATTATGGAAAAGAATTAAAACAGCCTTGTTTAGTGGAATTTGAAAGTATTGAAGGAAGGAGAGATAATACACTTAAAAATATAGGTTACTGGAAAAGAAATTGAACAGCCATGAAAATTGAAAAGCCTTGAGAAGTATCCACAGCATGTTGAGCCGTATTCAACATTTTTTGTTTTTAAAAAAAATCAGGATACTCTGTTGATACGTATCGATGAATTATCGTGTCGCATTGGTGTATCGGTACATATCGAGTACGATACAACATAATTTTAGAGTATCTGTGCTTCATAGGTCAGAAGATTATTACAGTTGGGAAAAACTATCCCTTCCACTGATTAGACTATTCTGCAAAGATACCTTCAGGAAGTTGTAAAATACGTAGCTAGATAGTAGAGAGGGGAGGAGCGAGATATTAGGGTCTATGGCTACAGGGTAATGTAATATATGTGCCAGTACTATGTCTAAATTGTGCAGAAAATACTTCCCAAATTGAGCCGAGTCCTCATCTCAGATGATAGTATTTTATTGGAGGAAATACTGTCTCATGGAAAAACAAGAAGCAATGTAACAAAATCGAGTAAAAATCAGACCGCACTGCATATTACCTCTAACCTGAACTTTTACATGAGGACCAAATATCTCAAAGTGGGTAGTCATTTTATCATAGAAAATGTGCTTTAGGCATTTCTTATCACTAGCTAACTTAATACCAATGACTAAGTAGCTCATACTCTTATCAAATCCCTTAGGAGTCCCTGAATAAGATTAATTTGTAACAAACTGAGTGCATATACTTTGCATGTTCTAGGAGTGTTACTTGTACAATACTCCCTCTGTCCCAAAATATAAGTAAAAAATGGTCAAAGAAACTCGATGTATTTGGTTCTAAATTTGGACTATATACATAAACTTTATTTGCCTCATTTTTGCTTATATTTTGGTTCAGAGTTGTAGTCTATTTAAGGGCAGTGTGTCCGAAAACACACATATATCAGGTTGTTGTATATTATACTGACACTGTATTGCATTCCAATGATATCGCAATAATAGAATGGCATGATTTTTCCCCCATTTCAACATATATAAATTACAATTGGACCATATCAAGCATTGGTAATTGACGTGTCAACTATATCACTCAAACGGACAAATATCAAAGAGAAACAGGAAATATTTATAAAAAAATTAGATAAGCTACAAGAACATAAGTATATCAACATTGTACTTTATCCACACATATTAGCTTATTACAATGGTAAACAATCTGTAGTAACGTTATTATAAAAAGAACACAAAAAGTAGTCATATTTATTTATACCTTCACTTCGGTCTGCAAAGCCACAAATGAGGCATGCACAAATCCATGGCCTTCCAGCACGGGAAGCTTTTGCACCGCCTTTAAGTTCACCGTTGTGCTGCTTCAAACTACATCAATGAAGAAAAGTACAAATCAAACACCTATTTCTGTTTTCTTTTCTTTTTCAAAA
The DNA here is from genome assembly GCA_037974735.1 of Cicer chorassanicum. NCBI lineage: Eukaryota > Viridiplantae > Streptophyta > Magnoliopsida > Fabales > Fabaceae > Cicer > Cicer chorassanicum. Next base: position 54,861,617 of record JBBPBP010009779.1, on the reverse strand, counting down.
CAAACACCAATTTCTTTAACTCCTGAGCAAATGACATATCAGCAGCATCGTAAAATAAAAGAGAAAAATAACTGCATTAATAGAACAAAAATTACACCTAGCTTATAGCATACAGAAAAAAGTGAGAACTGCATAATCGTTGCTCGTAGCTCAAGTTTCACATACTATAGTTTCTTGAACATGCATAATCGTTAACCATATCATACAAAATCCTGGGAAATTATATATTGCAGAACAAAGGAAACATTGTAATTTTCAAACCATTCTTGCCTAATTTGATGGGAATTTAAATGTCAAGACTTCTTGCAAATATCCTTGGAATCAAATCTAGTGTTGGAATATTTTATTAAATATTTCATTAATTATATTTCAATATCATCATGTGGCCATATAAATTTAAATTAATTATTTATCAATTAAGAGCTTAAATTGACCAGTGATCAAATTAAGTGATAAAAGCAAATTAGGTTTCTAGTTTAGATAATTAATTAATTAATTAATTGATATGAGCTCAAGTAAAAGTGAATATCGTCCTTTAAGTCTTAACTCAAATGACAAATATCAAAATTGTTAGGTTGGACATCATATCTCGGGGGAGTTGTGTGTGTGAATCTCTAGAAGTATTTATCATCTTGTCTACAGACCATCTAAGGTATAAAGAGACCCGAGATATTGCAGTTGTATGTGTGAGTGAATATCGTGATCCATTTCAGAATAATGGGAAAGACTGTCTAGGGTATGAAGAGACCCGGTTGATGAAGAATGACAAGTCAACAAGTGTTCATTACATGTCTTTCTTTTTTTTGCATTTCATGATTACTATCTAAGCAATGGAGCAAGGTATTTCTAATATCTTTGATGAATCAACATATATGTAGTAGATCCTAAATGCTCTGCACTAAATTATGATTAGATTTATAATCTGTATTGAACCTGCCTTATGTAATTATTAATTTAATTTCAACATCTAGCCATAACAATTGTAATTCTAATTCTAATTGGAAAAAAAAAAAATCAAAGCACGATACAGAATTGCAAAAAAAAAAAAAAAAATTCAGCACCCAATGGAAAGGGTAGCGATCAGATTAAACGTTAATTGAATATGAAAATAGACAGAAAGGGTGTCGTATAGCTCAGAAAAAAGGTAAAA
>JBBPBP010009779.1:54806957-54859967 GCA_037974735.1 Cicer chorassanicum | reverse complement strand
AAAATTTACTATTTTAAAAAAAGTTAAAAATATATTTTAGTATATAACCATACATAACAATATCAATATTTCAGAAAATAATATAAATTTTTCTCTAAGTCTATATCAGTAATGATATAATAAGAAAAAATAGAAGAAAAAAAATTTGTTGGCCTACTTCTAAATTATATCTCTCTATGTGATTTAAATATTAATTTTAGTTATGTCATAAGTGACATGTGATAGATTTTTTAGATATTATAGATTTCATTAAAAGAATATTTTTCCAGTAATGATAGTATATAATATTCAATTTAAAGATATTTATGGAGGAATAACCGTTATCAATAATAATGAAGGAGCAGTGAGTGTCGAATAATTGATATTTATTGTATTGTAATTTGTAACTTATGGCACATAAATAGTCCACAAAATATTATATGAAAAAATGTAATAAAGTGTATTCACAAAGTGAATAGGAAAACTCTCTATGAAGATGTACGTCAGTTTTTTAGCTGAGGTGGCAAATGTTCTCATACGTCGAGGAAATAGGATGAGGTGACAGCGGAGTCTGTTTTAAATATATATAATAGATTCATATATATTGTACTTATAAGATAACTAAATATATGTTTGAGTTTGTACTAAATTTCTAATGTCTTTGTGATGGTGAAAAATATTTTGTTGATGGATTGAATGAAAATGATATATTAGGACATGCATAATTAGCAATGTATATCAACGCCCCAATCGCGTTAAGATATGTACTTCAATATCAAATAGTTATATATCCTCTTCCCAAGATCTTTAAGGATTTTTTATCTTAATCTAGTGATTTCACAATTATAGGAGCACACCACGAAAGAAATTTGTTTATATAAAAATATTTTAGCACTTGGCTATATAAGCTTGTTGATGTACAAAAATTCCATTATTCAAATATTTAATTTGTAATCTCAGACAAATTTGTCTTTCCCAAGTACTCCATCTCAAACTCTTTCTTCAACAATCTATAGTTTTTGAAAGCTCTTTAGGAATTTCGATAATATTTATATCATCATCATTGAGGTCAATTATAGAAAATTCATTTCTAGATTTTTTCATGAAAATACATGGCCAAATTGAGTATTTTTATATCATTCATTTAGCAAATATTTACGGAGATAATTATACCACATGTGTCCAAATTGTTTTAGCACATAGAGACATATTCAATTTGATAGAGCAGTTTTCTCGATTGCCTATGCTATAAGTCTCACAAAAGTTTAACACTTCAAAGAGTTTCATGTAAATATCACTATCTAGTAAGTCATTTAAGGAAATTGTAACAACAACAATCATGTGCAAATTGTACCCTTCATGTGCTACCAGACTAATTAAGTATCGAAAAGTGCTTGCTACTAGTTAAGCTTAATATCTTCATTAATATTTATCATATTTAGTGTAACACTCTGAATTTTATTAAACACTATTTACTCAAATAAACAAGATTTTAAAAAATTGAATTGGTATGAAATGTTTTTTAAAGTATATGTGAAAGATAAATATAATTTTGAAGATATCGTGTAAGTTTGGAAGCCATTCTTACTTGAAAATATTTGAAATGTGTCATTTCGTAGTGCAAGAGTATTGTCTCGTAATACAAAATGGTACATTCCCATAGTAAAAATACTAACTTGTATTGTAGTGTGAAAGGTCAATATCACAGTGCAAAGACATATTTTTCAAGAACTTTGAGTTCTCTGTTTGGTCTCACAGTGCGAAGTGTATGTCTCCTAGTGCGCGTCAGAATAATATTGTGAATACATAGTTTTGTCTTGTAATGTGAAACAAAGTTTTACACGTCGGTATTTAAGGTTTTTCATAAAAAAATTCCTAATTTACTCGTCTCCAAGTCTCCACAAAAACTTGGAGAAACAACCTCTATCTTTTCTATTTTAGTTTCAAGATTCATAACCATGAGTTCTTGCTTAATCATGCATTTCCTGTCTAAATGCAACCTTTGAATTAGTTACGAAGAAACCATCTTTTGGTCACCTTGAGTAAAACTCATCTCTATGACCATAAGACATCAACTCATCTTGATTCTTGAGTGTGGATGGAATGATATAACCATAAATGAACTCCACCTCTGTTTAGAATATATTTTAAGCATTAGAGAATACTTTTACTACGTAGTGAGAAAACTCATTTGACCTTAAACATAAATCTAGTTGACCTTATATCATTCCATCCACACTCAAGAATCAACATTACTCTCCAACTAGATTTATGTTTAAACCTCAATTAGGGTTTTTTGAGGGGAGTAATGTTGAAGTTTGGATTTGATGATGGGTGGGTAAGGTTGATGATGATGTGTGCTGAGTTATGCCAATAACTCAATTGACATAACTCAATCTTGGTAAATTTTTTGTGTTTGAGAAAATAAATCAAGACAATTTAATTCCTCTGTAATCACAATTATAAAATTAATTTTTTTTATGCTAACATGTGCGTTGACTTGTCAATTTAACTATACTACATAATTTATTTAAAAGGGGACAATTAAGTCCCAACAATAATTAAAAAAGGACAGTTAGATCCTTATAAGTAATTAAAAGGGATAATATAGTCCCTATAATAAAAAATTCACTAAATCATAGTAGAATTTTAAAAAGAACGTCAATAGTGCATAGCAAAAACAAGGGAATTCAAGAACCAGCTTCAACAAATAAAGGTGAATTAAAAATCAAGAATCAATGAGTAGAACAATAACTCAACATACTGTGGGAACAGCAAAACATAGCAACAAGGTAGAGCAAGGACAAAAAATAAAATCGAAAAATGTAATAAGAACAAAGCACAAAATTGAAACTGGGAAGAGCAAAAACTCACAGAACATTGCAACATTGAAGCAAAAATTGCATGAACGAAAATCAAATCGCAAGAACAAAGAAGGAAATCACAACAAGAGAGAAGCAGAAAATCAAGAAAGCAAGAAGCATGAACAGAGAAGACTTTTTGAAGCAAAAACTGCATGAACCGGGGGCATTTTTATATATTGTCTATAGTCAACATATACCAACTCTTGTTTTAGGGCGGGACTATAAAAAAAAAATATTTTGGAGAATTTGTTTTGGAGCGGATGTCTATTCGAACCATTTAACTCTATCACTAAACATCTATCTATAACTACGACTTCTTGTTTGATGTTTGTTGGTATGTTATATCTATACCTACAGCATTTATGTGTGTCACTAACAACAACCGTTGGTATATGACAAAATTCTTGTAGTGTATCTTATTTAGGCTTGTTTTATTTGATTGAATTTTGTCACAAAGATTCTATAACTGTACAACACAACAAACTAATTTTTAAAAAAATTAATTAGGGATTAAATTGTCCTAAATTATTTTACTCCAAGATTAAAATAATGTGTTTTTATTTTTCTCGGTATATCGGGTCTCGAAAATTTTCTCAAGAACAAAATGAGACTTCGCTCTAATTTTTAAATATTTAATGACAACATCTCACATGTTGCATGACTAAATCTGTAATTTCTTTCAATTTGAAGGATACATTATGTCAAAATTTAATCAAAATGTCAAACTATTATTTAAAATTAATGAAGATGTATAATAGAATAAATTACCTTGTAGCCTCATTATTGGATCATTATACCATTCTCCATAAGTTGGAGTCAGCCCTCATATTGTCTACAAGCACACTTTCCATTTCGAGAATGCATGGATTTAGAACCACCAAGAATTTGGAGATTTATTGATCATCACCCTCAAAATCAAATTATTGGAAGAACCACCGGTGGAATTAGAACTATATTATCTTTCAAAGATAATGAGTCTAATATGGCAACGATCTCTCAAATTGAACCCAAATCTATAAATGAAACAATCGTAGATGATCATTGGGTTGAAGCCATGAAAGAAGAATTATATCAATTTGAGAAGAATAAAGTTTGGACTTTAGTTCCAAAACCTCAAAATCATTCTATCAATGGAACAAGATGGGTGTTTAGAAACAAACTTGCTAAAGAAGGTAAAGTCATTAAAAATAATGCTAGACTTGTATTTTAAGGCTACAATCATCAAAAAGGTATTTAATATGCATCTCATAAAGGCATTAAACTTTTTCAAAATGGATGTCAAAAGTGCTTTTCTAAATGAATTTTTGAATGAGGAAGTTTGTGTTCATCAACCTCTTAGTTTTGAAAATCAAAGAAATTCAAATCATGTTTTCAAATTTACCAAAGTTGTATATGGTTTAAAGCAAGCTCCTAGGGCTTGGTATGAGACATTAAACACGTTTCTAATAAATAAAAAATGAAATTTCAAGAGGATAAATTGACATTACACTTTGTAGGAAAATTAAAAAATCTAATTTATAATTGTCCAAGTGTATGTTGAAGACATCATTTTTGGTGCTACTAATGAGAAAATGTATGATGATTTTTCAAACCTCAAACAAAGTGATTTTGAGATGAGTATGATGGAAAAATTAATATTTTTTCTTGGATTACAAATCAAGAAACAAATGGATGACATTTTTATTTGTCAAGAAAAATACATCAAGGATCTTCTTAAGAAATATAAAACGAATGAATCCTAAGTTATGTCAACTCTCATGCATCCATAATCAAAGTCAGACAAAGATGAAAAAGGAAAATCTATTTTTAAAAAAAGAATATAGAGAAATGATTGGATCACTGCTTTATCTAACTGTCAGTAGATCTGACATAGTTTTCGTAGTTGGTTTATGTGCAAGATTTTAATCATCTCCTAAAGAATCACATTTAACAGTTATTAAAAGAATTTTCAAGATATTTAGTAGGGGCTACTGATCTTGGCCTTTGATATAGAAAATGTTCTCATTTTGATCTTGTAGCCTTCTGTTAGGTTGATTATGTAGGTGGTAAAATTGAAAGAAAAAACACAAGTGGTGCATGTCAAATTCTTGGAGAAACTCTTGTGAATTGGTGTTGCAAAAAATAGAATACTATTGCACTCTCAACATTCAAGATCAAAGCATATTGAAATTAAACATCCCATTATTTGTGATCATGTGAATAAAAAGGTTGTTAATTAATTTTCATTAATACTGAAAACCAACTGATAGATATTTTCACAAAACCTCGTGTTGAGGATTGTTTTGAATTCATCAAGAAAAAGTTGAAAATTGTGAAAATTCCTTTCAAAATGGATTAAGCAAAATCTTTGATTTTTAAACAAGAAAAACGTTTTTCATGAAGAAAAGAATGTTCTCTTATCTGGGAATGTGAAACATCATACACAATTTTTCCCTAAACGGAAGTTTTCAAATTTTAAATACTAAGTCAACCATTGGGTAAACTTTCTAATGGTTATGGTGCATGTTTACTAGGCTCAAACGACTACATCTAATAGGACATCATTATTCCTTAATTTTGCTTTTTAGATTTCCAACTACTATAATATTCATTTGGCTTAAATATAATTTTAGTCATTTATCTTTTACCTAATATTCATTTTGGTCCTTTATCTTTATTTTATTCATTTTGGTCATTTATCTTTTATTAGTCCTTTTCATCATAATTCTTTTAAACAAGTGTATAATTGTTGTCATGAACTATTGAGATCAAGTCTTGGATTCGTTATAACATTAAGTGTGCAATCTTAAAAAGCATGAGGTGAAAAGATACTAAACTGTGATAAATGTCATTCGTTTCAAAAAGTTTACATATGTTTCAAAGCATACAAGAAGAAATTTTTTCAAGTGCAAGCCTATTATTTGGTTAAATGGATACTTTTTTGAAAGAATATTATACCGGATACATATTGACAATTGTTAGAAGAGATTTCTATGACCGAATATTGTTATAACTTTTGTTGCGATTGTGAAAAGGACTAAAATACACCACTTAAAAAAGATAAAAGACAAATGAATCAAAATATAGATAAATGACCAAAACAAAAATTAGGTAAAAGTTAAATGACGAAAATTGAATTTCTATCTTAGTCCTACATCATTTTTCTCTATTTTTCGAAAAAATTACCATGGCAAGAACCAAACAATTTGTGAGAAAAGTTATTCATGATCGTCCACCTTTAAACTCGTCATCTCCTTCACCTCCTTTCTCACCCATTTCACGATCACCATATCCTCTACCTCCTATTTCTATGAGTCCAACACTTGATCACATTATTGAAATGCAACCCCTAGATGTGGCTCCTTCTCCCAATCCTACAACCTTTGCTCCATACATTACAATCACTCCTCTACATTTGGCTAAACCTAAGAAAGCCAAATTTGTTGGCCCTTGACAAATCAGAAGGTCATCACGCATTCAAGCTATAATTGGTACCTAGAAGAATGTTGAGAATGATATAACTTTACACACTTTATGTGATAGTGATTCTGAAGCAACACCCTAACCACCTAAAAATTATTCTCCAAAACCTTCTCCTAAAAAACCAACTTCACCTATTTCTAAACCCACACAAAAACCTTCCCTTGCCAAATCTTAAAACAAACAAAAATTACCATATTCTACTTCCACTAAAACACCTTTAAAAACAAAATCCAAACATTCTCTCGAAGTTTCTAAACCAATACCTTACAAACCAAAGAAAACCACCTTAAAAAACAACCTTCTTTTACCAAGTCCTTTGAAAAATCCAAAGGAAAGAAACCACTTTCTCATTACCTTCATAAGGATTATAATTTCAAAACCAGAAACAAAGAACTCCCTCTCTTTGATAGTGGCTATGACTTGATTGTTGGAACCAAGTTGATTCCTGTAACAATTTAGCTATGTGGTTTTGATGCTAACAAAAGTATTTTGTGAGAACAGTTTATTGCACTAAAAATTTCACTAAGTATGCATAAATTAGAATAGGAAAGTTGGAAGAAATGACCAGATGATACTATCACCAGAGTATACCACCAAAGAAAGTCACCAAAGGATACCACCACCAGAGGATATCACTACAGAATACCACCACCATAGGAAGTGAAAAGTTCAGAGGAACCGAAATCAAATCAGTCAAATACACACACTGGAAAAGTTTAGCATGCCTCTGATGAACAGTAACTTCAGCATGCCTTTAATGAACAATAACTTTAGCATGCCTCTAACAAACAATAACTTTAGCATGCCTCTAATGAATAATATATTTTAGCATGCCTCTGAAGTATGAAGCCATTGTTCGAGTACACATCTGAAGCACATATTCTACTGACTCTGAAGACTACAACTCGTTCCAAAGTGCAGCCTCTGATACACAGAACACTCTGACCTTGCACCAACTCTGATAAAGAAACAAATGTGAATTGTCTCTAACTCTGACCTTGCCTCTAACTCTGATTATTCAAGCTACACAACATCTGACTCCAATAATCAAGTCAATAAATCTAATGGAGGAAAGTCAAGAACTCTGATGGAAAGTCAAAGTCTCTAATAGATTAAGAAAATAATGAATTGGACTTAGCCGTATCCTTACTTCTGAAGGTCCAAGAACAAGCCCAAAATTGTTTTCATTCAAATCAAATCAAGCATATGAAGGAAGGAAGACTCAAGTGAATTAATTTGCAAACGTAATCTGAACAAATATGCACAATATCCTTCTAGAAGAATTGTCAAGATCATACTCGAATATAAAGAATTGGCTAATGGTCATATTATCAAAACATATCTTTCAGAATTATATTTGGAAGAAATATTTGTTGACCAAGTTGGAATGAAGATACGATTTAGAATTCACAAGGGAGTAAACTGAAGCCTTAATTTTTCCTATAAATAGAGGATCAAGGCTGAAGAACAGCACAACCATAATGTACTACAAAATCAGAAATCATAAAAACCAAATTAATTCAGAAAAACCTCAAGAGCTCAATTTTTCAAAGTATTCACAGTTTAAGGTTTTAAGTTCTAGCAAAGCACTCGTTCAATTTTATATTATTTAATGCATCATTGTAAGTGTGGGAAAATCATTGTTACAATCAGCTTGTTAGAAGCAAACTAATCAAGTTCCAAACTCTTGTAACCTAGCCCAATATGGGCTTTAGTGTTCCTGAAGAAATCTGGGGTTGTCAGATTATGTTAAGAAGACTTGACTTGTAAGGTCAAGGTGTTGTGTGCCTTCAACAATTTGGGGTTGTCAAGTTGTGTGGAGAATACTTGGATGGTAGAGTCAACATGTTTGTGTTCCTTAAAAAGTTTGGGGTTGTTAGGTTGTTTTGAGAAGACTAACTTGTAGGGTCAAGTGTTGTGTAATTGAAGGAGTTGAATTAGTGGATTAAATCATTCTAACTGAAGAGACTGGATGTAGTTACTAAGTTGGTGGTGAACCAGGACAAATTACTTGTGTCACTTTACTCTTGCATTCCATAGTTTTGTTGTTGCTTCTGCTCTAAGTCATCAGACCCGAACCAACTTTAATCAAATAATGAAAAAGAATCCAACTTGGACAAACACAATTCAACCCCCCTTCTCGTGTTTGCACCTTAACTGATTTTCAAAGAAAAATATATTGATAGATCTATTAGAATGATACTTCAACTTTGACAATCATCTTATCAAAGGGATTGATCTAATGAAGTATACAGATCCATTAGGCTTCAAAACTTCTTTGAAATTCAAAAAGTTTATTATCCAAAATCCATATAAAATGCTACAGGGCATGTCAACATTGTTTACTTCACAGATCAGGAAGCAAGAATAAGGTCTATGATTATGACCTCTTGCTTATGTACCACTTTTTTCATGGTCTCAAAATGAATCTTCCTTCTATTATTCTTCATCATATGATGTTTGTAGCCCTTTGTTGTCAACATAAAGACCATAATCCATTACGGCACTTTAAAAAATTTCAAGTTTTTCAAAATTTCTCTCAAAGATGAAGTATGTCTCACTTCATTTTCAAAATTGACTTTCTAAAATGTGAGCTACGTGAAAAAGGATCATTCGCAGACAAAAAAAGAGAGCTGCATCATCCTCGCCTTAAGATACTAGTCCCAAGGATGATCAAGGGATAACATTAAGAAAAAGGTTAAAAGGACTCAACAAGTCAACAAAATAGAACAATTGCTTGAATCAAATTTAGAGGAAATAGAATGTTCTCCTCAGGAAGAGAATGTTCTCCATGAGGCTACTGCAAATATGCTAGAAAATGTTGTTGATTTTGATCATGCAATGGACAATGATAAAATCAATTCTAAAATGACTTTCGAGTTAACTTCCATACCTGAAGTCACTCTTACAACCATGACAATGGGTTCCACAAAATATGGTCAAATTCTCATTCTTGATCCCACAAATTTTGTGATTTGTCCCTTTATTTGTGTCCTCTACCAACAATTCTTTTTCTCTTTTTGGGTCTGACACACTCAAAATTATTGTGAAAACACCAAGTCATGACTCCACTGTTCCTATTCCACCTACTCAACCATCCACCTTTTCTCGTCCATCTTTAGCTAACAAATTTGGATATCTGAATACTTTCTACATTGTGAGGGCTCAAGCTATTCCCAAAGGCAATCTGAAAATGCACGCCCTCCTAAGAGATCCAAAGTTGAGAAAAATACTTCCAAAACTAGGAAAGATAAATAAATCATCAAAGAAGATTGTTTTATGGATTCTTGTGTCCAACATATCTTTTCTCCATTAGTAAATTGAAGCTCTCCTCATCTATAGATAGACATGGATGTTGAACATGATAGGCAATAGTCTAAGTTACAAATCATAAGCTACTTGTTTTATTCTCAACTTACTTACAAAGACTCTCTTTATCATACATACTTCAGTTTTAAATCTACAAATTCAAGCTCCATATTTCTGAGTGTGCTGATGTATTTCCTTTGCTTCTCAAAATTTTCTTGGAGTTTTCGTTAGAAAAGAACTCATACACTTCTTCATACACTTGTAAAAATCTTCCAAAGTCTTTCCTTTGTGATTATTGAGAATGGATTTGCATTAAATTTGTTTACATTGAGTTTGTAAGCCTGTTGAAGCGGTGATGATACAGGTTGTTAGCCTGTAGAGACTTTGATAATAAATGTTGTATTAGACCAGGTTGTGATGTTAAGAAAGTTGTAAAAAGTGCTGAAAGAACGTTCTCTACAACAACATAATGGAAAATCTCACAGGGTGTGACGACTAGACGTAGTTCAAGGTTAAGGGTTAAGAGTGAACCATAATAAATTTGTGAATGATTCTCTTTACCTTAATCTTTTACTTTTGCACATAGATCTCACTACATCATTATCATTTACTTTTTCATTATACACTTCTGATAAATAACGTTATCTTGATTTTTAAACTAACATTCTTATCCAAGTGATAACATGAGATATTTGCTTTTGATTTTTTTATTTTAAAAGGTCACAATTCAAATCTCTTTTCTTGTGACATATTATTCTATTTCATGGATATCCTCTATAAGCTTCAATATTATATAGCTGACATGGAGTCTTAGAGCAAGCGTAACAGACCAAATTTTCGATATTCAATTCCCATATTTATTGGAAAATTGATCACATTCGCAACTTGGGAGAAAATAACTCAGTACACACTTTAACTAAGCTTAAAAATAATCTCACATGTGTTTTGTTGCAAGATGATAGTTACTTGCATCAAAGGGCTAAAACCTTTTGGCTTAAAGATGGGGACACAAATAGTAAATTATTCCATGCTATGCCAAATGCTGAAAGAAAAAGAAATTTTATTATAAAGCTAAAGAATGAGGAAAATGTCATTTTTGAGAGTCAAGAAGGCTTATACAATATTCTAAAGAATATTTATAGAATTTATATGCAAGTAGTTTTGGTAATATATCTCTAGTCATATACGTGATGTCACCTTCTATCTCTAATGAAGACAATACCTATTTAACTGTGCCTTTTTCCTAGGAGGAGTTTTGTATTGCAACCTTTGACATGCACCCAAATAAATCACTAGGACCTGATGGCTTAAATATAAGATTTTTCCAAAAATTCTAGAATTATTTAGGCCACAATATTTTTATTGCATGATGTTCGTGACTTGAAAATGATTACTTTCCTACAGTTCTCAGCGACACAAACATTATTTCGGCAACAAATGTTGATAAGCCACTTTATCTGTGTGACATGAGATCGATCTATCTGTGCAACATCGTATATAAGATCCTCTCATAATTGTTAGCAAATAAACTAAGTAATTGTATCTGGGAGCATCAGGCAGCAATTTTTGAACAATGCTCTCACAATTTTTGACATTCTCCATTTTATGAAGTGCAAAAAAAAAGGAAAAAAAGGGTTATCTTGCTTTAAAGCTTAATGTTAGTAAAGCTTTTGATAGAGTTAGATGGAGATATATGTATGCATGTTGTCCTTTATAAGATGGGGTTTGCAAGTATTTGGGTCTCTATGATAAGGCACCGTGTAACTTCAACGAATTATCAAGTGGTGATAAACTATGATAGAGTGTGACCTATCATTACTGTAAAAGGGATAAGGTAAGGATGTTGAGACAAAATCCCTCTCAAAATTGTTTAAATCATACCAAGAACCTTGGACAATTGATCAAGTCTCCTAAGCTCATATGTTTTTAAAGACAACTGAATGGCATTCTTGTAAATCAGACCAAGAACCTTGGACAGTTGATCAAGTCTCCAACTGTCATCTCACTCTTTTTATTCATGGATAGAGGTTCATAAACTCTATAAATGGAAGTGGTCTATTTAGTTCAAGGTACAACAAGTACTGATACAAAGAATATTTCTCAAAGCTTAGAATATCATTCTCATCCTCTCTTTACACTTTCTACAGTGTTGAGACAAAATCTCAATTTAATATTTTGATGAAAACAAACAAAAAGTTAATTATGATTCTAAATGTTATGTTAATTTAACTTGTGCTTTTGAGTGTATTAATTCAAAGATAGGAGCCAACCAAAGCAAAGAAATTAGATTCAAACTGAACAAACAAAGAAACAACAAAATCTGGAAAACGGAGAATGTTCTCCAGTTTCAAGAATGATCGTCACAGCCTCTTGACCAATCAATCTCCATTATTTCAACGAAGCTTTTGCCTCTGAATTTTATACTAGTTCATGAGTACATGGCAAGGAACAAGTAGAAATCATTATAGTCAAAGAAGGCATTCGAATCACAAGGAGAGAATATCACAAACTAGCAAGACCAAATAGATTTGAACTTGACTATCAACATTCTTGACAGCATTCTGATCATTCTCCAGGATGTTAACATTAATCTCCAGCATGCTAACATCTTTCTCCAGCATGTTAACTTTAATCTCCAACATGCTAATATCATTCTCCAGCATGTTAACATCAATCTGCAGAATGTTCAGACCAGTCTCCAGATTGATTATCAATCACCGTTTCTGCATAATCAATCTCCGTTTCTGCAGAATTTCAGCATTGATGTCCTTACTTCTGTAGAAGTTTATAATCATTCAACAAACTGTTTTGGACAGAATCAAGACTCCAGATCGAAGCTGTAACATCAATAATTACATATGAAGCTTCAATGATCAATATCCGTTTTTGCAGAAGCGATTCTCTTATTTCTGCAGAAGTTGTTCATTACTTTCCAAACTGTTTTGGATCAAATCAAGCGTCCAGATTAAAGCCCAATTATCATCAAGTATTTTCGAAGCTTAATGGGTCATTTAACGCGCAGGAAATCTGTTTGAAATTGAGCAAAACAGCCCAGTCAAGCAAGGCCCAAAACTGTCACATGAATTGATTATTTGTCAACATATATGTTGCTTTAGTGAGAAGAAAACAGAGCACTACCAACAACTCTTTCTGACCAAAATTAAATGCTCTAAACACCTATAAAAGGAAGGCCAAACTCAAGGAAAAATCAGAACTTCAAGTACTAAGAAAATCCATCATTCACATACACTTACATACTTGAAAGTTTCTCATTCACAAATAGAATCAGTTCTGATTTTTTTATTTGATTCCTAGAATCACTCTATTGTATTTCTCTGTGAAAGAATCAGATCTCAAACAAGAGTTGAGATATCTCAGATTCTAACAAAACAATCTCACCATTATTGTAAAACTCAAACTATAAGAGTTTAGTATAGTTTGGGTAGATTGTAAGAAATCATATCAAGGTTGATAGGTGACCTGATTGAACTCCTTTCTGGGTGGAAAGGTTTTAACTTTGTAACAGATCAAAGTTGATCTGAGCTAGGTGCTGTAAAACCAAGAAGGTTCTTTTTTTTTGAACACTTAGTGGAAAATCTCACGGTTGTAAGGACTGGACGTAGCCCGAGTTGGGTGAACTAGGATATATCCTTGTGTGATATCTCTTCCCTTATTTATTTACTTTCAGTTTGATTGATTATCAAGTTAAATTACATAAACTGAATTACTGATTTTAACTAACCAAGAACGTTCTCCGTTTTCTATTTTCACAACCAACATCAATCTTGAGTTAAATTCTTAAGTTTTTTCAGGAATTTTTAAATAGGAACATTTACAATTCAAACCCCGCTTCCTTGTAAATCGACATTGCTACTTCATACAGTCCTAAACTATATCTTTTAGAATATCCTCTTAGAAATTTCTTGTAAAGAGAAATATCATACAATCATCAAAATCTTTTATTCTGTATATTCCAAATTATTATACACTTGGTAATATTTGTAATCTGAAAGAAAACGGAATTGTAATCCTAGTGAGGCTAAGAATATACATTGTTAAAAAGAGGTCCGTAAAGAGGACATACCAGTTTGAGCCATGGTGAAAACTCACAAGTTTGTGAGGAATCGACGTAGCCTACATTGGGTGAACCAGTATAAAGTTAGGTGCGTCATTTTCTATACTCTCTCCTCTATATTTACTTAATTGTCAATTAAAGTTTTAAATTTCTATCCTCTGACATTTATCTTCTCGTAGAGGATACAACTTTAAAAACTCCAATATCTCTATTCAACCCCCCTTCTAGTGATACTTTAGCTACTTCAAAGAAGACCCACTTTCCCCATATCTTTACATTCTTTGTTCTTAAAGGTCTATGAGCTTTGATCTGAAAATTTGAATCTTGTGGAAGATTGCATGATACTCGTATTTGGAGGGGTAACCTCTTTGTATCTCACCTTATTTTTGCATATGACAATTTAACATCTTGTAAAGCCACTATCCATGAATTGCCAAAAATATATTCTAGATGTGTATTAAGCTGCAAGTGGACAAGATATAAATTGCCAAAAATCCTTGATCTCATTTAGCAGCAATGTTCAGGACTCTCTCTCTGTGGTACGGGTAAAAATTGGGTTGGGTTGGATTGAGTGAACGGGTTGGCGGGTCGACCCACGCCCATGTTCACCCTTATCTGTTTGCAATTTATTTATTGTGTTAACAATTTCTATATTGGCTTAACTATTTCTTTTATTTACGTTTTCATGTAATTAATTAAATTGTTATTTTCTTTTATTAAAAAAAGTAAACTTGAATTTTTACCTAATTAATCTAGATTTAATTACATAACAAAAAATGAACTAAATTTATATATTTGTATCATTTAATATATTACTTAACATTATTTTTACCTGATATGTATCTCTGTGCATGACTTTTTTTTTATATAAATATTTTCTATATATGACTATAATCAATTCAATTATAAAAAAAATGACTAATGGTCAATATACTCAATAATAAAATAATAATAATTCAATTGTAGTGTTTCAGTTAAATAATCAACTGCATTGAATAAATTACTTGCATTAATGTCTATTGTAGATTTTTGTCTGGATATTGGATTAGGTAGACTCAATTAATTTTCTTAATGACAGATAGACTCAATTGTTGGAAACTTGCAATAACTCATCATTTGAAGATCATTAAACATTAACCACCAAGAAATCCTATCCCGTTCCGGTTAATAACCCGAAAACCCGAACGGGAAACCCGAAAATTTTACAATGGTTTTCACGGATTCCGATTCAACTCTTCTTCTACCATCAGGTTCAGGAACAAAGAAACAAGCACCAGAAGACAAATTTCATTTAGCGTACATAACCTATTTCACCCTTGGTTTCGGTTACTTACTTCCATGGAACGCATTCATCACAGCCGTTGATTATTTCTCTTATCTTTACCCTAATTCAAGCGTTGATCGAATCTTCGCCGTTGTTTACATGCTCGTTGGTCTCTTTGGTCTTTCCCTTATCATTCTCTATAGACACAAATCTCATGCCTATGTTAGGATCAACCTTGGTCTTGTTCTTTTTGTTGTTTCGTTGCTTATTGTTCCTTTAATTGATGTTTTTTATGTTAAGGGTCGGGTCGGGTTTTATTATGGGTTTTATTTTACTGCTGGTGCGGTTGGACTTTCTGGTGTTGCTGATGCTTTGGTTCAGGGTTCTATTGTTGGATCTGCCGGTGAGTTGCCGGAGAGATATATGCAAGCTGTTATTGCTGGAACTGCTGCTTCTGGTATTGTTGCATCTAGCTTCTTTATTTTGTTACTATTTTCGGTTTTTTATTTTTTATTTTTTTGTTTAATTCATATACTCTGAATAAAGATTTTTTATACCGGCAATAAGTCACAATCATTTATTTGATTATTGAAAATGTTTGACTTTAATTGTAACTATGTCTAACATGAAGGCATATGATTAGTTGTTGTAACCAAAGTGATTAGGTTCAAGTGGTTAATGGACTTCAGTTTATGACGAATTGTTTGGGAGAACATGAGTTCGAATCTTGGCTGGAATAATTATTGGTTAGACTTTCTTTGCCTCCCGGCCGAACTTTGGATTACTAGACTCCATTCTCTTGGGAATCGGAGGGTTCAAACTAAAAAATATATCATTAGTTGTTGTGGTTTGTTTACCGTAACTTTTAAAAACTAAACTGTTACTTTATTTCCATTTGGGACTATTTTGCACAATTTTTTTATAACATTTGAGACTATTTTTTTTAACAAGATTGAGACTTTATTGATGCATTGTTTACTTTGTGTGTGATTTGATATTTATATTTTGATACTATCATATACTTTTTAGGAGTAGGGATCCTCTCCATTTTTTAAAAGATATGGACTACTGCATTACTATGATTTTTGTGTATAAATGTCCAATTAAAGTCACATAATTTAGGATTGTGTGCATTTAATTGACATCTCCATTTATTTTGAAAAATGGAGAGGATCCTTACACTCCACTTTGTAGCACCTATACTCTAGATTGAAGAAGTGTCTGATGTCGGACATGTGTTTGTATCGCACTCTGGCATGGCACCTATACATGTGGTTATTATTCAATCATTTCCATAGATCATATATAATGTGAGAATGAGAGTGTGAAAACTACTAGACATTCTTCTTGTTGCAATTAGCATTCAGTCTCTAGGTTGCAGCCATTCTCTTCTGGGATATGTTAGATATTGTGTGCGTGATAAATGTACCTTCCCTAAAATTAAAATCAGATATAGGTAACATATATTCCTATGAACTTGATGATTTTTTTAAATTTTTATTGTGTACCTGGAAATCTTGAATACATCTTAACCATTTTTGTGCTGTGGCTGCCTAGGTATGTGATGCTTAGAAAAACTTGGGTATCTCATGTTTCTCCATTGCCTAAGCATTTCTTTTATTTTATATATAAAGTAATTAAGAATAATCAAGGAGACAAAATGGAGTTTGATTCTGATTTGAAACTTTATGTTATATGTCTGTCAAGTGACCTCTTAGTTTAGCAGTACTGATTAATTAGGCTGAGTCCATTCTGATATCAATTTTTTGTTGTTGTGTTTCTTTTTGCTGAATCTTGAGCCAATTAAATATACTGGATTTAGGTTTGTATGGAAAATAATTTGTAGTGTTAATACTAGGTTTATTCTTGTCTCTTTGTCTACTGAACTTTGGGAACATAGATGGTTTTCTCTTCACATTATGTATGTTTTTGACTTCAGGGGTGCTTGTTTCTTTCCTAAGGATATTTACAAAAGCTGTTTACACACAAGATGCCTCCGGCCTGCAAAAGAGTGCAACTCTCTACTTCACCGTATCAATTGTGATTATGTTCATATGCATGGTTTTATACAATCTAGCACACAAACTTCCCATTATGAAGTACTATAATGAGCTAAAGATTGAGGCAGTTGCTGTGAA
Organism: Cicer chorassanicum; assembly: GCA_037974735.1. NCBI lineage: Eukaryota > Viridiplantae > Streptophyta > Magnoliopsida > Fabales > Fabaceae > Cicer > Cicer chorassanicum. The sequence goes on along the minus strand of JBBPBP010009779.1, from coordinate 54,842,876 downwards.
CGAAGATGATGGTCCTTTGACTGGATCTGTATGGAGGTCAACTGTATGGGATACCGTTGGAACAATCAAGTGGTATGGGTTCGGCATAATGATCATTTATGTTGTGACTCTCGCAATATTTCCCGGTTACATAACAGAAGATGTCCATTCTGAACTTCTTAATGATTGGTATCCAATTCTCCTTATTACCTGCTTTAATGTGTTTGATCTTGTTGGCAAATCCCTCACTGCAGTATACCTCCTAGAGAATGCAAAAGTTGCCATAGGTTGTTGCATAGCAAGACTGTTGTTTTTCCCTCTCTTCTTAGGATGCTTGCACGGTCCAAAATTCTTCCGAACGGAGATACCCGTAACCATACTGACTTGTCTCTTAGGGCTTACAAATGGATACCTGACCAGTGTATTGATGATTTTAGCTCCTAAAACTGTAAAGTTGCAGCACGCAGAGACTGCTGGGATTGTGAGTGTGTTATTCTTAGTTGTTGGTCTGGCTGCTGGGTCTATTATAGCTTGGTTTTGGGTCATCTAATCAGGAAATTTGATTAATTTAGGGACTCGAAAAGCTACATGTATTTTGACTTCACTTAACGACAAGTCAAAACATGGACGAGTTTCCTTCATTTGTTTCTCGAACACAAAAACTTGTAATCTTACCTTTGAAATGTATAGGAAATAACACTTCTTTCTTTCCTTTATTGTAGCATCACTTTTACAGGCACCATGTTGGTCCCTTTGTCTTTGTTTTCCATTTATGGTTAGAACTGATTGAAAAACAAAATGTAAAGCCTAAGCATGTAAGATCTGTATGAAAGTTTAAGTTGGTATTGCTGTGTTTGCAAGAAAGATAAATACATTCCTTTAAAGGATGCCCCTGTCAAAATCCTTGTAATCAAATACTGAACTTTTTGGAAACACTCTAACAGAGAATGAGGGAAATCAAGTTTTCCTTTGGCTATGTATTTAAAATAAGACTTACATTTAGCCCAGAATTCCGGTGACGGATAGGAAGGTCTCATGCATAAACTTGCCCATCATGGTCTCATTAATAAGAATCGTTAACTAAGAGATATTGGACACACTTTATCTTTAATATTTGAACTTGTGGGAGATTTTTTTAAAGTTTGCTTGTATTTCACGTGCAATTAATATTTTTCCCAAATGCTTGTGCGATACAAATTGATTCCAGTTAAAAAAAATAACTTATTTCTTTTTATAACTTACTGCTAAAGAAGTTGAAGTGAACAATTTATATAAGAAATAAGTGTTTGTTTCTAATCATTTATTTAAATTTCATATTTTTTAAATAAAAATAATAATTATAATATATTAATTATAATTTTTTATAAAATCTATGCGATACAAATATTTATCAATAAAAATTTTGTTAAAATTAACATTTTTTTAATATTGTCAAAATAAAATTGAGAATAATTATAATATATTAACCAATTTTTTTTTTCACATTTCATTTTTTTCTTGCTTTTTTAAAAATAGTTTGCTTAAGAAATCGTTAGAATGTATAATTTATACACTATATAAATGTTTGTCATTAATTAATGAATCAAAATTAATATTATTTATATATTCATAATAAAAATGAGAATAATTATAATATACTATTTATAATTTATTATAAAAATAGTATATAGGACAAATATTTATCACTAGATAATAAGTTAAAATAATTATTTTATTAATATATTTGATATAAAATTAATGTTTTTAGTATAAAAACCATACACAAGTCAAATATTTTTTGCTTGAGATATTAAAACTTGGGCAAAGTCGTTCTTTCACAGAGATGATATGTCTCTAGTATTATTGTTATACAATAAAATACCCAGTCTACTTTTTTATAGGAATTAATTTTATTTCTTTTTTTTAAAAAATTTAGAGTAAAAACACGGGGCTTCAGTTTAAAATAAAAAAAATATTTAACTCAAAGAACATTTATAAATAAATTTATATGTTTGTCTCTTTAGAATGCTAACAAGGCTTGAACCTTAATATTTTTTTCCTCTAACAAAATTATTCAAGCAACACAACATCTGATTTTAATGGAAGGTGAAAGGCTCTGATAGATTGAGCAACATACTAAATTAGACTTAGTTGTATCCTTACTTCTGAAGATCCAAAAACAAGCCCAAAATTATTCCCACCCAAATCAAGTCAAGCGTATCATGGAAGACTCAAGTGAATCAATTTGCAAATGTAATAGAAACAAATACACACAATATCTTTCTAGAATAATTGCTCATATCAAATCCGAAATAAAGAAATGGCTAAGGGTCATATTATCAAAACATATCTTTTAGAATTATACTTGGAAGAAATATTTGTTTGACTATGCTGCAACGAAGATATGGTTGAGAATTCACAAGGGACAAAAGTGAAGATATGGTAGGAAACACGTGAGATGCCACCCATTATGGTATTGACCAATGAAGAGGGAAACCCCATAAACAACACCATAGTGTGAACAAAAGGCCACTCTACTCTGTCATAAGCATTCACCATATCAAACTTTATTGCTAACATGCCTTTTTTTTTCCTTTAGTCTTTTTCTTAAGCCAATGAAAACATTCCATCGTTATTAAAGCATTGTCAGTTTTGAGTCTCTCTTTGACAAAAGCATTTTGTTTGTCATCAACTACCTTGGGCAATATAGGCTTGATCCTATTAGCAATAACCTTTGTCACAATTTTCATCACCACGATTCATAAACTAATGGGGCGAAACTGTTTCGGGGAGTTTGGATTTTTGCATTTAGGAATTAAGGCAATAAATGTATTGTTAATAGTTTCAGGGGACTTGCCATCATTGAAGATTCTAAGGACAAAAGATTGGATTTCCCTACCCACAATATGCCAAAATTTCTGGAAGAAAAGGGTCGGTAAACCATATAGGCTAGGAGCTTTTAAGGGGTGCATTTGCTCAATTGATTCTTTGATCTCTTCACAAGTAAAAACTCTGTTGCACCAATTAATATGATCAGTCTTCAATCTGTTTTGGATAGATTTGCAAATCTGGTCAATCTCACTTGGAGAACTTGAAGATAATAGATCCACTTATCTTGAAATTAGTTATAAGTTGATGAATAAAAATAGAGAAATCCATAGTGCGAGTAAGTTTGCGGTAACACGTGGATTTCTAGTCCATTTTTTTTGTCGTTCCCTTCTTTTCACTTGTTTGTTCAATTTAAGTATGGAAATCGTTCCCTTCCCTTTCACTTGTGTGTTCAATTTAAGTATGGAAAACATCTAATACACATCTAAAAAACACTTAAGTATTTGGTATACATATGTGAGGTGCTGAAGAAAGCCAATTTTTGTGTGAAGATTTTTGGTAATCTATGCACTTATTTGATTTGACATACAAAAATTGACTTCCAACAATACAAAAAACAAAGGAGCATTTGTATGAAAGGAAAATTGTAGACCTTTAATTTCTGCAATGGAAGAGAAAATTTAGTTGGTAAAAATATAATTTAACACTGTAATTTTTATTGTTTATGCTTTTATTTATAGGTGGAGATTCTGTGATGAGTTACTCTACTTAATAATTCAATATAAATGATAAATTTTACAATTTAACCGTTGATTATTGATATAGTATATTAATTATCATGCACACAAAATTTTATATAAATTTGAAATTCGTAGGTATATAATCTAGTTATTGATTTTTACTTATATTTTTTAAATGGATGAATTTACCTTATATTTAGTGAGATCAAATGAAAGTTCTCGAACAGCCACTTTCAGAATTCCTTTCAACCCCAACTACAGCTTCAGCTTTGTCATAGAAGCTATCTTTCAGTGATATTACAATTATCTGAAAACCACTTCGAAACCATCACCGTCGTGACTCGCCCTCGCTCATGAACGAATAAATCCAACAACCTTCGCGACATTCAAGTTATCCAATGCAGCATCAACTTCATCCAATATGAAAAACGGTGAAGGCTTATAACTATGGATGGAGAATAGCAACGCAAGCGCAGCAACAGTCTTTCTGCATTCGTCTTCTCAATAGCATCTCTTAACTTCTTCAGTTCAATTTCATCTTTGATGGTCTCCTTTTCGAGGCTTAACTTTCTAATTAAGTTTGTCTTTATTGTTTTGCTTTTCAATTTCAGCATATTGAATTTTATTCTCAAGTGTGCTAATTTTTCCCTTTGCTTCAGACACTTTAAGAGGTGCATATCTCTTGACTCTTATTGATCCTGCTAGCTCTTTCAACTTAGATTCATACTCCTTATTCTTATTAACAGATTCTTCAAATTTCTTCTCATTCACTCTACGCATGTCACCTTCACATATTAAACTCTAATATTGAAGAAAACACCCACAGTTCTATTTAAATAAACAATTTTACTCATAAAATATACGTATTATAGAACTCAAAATTACAACCACATAAATCACAATATCTATATTAATTAACATATCTAATAACAATCTATGTCATGTAAAATTTAGTCGCAATTCATCACAATATATATCAAACTACGCAACACACAATTTAGTTTTCATAAACTTGTTATAATTAATAATTATTTATTTTTTAGTTTTTTGAACATAAATTCTTATAAAATTTAACTAATTCCATACGTTCAATATATATAAAATTTCTCCAAAATCATATATTAGATAACAATTTTAATCTTAAAACAATCATTTTATACTCATCATCACAAATATATATTTTTTTTATTGCATCAGCCTTTATAAAACAAGAAGAATTGCATTTATATTATAAAATACAACACAAATAAAAATGTCCCCAAAAACATACATTTCTTTGTTTGTTGTTTAGGTAACATCTTAAAAACAATTTTATTATTGAAATAATTCTTTTAAATTTTTTTTTATTGTTACTTGCATTTCTCAATTGGTCTTGACATTTTATAAGTTGACCTTCTTAATTATAGTACTTGACACAAATCTTACGGCCAAACTACACTAAGTCATTGTACTGGATTTCGTCTGCAGAATTTCATCCACAGTTACAACTTTAAGCCTTTCACTAGACCAGCTTAAAATGGCCTCCTCAAGATATTCACAACCAAGAGTATTACCAACGGATCAAACTGACTCACATCAAAAAACCCATAACAAGCTTAATCTTTCCATTTGAATAGATTGTAGAGGAATAAATGTCTGAAGAGGAAGATTCAACTTTTTCAAATACCTGATGAATTCCCTCGCAATCTTTTCATCCTCAAATAACAACTGCATCCATTAATTTATCCATAGAATACCACTCTGTAACGAAGACATCTCTTTTAACTTGAGAAGCTCGGGTTGCTGCAAGGAGGACACAAAACCCGAAAAATCTCATGAAATACTCAGAATAACAAATACAATTAACATAGGGAACAAAACTAAACAAAAGGAACAAAGTTTTGGTAGAGGTGGACAATTGGCCAGATTCGGGTCAAAAAACACCAACTGGTCCAATCCGCTAGTGTTATTTAAACACTCACTTCCGCCCATGTTAGTGTTTGGTTTGGTCAATCTCGGATATTCGGTTTTAATTTTAATGTATTTTTAAATGAATTTGTTGGCTAAAAAAATTTGTTGGACCATTATGTTAATTTTCAAAGGTTATTATACATTTTTTTATCGTGAAGTTCACAAGAAGATAAATGCATATCCTTTTTCCACCAATAATAAAGTCCAAAAATTAAAGAATTTTGCTTCAAAAATTAACTATCAAACTAGTTGAGAAGCTCCACAACCAACGTAAGCATAAATAAATATAAATTATTACAATATCAAATCAACATCTTAATTAAAATAACATAAAACATACAATACTATAGACATTGGTGCTCAATAAGTCTTTAATAGTTATGTTCAACATAAAGATTGTTGCTTTTGCACATGAAAAACAATACATAAGTTATAATATGTAAACTTATTTAAGAATGAATAAACACAAGATAATCATTGACATGCAAACTGTTAAAATGAACAGTCTAGTATAATTCTAAAGAATAGAAAGTAGAATAAAAGAATCACAATAGATATTAGAAATATATATAAAGTCATAAAATTAACAAATCAAAAGCATAGTGTATAGTAATTTAGTTTAATCAAATAAAAAAAAAAAACATGTGATTATTTTTAGGTTCATTTGATTTATATATAAAACCCTAACCTTGTTGTTTTTATCTGAGATCATTTGACTTTGAGCTTCCAACAAAGAAAGTATGGTAGGACCCATGGCTTCACGAGATGAATACACATGTTAGTCAAATCACACGTTAAAAAATAGAAATCCCAAACATAAAATTAAAAAAAAAATCCTAACAAAAAAAATCATAACCTTTCAAATGGTACTTTTTATTACTGACCTTGAATTTTCTTCCGTGTCTATTATACTCACCCTCTCCATTTATGATTACGATATGAGATAGAGATAGAGATAGGGGAATAAAACAACACAGGGTTAACTGAGATTAGATTTGAGAATGGATGATGAGATTGAAACATTCTTATATTGGAAGGCTAAGGTTTGAAAGGAAGAAGAAATGATGACGATGGTATTCTCATTGAGATGGTGAAGATGGTATTCTCATTGAATTCGGCGGCTAGGGTATGGTAGGTTGGATTGTATCAATGGATTTGTAATGGATTTAAGCCAAATTATGTAGAGTTAGATGACATGTATATACTTCTGGTTCGGGAGGATTCGGTTGATTTCACTAGCCCTGTCCATAACGGTATATACCTTTCATTTTTTTTTTGCCAAATCCATTGACCCGATTTAACCTTCCCATTTGCACGCGGGCCATGCGGTTCAGACGGTTTTGAGCTGATTTGGATTGGCTGTCCAACCCTAAGTTTTGGGTAGTCCTATAGTACCAATCACACCATAGAAAAATCATGTCACTGAAAGTTCAGAGGGGCACGTTCAAAATGTGGTCCTACAGTACCAATCACAAAATAACAAAGCCATTTCCAAATTTAGACCTTAAAATTTGTAATATGTTTTTTTTAATAATTCACATTAAATATGACCAAAAACAACTATGTTCAAAATGCAAAGCATAGGATCAACCTATGTAAAGAGTTCAATGTGTGAAGTTAAAAAATTGGACTTCATGCAATAAATGTGCGACATGTCTATTGATGTTGATCGTCCAATTGCAAATCAATAGTAAACATTGTTTGAAAGTAATTTAGTCTTTTATATGATGGTCAAGATCAATTAATATATATAAATATGTCATTTTCTAACCGATAGATCTAAACAACACTCTTAATTTTGTCAAGTTTGTTACCTTTCTCAATTATTTTCTTCTTACATACCGCAATCTCTTTGAGATATGAGTTATACTAACAAATATCTTTAGACAACTTCTTAAACAATTAAGAAAAAAAATAAAATATAAATTTTGAATAAAAAATTTTACTTTTTACAACTTCAAAAAATAAATCACACAACTTCTAATTTTTTTTTTGACATTTAAATTCTTAGTAAATATTTCAGTTAAAATATTTGACTAGCTCATTTTTCTTTTTCAATTTTGCTACCAACACATCCCTTGAATTTTTCATTTTTTGAATTTATCTCTTTTTGATGAGCTTCTTTGTACCTTGGAGACTCCATTGTAGAAATATTGTATTTTTTTTTTTTTTATAGTTTTTAAGTGGATTTACACATACATATTTATTCTCATCTTTAACATGAAATTTCTTCAAAATACTTGCATCATCATGCTCTTCTTTGAGTTTATATCCTTCTCTTTTCTCTTATCTATCAATAACATGTTCATTTTTCATCAAATCGAAAACAAATATCGTCTCCTCCATATGAATTGTGATCACTTCTTTGTTGTTTTGATCTTTAATAACACAACTTTTATGTTCAAATAACACTTTGTAGCCTTTCTCCAACAACTGAGCAACACTTAAAAGATTTTACCAATTTCAAGAACATATAAAACATTGGAAATAAATTTCAAATCTGAGTGACTTTTAATTGTAATTGTTCCAATGCCTTCTACTGCAATGTGTGCTCCATTCCTAATTCTAACATTAGAAATAACAATTTCGTGGAGTTATTTTAAAAGACATCGATCATAAGTCATATGGTTTGTGCAACAATTATCAATAAACCATTCTTTTGAGGGGTTGTCGGTTTTAAAACCTTATATTGCAAGTAGTAGTTCCTCTTCATCCTTAGCAATGTTAATATCTCCTTCTTGTTGTTGGTGTTAAGACCTGCACACTTAGTCCATATGTCTTAATTGACCACACTTATAGCATTTTGCATCAGATCTCCACCAACTTTTCGAACCAAGTTGATTTTATACTTAGAGTTTTGATGATAGTAAAAGTATTTAAGTGAATAACATATTTGATTTCAAAGAGTATGAGAGAAGATTCATGTTTTTGAAGAAAATCTAAAATAAGATTTGATTCAAATTTATAATTGAAGAAAATCTAAAATAAGATTTGATTCAGATTTATAATTGAAGAAAATCTAAAATAAGATTTGATTCAGATTTATAATTGAAGAAAATCTAAAATAAGATTTGATTCAAATTTATAATTGATGAAAATCTAAAATAAGATTTGATTCATATTTATAATTGAAGAAAATCATTGAGCAAGTTGAAAAGAAGATATGGTCAAGATTTGAAGATTTGATCAAGATTTATCTACAACAAAATATGAACACAAGCAATCTGGAAAATATATAAACGCAATCTGAACAAAATACGAACATAATCAATTTGAAGAATTTAGAGACTCAATCTAAACAAAATAGGAACAGAATCAATCTGAAGAATTTACAAACTCAATCTGAACAAAATACAATTCAAAATTAAATAAGGACTAAATTGAAGCCCAAATTTTAACTATAAATAGATACTCAAGGCTGAAGAAGAAGATTATCGAAAAGTAGAAAAAGAGTAGTCTAGAGTTCAAAGAGAGAAACACTTGTTCGAATGAGAAATATTCTCTAAGTGTTTTTTCTTAGAGTGTGAGAGTTATTATTATTGTTATTATCAACTTTGTTATAAGCAAACACTTAAAGTTCCAATATTTTGTATCACACCCGATAGTGATTTAGTTCTTTCTTCAATCTAAGATTGCTAGGTTGTTAGGAGAAGATTTGACTTGTAGGGTCAAGGTGGTTAGTTTCTTCTTCAATATGGGGGTTGTCAGGTTGTTAGGAGAAGAATTGGCTTGTAAGGTCATGGTGGTCAGTTCCTCAAAAGTCTGGGGTTGTCAGGCTGTTTGGGAAGATTGGCTTGGAGGGTCAAGTGCTTTGTAATTCAAGGTAATTGAATTAGTGGATTAAAGCCTTCTAAATAAGGAAACTGAATGTAGCCAAGTTAGTGGTGAACTAGGATAAATCTGTGTGTCAAATTATTTATGTTTTCATTGTTTGCTACCTCGGAATCCAATTGGTTCTTATCCAAGTAATTCATAAAAACCATCCAGCCTTCAACAAATTAGGAAAAAATTGTCAACTTTGTCAAATACAATAGATGTTGGTGATTAGTCTTCTTGCAATAAGGGCGTGGTGGAAAAGATTGAAGATTTTTGTTTGGCCATCGTTTTTAAAATCTTTGAATATTTGATTTCTCTTATTTTTTTTTCACCATTGTTATTTTTCCATTTAGCTAAGTATAAACCTTTTGTAGTTCTATCTTCTCACATAAGTCTTCTTTGCTCTAGAGCTTGAAATGCATGTAATACTTATGCCAAAGTGATTTTACTCAGATCTTTTGTATTCTTCAAGATGGCTATAGAAGCTTCATATGTTTCGGGTACTGTTACAAGAATTTTTTCTACAATTCTAGAATAAAAAAGTTGAGTGACTAGTAATCGTACCTTATTTGCAATACCCAATAATTTATCTACATATTCTTTGATTTGCTCATTCTCCTTCATTCTTTGTAACTCATACTCTATCATTAAATTCAACACTTGCATGCTTTTGAGTCTTTCATGTCATGCAATTTCTTCCTTTATGTAATATAATTTTTTTCTAATTGTTTTGAGAGTCATGATTCTGGTTAAGACAGTTTGAGAGATGTTGTGCCCTAAACCCAAATTGAAATAAAAAGTAAAATGCACTAGTTCTGAAAGAGATTCACAGTGGTTCCAAAGTAGAGTATAAAAAAATTCCTTTTAAAATATAAGACTTAGGACGTCACACTCACACTTACACAAGACCTTTGTAGAAAATTTCTTAATTAAAAATCCTTTAACATCGAATATAGCTAAGGTTTATTAAACAAATATTTCTAACGTAAAAACATGTTTAAACTTGGAGACAATTAATTTTTTATCTTCAAATAAAAGACTGAATATAACACAATTGATCGATAGAGTTTACAAAACAAAAATTAGTTCATCACTCGATAAAAGACAACGAATTACTCCTACCCAATATCACCGATCAGAGCATGGATCACCAACTGATAACCTGAAATAACTGCGCTATCGCAAGCGCCAAACACAAGCAACGAGGGGTAATCTTAAAAAACGTGTAATAGTGTAAAATAATTGAGAAGAACGCGTAAAACATTGATTAAACACCGTATCATATCAGGTCCTACCTATATGATGACAAGATAATTCCCACTTCAAACAAATAACATCTAGATTCTCCTCTTGTTGGCCTAGGCTACTCACTCCATTAAGAGAACCATAATTGGCACAAATCGAATTCATCACTATTCAATTAAACACAATATGCATTTCATGATACTCATCAACGTGGTAACATCATAAGTCAAAAAGTACACATCATCAATGCATATTTCCATAGTCATATATTACATTCAAGATTTATCATCATAATACACAAGCTCCAACAATACAGGATTTTCACTCACAGATAATAATACTAGATCATTCACACACACCATGTCACTTGCAATGCAAATTATTATAATTCATCACATTTTATATCATATAACAATATCAAGGGTGGATATAAACAAAACACAGAATACGTCATACACAATTCTACAATAATTCAATTACCACACGATCTTCAAAATCAAATCAAACAACACCCTATAAAAGTTTCTAAGTCGTATTTTAACCTCACTAAATTCAAGTTTTCTCATTAGTCAATTATTACTCATAAGGCTTCAGCTGTACGTAGCGAGCCTCAATGAATTATAGGAAATACAGTTTTCCCGTTTCACTCACTTAATTTACTCTCATGAATTCGAACTCACTCTCACCCTATACCTGAACCAAGTGAAGTAAGAACAGGAAGAAATTGAGGTGATTTGAGCTGCAATGATTCCAAACAATTTAAATATCAACTAGTACGACTCATGTTTGAAAAATCGATTGTTTTGCTCCAAGCTATCACATGTTGTTAGGAGGATTATTTCCACAAGCTGAAATGAAAATAAGGCACGAAGACAATAATTATAAGTAAACACTCTCAAAACTCTAGGCTTGGAATCTGTGAACATGAAGCGTGATTCGGTGAAATACATCATATTTTTAAACAAGGGATTACATATATGTGGTTTTTGACGTGTCATAGACGAAAGATGAGGCAATATGAGCAATTCAAAACCCACTAAAGTAGCCATTTTCATTAACTGAGAGTTCTAAGTTGATGATGGGAATCAACAATTCATGGAAAATCACGAGTTCAATCAAAAGTGAAAATATTCCAAAGTAAAAACATGAATCAAATATGGATCAAGTGAAGAAATCAAGTGACTTAATTTAAATGAAATCTAAATTGTGGAGGGAATGATTCCAAAGTCTTTAGTAATGAACCAATAGAAAAAGAGCTAAGAGTCCATCCTTGCAAATGCCAAGAGATTTTATATATATAAATGAGTAATATGTTACAAACATTCCAGGGTTTGTGTTGCAAATAAAAATACCTAACAACATGAATCAAGGCAAGGGAAATTTGTGGAAACCAACCTGCGAAGAAATCACTAGATGAATTGAGGATGTGGGTTTGAATTGTTATGTCGTGGGCAACCAAAGTTCCGTTAAAAGGAAGGGATTATACCTCTAGCAGGTATAGCTGTATGGTCTTGAGGGGATACAGATAAAGACTTTTATTGGAATCGGAAGTACGTGAAGTTAGGGAAAGAAAAATGGTGGCGGCACTTGTAATATAAGAGAATGATTTATTAGGTTAGATTTAATTGGGTAGTAAACGAAAGGAAAGGGAATTAAAGGAAATAAGGAATTGGAATATTTTAAAAAGAGGTATGGTGTTGTCGCTACAGATTGGAAGGTGAATTTTTTTGTTTAAATGTACTTGGGCTAGACATGTGTTGCCATCCTTTCGAAAGGCCTTGTTTTTTTTTTTTTTTTTTTTCTTTTGTGATTAATATTTAAATCAATAGAATAATTAAAACTTGAAAATATAAAAATACAACCTTTATAAGAAGGATATGAAAACACCTTGCAACGTACTCAAATTACAAGAATTGACATTAGATTTAGTTTGAAAGAACTAATAATTGGATTAAAACACAATATATTTCTTCAATGACAATAATATTTAAAACAATATTTACAATTTATCAACGCAAGAAATATAAATAACACTTATAAAATGTGAGATTATTGTAAACCTCATAGATAGAACACTTAGCAATTTAAATACACGGGATATAGTATAAACTATTAAATAATATATTTAGATAGTTACTAAGATAAATACAGATGTAGAAATATAAATAAATTGGGGTGTTACAATTCTAACTAACTTAAAAGAATTTCGTCTCTGAAATTCAAGCTACTATGGAATGTGATTTTACTTCACACTTAATCTTCTAAAAGAATTACATGACTCAAATTATAGTTTGACCCTTAGTAAGCTTGCTTAATTTACAGTTCTTGTGGCTTTACTTAAGATCAAGTATTATAACTACAAAATTCTAAAACATCCTTCTACCATTAGAATTTAAACTTCTATAATCAATAATTCCTTACAATAATAAGATTCTAACATTCTGGCCCTATTATTTTTATTTTTGATTTTTGAAATTTAAGTCAGGTTTAAGTCAGATGATACAATCTATCTAATTTATCTCCGTGGACACAAGTAATGTTCCCAATTATTCAACTACGAACTCCTTCAACATTCACCCAATTTCTAATCTATCTTTACTAGGTTCAATCGGTATGCGGTACAACCATCGAATCTATGTTTGATTTAATCAAATTCTCAATTCTCACAATTTCTAGTTACTCTACCTTGGATTGGATTCCATAGAACCATGTTTCTAAAATATCCTAACAAAACTAAGGTGGTACTATTTCTGGCAAGTCTTAACTTATTGATTCTCCTTTTAAAGAACTACATCTAAAGAGTATAGAGAAAAAAAATCCGTATAACAAATATCGTACAATAATTAATAATCAACAAACATAATCATATTAATGCAAGGAAACATTTTTACATAAATTATCAGAGTTAAATTGGTATTTCATGTTGCATCCGACAAAATATACAAAATCATAGCGAATATTGAAATAGGAAAAATAATCACACCAATACTAATCAGTTGTATAATAACACAATATATTCAAAACACCATCACAAAACACAGTGGAAGTCTAGCTTTAAAATTTCTACACATAAGGTTCATTGTTAGTAAGATTTTCAAAATAGTTCTAGGCTGCTACTGGAAACAAACAAGCATTATGACAAAATACCATAATGTAAGAGATTTATCTAATTTAATTAAGTCGATTAAATTGATATACGACACAAACATGTTTTTTGCCAATCAAAATAAAATCGACAAGTGCAAATAACAGTAATAATAATGAGTTATTGTCCTTTATTTTATAGACGATGAGTCATCGGGGTAGCTAATCTCTCCTACTCATGGAGTCAATCTATTATATATATTTAAAACAGACTCTTCTGTCACCTCACACTATTTGCTCCACATATGTGAACATTTGCCACGTCAACTAAAAAGCTGATGTGTACGTCTTTAGGTCTTTATAGAGTTTCCTTATCCACTTTCTAAATACTTTTTCCTCATATGTTGTCGAACTATTCATGTGCCATAAATTACAAATTACAATACAATAAATATCAATTATTTGACACTCATTGGTCCTCCATTATTATTGATAACATTTATTTCTTCATAAATATCTTCAAATTGAATATTATATAGTATCATTACTGAAGAAAAAAAATATTTTAATGAAATTTATAATATCTACAAAATCTATCACATGTCACTTATTAGATAACTAAAATTAATATTTAAATCAAATAGAGAGATATAATTTAGAATTAGGCCAACAATTTGTTTTTCTATTTTTTCTTATTATACCATTACTGATATGGACTTAGAGAAAAATTTATATATTTTCTGAAATATTGATATTGTTATGTATAGTTATATACTAAAATATATTTTTTACTTTTTTTAAGTAGTAAATTGTTTTTTTTTTTTTTACAACCCAACACATTTTTTTCTAAGGACAAAATTGTGAAATCTTACTATTTTGATAAAATAATATGTTGAAGTGTATAAAAAGTAAAAATCGTGAAATCCGGTATAAACCAAATTAAATAAGTAAATATTGATACACAATGTTTTATCTATTATATATATTTAAAACAGACTTCGCTGTCACCTCACACTATTTCCTCCACATATGCGAACATTTGCCACCTTAGCTTTTTTATGTGTACGTCTTTAGAGAGTTTTCTTATTCACTTTCTAAGTACCTTTTCCTCATATTTTGTGGAACTATTCATGTGCCATAAGTTAAAAATTACAGTACAATAAATATCAATTATTTGACACTCATTGGTCCTCCATTATTATTGATAACCGTTATTTCTCCATAAATATATTTAAATTGAATATTATATAGTATCATTACTGAAGAAAAAAAAATCTTTTGATGAAATTTATAATATCTACAAAATCTATCACATGTCACTTATTAGATAACTAAAATTAATATTTAAATCAAATAGAGAGATATAATTTAGAAATTAGAATTAGGCCAACAATTTGTTTTTCTATTTTTTTCTTACTATACCATTATTGATATGGACTTAGAGAAAAATTTATATATTTAATGAAATATTGATATTGTTATGTATGGTTAGATACTGAAACAAGTTGATTTTTTTTACAACCCAACACATTATGTCTAAGGACAAAATCGTAAAATTTTACTATTTTGATAAAATAATACGTTGAAGTGCATAAAAAGTAGAAATCGTGAAATCCGGTATAAATCAAATTAAATAAGTAAATATTGATACACAACATTTTAATAAATGTTACCAATATAGTTGATAAAATGTTCAAACACTTTTAAATATTTATTTAAACATTAAAAATAGTCAATACACAACTTTTGTATTTTTTTTATTATTGTGTCGTCACATATATTTACCAAAACAAATAACAATTAGTCAATCTAATAAAAAAAATTTGTGTTTTGTTTCTCTTATTAGTTATCAATGCATATATTTACCATGAGCATTATTTCGAAATTTTTTTAATATGTGTAGGAAAAAATGTTAAAATTTTAAAAATTCCTACATAACATATATACTTTAATAAAAATAGAGTTTACGATTATCAATTATATAATTTATCTTTTAAATCATGGTTAATATTTTATGTCTATAGACCATTAAAAATCAGCTAAATAATACAAATTTGATATTGTAAATAAAGTTCAAATCTAACTTGAAACGGTAGTAAAATTGTTAATTTTTTTATGATTAAACTTTTACAAGACATTGTTCATTTATCTTTTTTTAGGAGTAAAAATATTCATTTAATTACACACTCTACAATATATTTTATCGCATTTTTTTATAACAATAAAAATTTACAAGATTAATATTATATATATATCACCTTATATAAAATTTAAAATTAAACCCGCGCAAAGCGCGGGTCATATTCTAGTTACTTAAGGTAACCATAACTGTAATCATTTAAACTCAAACACAACTAGTTAAAAGGCTTTCTAACATGTTTCTGTTAGAACTGGTCTGTGAATTGAATAAAACTGAAGTGAATAGATGCAGTAAAGGAAATCAAGAATGGTTTCTCTCAAGAATGTATTATTGAAATTGACAACAATGAAATCTGTGACAGTTATAGAATCTGCCAACTGAATTGCCCTGCAATTCAGTTCCAATCAATTAACTCTCTAACTACCTAACTATTGAAGACTAAGCTTCTGTTATTTATACTAACCATCCTAACTAATTCAGTTAGGATTTACAGCTGGCACAACTCAGCAATTAACATAACTAACACATAGAATTTAAACTTGATTCCTTCTCTCATACACCTTCCTAATAGGAAGCCTTGCTTGACTAGCAATCCTATCAATACCCCCCCTAAAAGAACTACCTTGTCCTCAAGGGGAAAAGACGGAAAAACCTCCAATATCTTGGAAGCTCGCTCCCATGAGTTATCACAGGATGGTAAATGAGCCCATTTCACCAAAACCTCCATATTGCCTCCAACATCAGTCCTCCACTGTAGAATATCTTCTGGCTGTACAACCAATTCAAGCTCCTCAGTCAACATTGGTGGTAAGGTCTGAGGTGAATGTTGCGGTTTCAACGCCTTCTTAAGCAATGAAACATGGAACACCAGATGAACTTTAGTTTCAAGAGGCAGATCTAGCTTGTAAGCCACCTCCCCCACGCGGCTTAGAATTTGGAAAGGGCCATAATACTTAGGAGCCAATTTAGCATATGGTCTATCAGCCAGGGACTTCAATTTGTAAGGCTGAAGTTTCAAGAAAACCCACTCCCCAACTTCAAAATTCACCAACCGCCGGTGCTTATTTTCCTGTGCCCGCATCTGATCTTGAGATTTCAGCAAATTCTGTCGCAAATCAGCAAGTATATCATCCCTTTGCTGGGCCAACTGATTGACATCATCCAACTTTGATGGAATGGTGCAGCTCTTAATCAACAACGGAGGGTCTCTTCCATATAAAGCTTTAAAAGGTGTCATTCCAGCAGAGATATTGTAGTTACTGTTAAACCAGAACTCAGCCCAATGCAACCAATTCAACCAAGTCTTGGGCTTAGGGCCAGCAAAGCACCTAAGATAGGTCTCTAAGCACCGATTAACAACTTCGGTTTGACCATCCGTTTGAGGGTGATAAGACGTGTTATGCTTAAGACTAGTGCCAGCCAATCTGAACATCTCCCTCCAAAAACTGCTGAGAAAAACCGCATCTCTATCCGATACAATCGTAGAAGGAAATCCATGAAGCTTCACAACTTCCCTCACAAACAAAGCTGCTACCTCCTTAGCATTGTAAGGATGCCCAAGAGGAAAGAAGTGAGCATACTTTGTAAGTCTATCAATGACTACAAAGATTGTATCCTTGCCTCTAACTCGTGGAAGGCCACCAACAAAATCCATAGAAATATCCTGCAACACTTGGCAAGGAATAGGCAACGGTTGGAGTAGTCCCGCCGGCGATAAGGTGGAGTACTTGTTCCTTTGACATACATCACACTCTTCAATAAACTTCTTGATATCTCGCCTCATGCCCTCCCAAAACAAGAAACTAGAGACCCTTTTAAAAGTTCTGAACAATCCTGAATGTCCTCCACAAGGAGAATCATGGCATTCAGCCAAGATAAGTGGTATTTTGTTAGAACCCTTAGGCAACACCAATTTACCTTTATACAAAAGCCTTCCCTTCTTGAACTCATAACCAGAATGAGAAGTAGGAGAGACAATTAAGTCCTGCACCAACTGCTGCAATTTAGGATCTTGTTGCAATTCCTCATCCCAAGAATCATCTTCCACCTGTAGAACTGAGAGAGCAGCATACATATCTCTCCTTGACAAGCTATCTGCTGCAGTATTCTCCCTTCCTGGTTTGTATTGGATTTCAAAATCCAAACCAATGAGCTTGACAGCCCATTTAAATTGCTCAGCACTGAACAATCGTTGATCAGTCAAAAACTTAAGGCTCCTTTGGTCAGTCCTCACAATGAAATGGTTGCCCAAAAGGTAGTGTCTCCATTTGGTCACAGCCTGAACCAAAGCCATAAGCTCCCTCTCATAAACAGACCTTTGTTGAGCTCTCAAAGATAAGCCTTGACTCCAAAAGGCAAGAGGTTTACCCTCCTGCATTAAAACAGCCCCCAACCCCTTACTGGAAGCATCGGTTTCGACTACAAAGACCTTAGTGAAATCAGGTATAGCCAACAAGGGAAGATCAATCATGGCTGTTTTCAAGGCCTGAAACGCAGATGTAGCTTCCTCAGTCCAACAAAACTTGTCTTTCTTCAACAGCTCAGTTAAGGGTTTGGCTAATTTACCATAACCTTGGACAAAACGTCTATAATACCCTGTTATTCCAAGGAAACCCCTAAGACCCTTCACATCCGTAGGGATAGGCCAAGACATCATGGCTGCAGTCTTGGACGGACAAGCTGCCACCCCTTCTCCAGAAATCACATGTCCCAAGTACTCAAGACTAGACTGTCCAAAGCTACATTTTTTCTTATTTGCCTTCAACCCATTCTGCACCAGCACTGCCTAGACTTGGTGAACATGAACAAGATGAGCTGACATATCCTTGCTATACACCAAAATGTCATCAAAAAATACCAGGACAAATCTTCGGAGGAAAGGCTTCAAAACCTCATTCATGAGGGCTTGGAATGTGGAAGGAGCATTGGTGAGACCGAAAGGCATCACCAAGAACTCATAATGCCCCTCATGAGTTCGAAAAGCCGTCTTCTCTATATCATCTTCCTTCATCCGAATTTGATGATAGCCTGATTTTAAATCAAGCTTAGTGAATATTGTTGCTCCATCAAGTTCATCAAGCAACTCTTCAATGATAGGGATGGGAAATTTGTTAGGGATAGTAATTTTGTTGAGAGCCCTATAATCCACGCAGAAACGCCAACCCCCGTCTTTCTTCTTGACCAAGATGATGGGACTAGAGTAAGGGCTAATGCTCGGTCTTACAATTCCAGCCTCAAGCATTTCTGAAACCAATCGCTCTATCTCTATTTTTTGATAATGTGGATACTTATACGGTCGTAGATTAGGTATCTCAGCCCCCTTCTTCAAATGAATTGCATGATCTAACCTCCTTTGGGGTGGAAGACCTTGCGGATCCTCAAAAACCTCAGAATACTGTTGAAGAACCTCTGAAACAGCTTCAGGAATGACTGGAACCGCTGCTGGTTTCTCCTCTGCAGAATCGTACTGAATTAATAAGCCTTCCCCTTCTTCCTTCAAAATTTGCATGAAGGCTCCATAGGACAATTCAGTCTGGGTTAAGGAAGGATCACCAACCAAAGTAATCAATTTGCCATCTCTAGATAAGGTAAGCTCCAACTTGCCAAAGTTGGTTTTGACCTCTCCCAAACAAGAGAGCCAATCCAAACCCAACACCAAATCTACCCCTTGCAGGGAGAACAAATAAAAGTCTTGCCTAATCTCCATTCTTTGCAAATGCAAACTCAACTTGGGACACTTTCCCTTACATTTCACCCTATGACCATCCCCCACTTCCACAATGTAAGAAGGAGTATCTTCCACCCTCAAGCTCAGTTTCTGAACTACCTCCTGAGAAATGAAGCTATGAGAAGCTCCACAATCTATGAGTACCAAAACAGAATTGTTCTGAACTACCCCTTGTATCTTCCAAGAATTTGTGGAAGTCAGCCCAACCATTGAACACAGAGACAATTGCAGAGAATTGAAAGTTTCAACGTCCTGAAACTCAGCCTCGCTGTCCTCCTCGTCATCTTCTTCTAAAATAATCATACGAAACTGCTTATTCTTGCATTTATGTTCTCTATTATAAGGCTCATCACATCTGAAACAGAGTCCCTTCTCCCTTTTGTCTCTCTTCTCAGCCCCGGACAACCGTTTGAAATCACCACTCCTGATTTTATTCCCTTCCCTAGCCTGAACACTCATCATATTAGCAGCAGAGGTACTGCCCTCAGTTTTCTTATCTAACCAAGGCTTAGTATCCACCGTCACAGTCTTAGTGTACGAACTAGCCTTAGAAATAGAGGTTGGTTTAGTGAAAGTGTTGGTTCCTTTCTTAGTCCAAACCAGATTCTTCTCCTCAATCATAATAGACTTTTGAATTAAATCAGACAGAGACTTTAATTCATAAAGTTTTACCTCCACTTGAATTTCCTCTTTCAAGCCATTCATGAAAATTCCTCGTGCAAATTCTTGATCAATGACTTTCAAAGCTCCAACATATTTCTCAAACTCCTCCACAAATTCCACCACCGTCCCTGTTTGTTTGAGTGCCAGCAACAACTCAAAGGGATTTTGTACCATTGAAGGTTGAAACCTGCGAACCACCGCCAGCTTGAACCCGTCCCATGTTGGTTCAAGATTGCACCTAGCCCACCAGCGATACCAGCTCAGTGCTCTACCCTCCAGGGCCACCAAAGTGGCACGCATCTTCTCCTCCTCAGGAACGCTTCGCAACTCGAAGTATCGTTCCAAACGGTGCGTCCAACCGTACGCATCGTCGCCGGAAAAAATCGGGATCTCCAGCTTCCTCCACTGGTCGTGCTCAACATGGTCACCCAAGGATCTACCCCCGTCGTCGCTGATTTCCGCTTCTTCCCTGCGAACAGTCCTGCCGCTGTTGGAATCAATCTTGGCTGCGAGTGCAGCCAATTGGTCCTCCGTATGTTTGGCACGCGCCTCTGCCAACTCTAATCGTGTGCGCTATTCCTCGCGCTCCTGCTCCCAATCACTCAAATCTCTCACCATGCTTCTTGTCTTCATGCAATGCGCAGTAGAAGGAATCAAAATCAGTGCACTAGATCGGTGCTCTGATACCAGTGTTAGAACTGGTCTGTGAATTGAATAAAACTGAAGTGAATAGATGCAGTAAAGGAAATCAAGAATGGTTTCTCTCAAGAATGTATTATTGAAATTGACAACAATGAAATCTGTGACAGTTATAGAATCTGCCAACTGAATTGCCCTACAATTCAGTTCCAATCAATTAACTCTCTAACTGCCTACCTATTGAAGACTAAGCTTCTGTTATTTATACTAACCATCCTAACTAATTCAGTTAGGATTTACAGCTGGCACAACTCAGCAATTAACATAACTAACACATAGAATTTAAACTTGATTCCTTCTCTCATACACCTTCCTAATAGGAAGCCTTGCTTGACTAGCAATCCTATCAGTTTCAAGAGCGCGAAGGCGGCGCCACAACTTCTACTCCTTACTTCAACATAAAAATTCACTTAATTACACATTAGCAATAATTTATTTATAATTTACAACAAAAGAGATGATACTTACATTAATATAAATCAACAATCAAAATAAAAAATAAAGAAATATCTCACTTTTAAACACTTCCAACTACTCTAACCACTATACACAACTTTCAAACACTTAGTACATGTGAAAGACAAACACTTTCATATTCACATAATCATATACACATCCAAATAACTAAACCAACTATTTGGCATAACGACATTTATTTAGCAAATCAAACACTAGTTCTAAACTCATAACATATTCTTACAGCAGTCCAACCATTACAAATTTATGATAATTATTTTTTTGAGTTTATACTCATCACTTAAAAGTTAAAACAAGGTAAAACAAATATATTTCAAGTAGTAGATAAAATAAATAGTTATTTACTTGAAGATACAAACACAATAACAAACTCAATTGAATCACCTAGTGCATAAGCCACTTTCAAGGTTACACAACATTATAAGAATTAATTTCTATACTTAAATTGTTACAAAAAGTGTCACTAATCATTTAGCAACATAAAAACAATCAATAAAAATTCAGAATTTTTTCCTTAAATTACCTTTTAGTGAATCACATGTCTAAATAAGAATAAATAAATAAAAATAAAATAAATCAGGTGCATTTTAAAAACCTATGAGATTCATAAAATTTCACTTGTACTTCAATCATAAAAAAAATACCTTTCAGAATAATCAACAACTCTAAAAATCGTTATTTTCGACCTATATTTCGAAAGAAAATCATATCCCATAAATATATATATCATCCTATAAAATCATCAGAACTTCCTCAAGAGGAATTTTCAAAAATTACTTTGAAACCAAAAGAATCTCAAATTGTTGTAGCAAACTTTAAACCAAAATCTGAGTATTTCATTAAAAAAAAATTTCAAAATATTTGGACAATAGAGGACCACTATTATAATAGAAATCCTCAATTGGTCATCTCAAAATTTTTCCCAGAAGGCTGGTTTTTCAAACCATGGGATTTATCAAAACCCAATCCTTACTATAAATCTATTCTTGAATTGACGGGTTTTGTAACAATTCAAGAGAACCCAAAAGAAGGCCCAGTGGACTACTCCACTACAAAAATCCATAAAATAATCCCACTTTCGGAATTGGGGCCAAACCTTTATACCCAAAACAGTTCCCACTTGACTTCAAAACCACAATAAACCATTGTAGGACATTCAGTTAGTGGGACAACCAACAGACCTGGTGCAATGTTTTCCTCATCCAAAACAAGAAATTTAGTCATACCTGGTTATTTTTCTTTAATCTTACCATGGATGCCTCAAACATCCCTCAATGGTTTGCCCATTGGTGGAAACTCTATGGCTCTATCCCTGAAATTCTAAAACCGGAAGTCCAAGATAGCTTCCAACTTTACAAAACTAAATACAAACCCACAGACAGAGAACACATTTTTCACCATCTAATGTTGTTCTCTAAAAATTATTTTTACCATGGATCTTAGCATGGTATTTTGAAATTGATTAAAAGGACGCCCAAACAATCCTCGTCTGAAAATTCAAAGTTAGATGGTGGACAAAGTTCTCTATTCCACCAAGTATCAAAAGTCAAGCCGTTTCAACATGGCTCCAAAAACAAGGATTGACGAAACCGCACCCAATGCAGACTCAATTCTTAGCCCAAATATCATTTGCCTAAACACAGTTGGTAGCAGCAAAAACTGAAGATGAATATTTTGAGATTATGGCTCAGCTTCTCAAAAGCAAGACCAACTCCTCGAAAGTTTCCTCAGGTACTACTTCAGAAGCTTCCATGAACTTGTAAGATGAAAATGAAGAGGACTGTTTTGGTATCTTCACCCCTACAAAATGAAAATTGGTCCAAATTTAGGGCCCATTCAAAATAATGGGCCTAGCCCAATATTGGTTATGATCATAAAAAAAAGGAAATTTCGTGGAAATTTCAGCAGAAGACAAAAGCAAGGAAATTTCGTGGAGAGCTAATACAACATTATGTTTTGCAGTTCATGGTATCAGACTTGGGGGTATAAGTTTTATAAAATAAGTTTTAATTTTGAAGAATAATAGTTTCTGGGTAGTAAGTGTCGTGTTAAGCCAACGAACAGGCGTTTAGGGTAGTGAAGCATTTGAAAGTTTTTGCAAATTAAAAAACAAAATTTCTTTATTATGAGTAATTTTTTTTGTAGAACTTCTTCTTTTTCAAGTTCTTCTACCCAAAACTCCTCAGGACAAAAGGAACATAACAATAGTGAGGAAATTACTATTGAAGACTTCCAAAAATCCATTAATAACTTGCAAATCCCAAAAATTAAAAAGGATCAGGTCTATGAATCTGGTTTTTTTTTTTAAAAAAATATTTTCAAAATCGATTTCGTAATCAAAACTGAAGAAAGGGATGTTCCCTTAACAAACCCTTTTGAAACTATAAATCTTCTTTCTAAAAAGATTTTACAATAACATCATGACAGGAAATATAATTTTATACCCATAGGTCTTGTCCAAGTTGGCATCAAACCTTTAACTAGAGACGGTCTAAACACATCAATCCTTTGTGTCTTACAAGATGCAAGGTTCTTGAACTTTCATGATTCAATTATAAGTTCAATTGAATCTAGTTTATGTCAAAGACCAATTTCTTTTGAATGTTATCCAGATTTTTTATTATCTCTAAAAGATCCAAACATACTAAAATCCCTTATTCTGCAAATCAAAACTCATAATTACAAAATGCTACTAGAATCTATTCCTGTAGCAATCATTTATAGAGTTCATTACAAGACTATGTTCTCAGACTTTACGGCCACAAAAAACATTGAAGTTAAAAAAGGTGAAAACCCTATTTTTACAAATAGATCTATCAAAAGCAAACATTTTTATTCCAAAAACCATCCTTTGGAAGGACATAGATCTTTCTGAAGAATGGATACTTGAAGGAGCAGTTAAACCTAAGTCTCTTGAACAATCGAAACCAAACACTCATTTGAGGGATATCATCCAGTACACTGATGGAAGAGTAAAACTAAGCTTTTCAAGAGCCTCCAGTGCCAGATGATCTGATCCTGGTTCCTCTAATAATGCTGTTGACCTTGAAAGAACCTCAAGGTTCTCCTCAGTCTAACTTTTCAAAACCATGATTTTCGTGTTCCAGTATTCCAAGTGCCTCTTTTTAAAATGTTGACTATTCCACAAACGTGCCTCATCAAATCTATACTGCACCTCAAACTACTGACGAGGAACATCAAAATAACTTACCAAACATTTCTCCACCAACTTCACCATCTTTTTCTGCTATAACTGAAAATGTTATTAATGAATTAAATGTCTTAGAAAAAGAATTTGAAGTTGATAAAACAATTCTTCATAATGATTTCTATGCTTTCAAAAATACAGAAGAAAAAAAACATGGTTCTTCAAAACCTTTATGAAACAAAGAAAAGAAATTCAAAATGAGTTTTATGAATACGTTATACAAAACAAAACCCATATTTTATATTTTAATTGGTTTGAAATTTATACAACATAAAACCAAATTTTCTATCCATTCAAAGAAAACCAAAATTCTATAAATCCCATAACAACTAGAAGTAAAAATCTAGAATGGGAAACGGCGAATGATAGAAAAATACAATCTGAACATGCACCATTAAGATAGATCAAAATAGCTCATCTAGATCAATTAGTAGATGCTGCACCTTACAAAATTCCAAATGAAAATTCTGCTAAAGATATTAAGAATATCATTATACAGAATAATTTAACAAATGCCCATCTTAGCACAATTGCAAAGCAATTAACTAAGATTGAAGAAAACCAACATACTACTATTGTCTCTCCTGTTGAGACAACTAGGTTGAAACTAAAAAACCCAATCTTTAAACATTTTCAAATTTCAAAAACAAGTCAAAAGTTGTTTAAAGATGGAAAATCAGAATTTACCCAAGCCTTGAGAGACCAACTAAGTAGAGTAGAACAATCTTCTACCTCTTCACCTTTAATAGTTAAGGACTCTTTAGAAAAAATAGTCACAACTTTAGATCAAGTTTTTGAAGTTGAACATGAAAAACAAAACCTATGCAAACTCCAATAGCAAAAGGGTCAACCTTTAGCCATGGTTACAACACCATACCTAAGAATTGAGAACAGACCTAACGTCCTTTCTCAATCTAAATTCAATGCCAGTACTGTCTATGAATGGAACATAGATGGTATGTCTGAATACAACATCCTTACTCTCCTTCAACAAATGACAATGGCATCAAATGCCTACAAAACCCAAGAAAATACACTTATGGGGAAACAAAATTAAGGAAGTCTATGGGGTAAACCATATTCCATATAACCATTTAACTTATGGGGAATTGGTTAGCTTCACTCAAAAAGAAGGTTTAAAAATCTTTCAAGATTTAAAACTTCAAAAACATCTAAAATGGGAAATGAAAAGAACTAGGATCTTTTTGCAAACAATTCGAAATATCCACAACAGATGTTTCTAAAGACTGTGGAGGATCTTGTTCTAAGACTTATAAAAAACCTCACCAAAAGTCTTTCTCAAAACCAGGTAAACATGAATTCTATAAAAAATCCAAACCTCAATTCCTACAATAAAAAAACCTAATTTTCACAAAAGAAAACCTTTTCATAAGAAGTTCGAACCTCAAACTTCAAAGCAAATAACTTGTTATAAGTGTGGCCAAATAGGACACATCTCAAGATATTGCAACAGAAATAAAAAACTTCATGTATTACAAATTGATGAACAAATAATGCAAAAAATTGAGGCAATACTTTTAGAAACCTCAAAAGAAGTATTTACAGATTTTGAAATAGGTTCATCAGAAAATGATAAACCTTTGTAGTTTGAAGAATTAGGAACTTCCGAGTCTCCTAGTGATTCAGAATCTAGTTCAAAATCAGTCAATGTTTTAAAAAAAATCAAGAATTAAATCTTGATTTAATAAAGTAAGTTGAAGATACAAAACTTCAAAAAGAAATAATAGGAAAGCTGCTAAATACTTTTGAGTCAATACAAAGTCAGCCTTCCACATCTTCATCAAAATTACTACCAAGAACCACCTATGATTTAACAAATATCTTAGGAGCAAAAAGAAAATCCCAGAACCCTGTTTTTATCCAATCTCTTCAAGAGGAAATTAAACTTGTAAAACAAGAGTTAAAAAATCTTATACAAAAACAAGAAAATGATTCAAATATTCTCCAAAATCTTCTTTCCCATATTCAAAATCAAACATCCTCTGACCCAGAACAGGAAGGAGAAGAAGGAGAAAATGAAGATTTTTCACTACCCTTAGAAAACAAAATTGAAAACTTGGAAGAAATCCCAGAAGATTTCTTATTTGTTTTATGATCTATAACTACAAGAAAATATTTAATCAAAATCACTTTAGTTTTTTCAGAAAATTTCAAATTTGAAATAATTGCACTTTTTGATACGTGAGTAGATTTAAACTACTTAAAAAGCAGCATTGTTCCAGACAGATTCTTGCAAAAATCTAATGAAAAACTTGTTGCCGCTAACAACTCCAAAATGATTATAAAAAATAAAACTGAAGCTTCCATTAAAAATGGTAACGTTTCAATTAAAACTCCTTTTATTTTATTAGAAAATACAACTCATAGTGTCATTTTAGGGACTCCTTTCATTAATATGATAATTCCCTTTTCTATCAACTATGATAGTATTTCCTGCAAAACAAAAGAAACCAAAATTGTTTTTCCTGTTATTGAGAAACACAAAACAAAGAATTTAATTTTTTTAAAAGCTTGTTATGTTTATAAAAATGAATTGAATTGTTTAATTCAGGGAAAAGAAAAACATTTATGTTTTTTAAAACAAGATATTTCCTTTCTCATAATTGAACAACAATTACAAAAGAATTTTATAAAAACAAAAAATTTCTGAACTAAAAAGAAAATTGAAAGTGAAATTTGTTCAGATATGCCAAATGTTTTTGAGATAGAAAACAACACATGGTAGATTTACCATATGAAAACGATTTTTATGACAAACAAATCCCAACTAAAGCCAGGCCTATCCAAATGAATTATGAGGTTGAACAATATTGCAAAAAAGAGATTCAAGATTTAGAACAAAAACGTCTAATAACAAAATCTAGATCTCCGTGGAGTTGCGCAGCTTTTCTATGTTAACAAAAATTCAGAAATAGAAAGAGGAACACCTAGGCTGGTAATTAATTATAAACCCTTAAATAAAGCTCTAAAATGGTTTCGTTATCCCATTCCAAACAAAAAAGATCTTTTACAAAAACTGCATTCTGCATTTGTATTTTTAAAATTAAACATGAAATCGGGATTTTGGCAAATACAGATTGATCCAAAAAATAGATACAAAATTGCATTCATTGTTCCATTTGGACAATATGAATGGACTGTAATGCCCTTCGGATTAAAAAATGCTCCTTCAGAATTCCAAAGAATTATGAATGATATTTTAATCCATTTTCAAAATTTTGCATCGTTTATATTGACAAAATGGACTAGTTGTTTCAAAGTTAAAACTTTCCCTTTTCCAAACTAAAATCCGTTTTTTAGGACATTATATTTCCAGAAAAAATTCTTGATAAAACCCAATTGCAAAGGTTTTTGGGAAGTCTAAATGATGTCTTAGATTTCTGTCCAAACATCAATAGAATAGCAAAACCTCTCCACGATAGGTTAAGAATAAACCCTGTCACATGGTCAAATGAACACACTAGAATAGTACAAATTATCAAAAAACAAATTAAAGAGATACCATGTCTGCATCTAGCTGATCCATCAACCCAAAAAATTGTTGAAACTGATGCTTCAGATTTAGGATATGGGGGTATTCTAAAACAAAAACTAAATAACAGAGAATGCATTGTTCCATTCACATCAGCACATTGGAATGACAGTCAAAAGAATTATTCTACCGTTAAAAAAGAAATTCTTTCAATTGTCATGTGCATCACCAAATTTCAAAGTGATTTACTCAATCAAAGTTTTTTACTTCGCATTGATTGTAAATCAGCAAAAGAAGTTTTACAAAAAGATGTTCAAAACATTGCATCAAAACAAATTTTTTCCAAATGGCAAGCTATCCTTAGTATTTTTGTTTTTGAGATTTAATTTATAAAAGGAGACCAAAACTCAATTCCAGATTTTCTAACCAGAGAATTTCTCCAAAACAGTGATGCCCCGAAAATAAAAAAGAATCGAAGTCCAAGAGGACAATACACCAGAAAATCCAAAACCTATTTCTTCTGCACAACCCATTAAATCTTGCGCACAAGAAGTTGAAGAGAAAGAGACCCAAAAACAAATCCAAAGAGATTGAATGGGATAACGAAACCCAAAAACAAATCCAAAGGTTTGGACCTCAAAACTTTGAAGCAATCGAAGCTACAATACAAGACATTAATTTGCAAAATGCCGCAAGGCTCCGGGAGCTCCATAAAGAGATTGAATGTCTCTCAATGGAACTGCCATTTTCTCAGAAGATTGAGATGGGAGAATCTTCAAAAACCCCTTCTCAAAAGATTATCTCAAAACCTTCACAGGAGGGATCATCCTGTAAAATCATTTCAAAACATCCTCAAGAGGAATTTTCAAAAATTACTTTGAAACCAAATGAATCTCATATTGTTGTAGTAAACTTTAAACCAAAATCTGAGTATTTCATTAAAAAAGAATTTCAAAATATTTGGACAATAAAGGACCACTATTATAAGAGAAATCCTCAATTGGTCATCTAAAAAATTTTCCCAGGCTGGTTTTTTTCAAACCATGGAATTTATCTAGACCCCAACCTTAGTATAAATCTATTCTTGAATTGACAGGTTTTGTAACAATTCAAGACAACCCAAAAGAAGGCCCAGTGGACTAATCCACTGCGAAAATCCATAAAATAATTCCACCTTCGGAATGGGGACCAAACCTTTAAACCCAAAATAGTTCCCACTTGACTTCAAAACCACAATAAACCATTGTAGGACATTCAATTATTGGGACTACCAACAAGCCTGGTACAATGTTTTCCTAATCCAAAACAAGAAATTTAGTCATACCTGGCTATTTTTCTTTAATCCTACCTTGGATGCCTAAAAAATCCCTCAATGGTTTGCCCATTGGTGGAAACTCTATGGCTACATCCTTGAAATTCTAAAACCAGAAGTCCGAATAAACCATTGTAGGACATTCAATTACTGGGACTACCAACAAGCCTGGTACAATGTTTTCCTCATCCAAAACAAGAAATTTAGTCATACCTGGCTATTTTTCTTTAATCTTACCTTGGATGCCTAAAAAATCCCTCAATGGTATGCCCATTGGTGGAAACTCTATGGCTCCATCCCTGAAATTCTAAAACCGGAAGTCCAAGATAGCTTCCAAATTTACAAAACTAACTACAAACCCACAGACAGAGAACACATTTTTCACCCTCTAATGTTGTTCTCTACAAAATTCTTTTTACCATGGGTCTTAGTATGGTATTTTGAAATTGAGCAAAAGGACGCCCAAACAATCCTCGTTCAAAAATTCAAAGTTAGATGGTGGACAAAGTTTTGTATTCCACCAAGTATCTAAAGTCAAGTCATTTCAACATGGCTCCAAAAACAAGGATTAACGAAACTGCACCCAATGCAGACTCAATTCTTGGCCCAAAAATCATTTGCCCAAACACAGTTGGCAGCAGCAATAACTGAATATGAATATTTTGAGATTATTTCTCAGCTTCTCAAAAGCAAGACCAATTCCTCGAAAGTTTCCTCAGGTACTACTTCAAAAGCTTCCATGAACTTGGAAGATGAAAATGAAGACGACTGTTTTGGTATCTTCACCCCTACAAAATGAAAATTGGTCCAAATTTAGGGCCCATTCAAAATAAAGGGTCTAGCCCAATATTGGTTATGATCATAAAAAAAAAAAGGAAAATATAGTTAAAACAAAAATATTTTGAAATTCTAAACAAAGCTTTAATTTATTTAAGGGTTTATAATTAGTTAAAACAAAAATATCAAGACATCAAAGCTTCAAAAAACTCATGACGAACATCATAAATTAATTTCAAAAACAACATCAAAACTTTAATCATCTAGATACAACCATCAACACTTTCAAACGATTTAAAATTAAAATGCACACTTTAAAATTGATTTTGTTTTCAAAGTTAGTACCCCTAATTTGTTTCATATCCAAATGAATTGAAATTAAAATCCACACTTTAAAATCCACTACCACCAATATTTTCACTTCTGATAAAATCAAGTTATGTGCCCATGTAAAAACTGAATGTTAAGATTTTATAAATATTTTTCAAGACATGATTTTTAATTGACAATAACATTGACAACATTATCCTAAAACCAATAACAATATTAATGACAATAACTTTTTCTTTCACACAAGGCAACTTAAAATCAAAAATAATAATTTTCTAGTCAAAATTAAAACTTTAAAAATAATAGATATATTTTCTATCTAACTCAAAGTTTAGAAAGAAACATCCTCTTTTTTTAAAAAAAAAAATTGGATTTCTACAAAATAATAATAATTTCTACCAAGTAAAACTCAATATTTGAAGTCTTAAGCATATAGTTCATACGAAAATCAATATTTCAATCAATTAGATATTAGATTAACCATTTTAAACAAATTTATGTCAAGATAAAATATTTTAAACTAATTTAAAGTCAAAACCAAGCTTTAAAACAACAATGCCCAAAATAAAACTCACATTTTAAACTTTGGATATACTAAATGGATTCAGCGGGAAATTAAAATCACAAATAAACATATTAGTTAATCAAGTTTAATGGTGGAAACAAGTTGCTAATTTTTTTTAGGGAAATCAAAGTTTGCCGTAGAATCACAGGTGAAGTCTATCGATCAATAATTGAGATTACCTCGATGAGATTAGTAAATTAAAACATATAGCTAGCTAATAAAAAAAATATTTTCAACTATTCACATGAAAAGCATAAAGTCATAGTTAGACGTTGAAGCCACAAGTCCACTCAATAAGTAATTAAGGTAATCAAGTCAACAATTAAAATTAACTAAAATCTTCACAAATAATTTCATGGTTTATTTAGTCACTTATGTAGGAAATTATAATCCACAACACAATCAGAGTAAGAAAACAACAAATAGTTAAATAGTAACTTCACAAATCATGTTTAATTACACAAAAGCATATAACACATAATTCAATAACACAACAGAAAAAGAAATTTGATAGTAAAAATAATTAAGATACATAAGCAACCACAACTGAAACGTTTGACTGACACAAACCGACACTCGATCCACTATGACTGATTGGACAGACCAGCTCTGATACCACTAATGTGACACCCTAAGCCCAAATTGAAACAAAAAGTAAAATACACTAGTTTTAAAAGAGACTCGTAGCAGTCCCAAAGTAAGGTATAAAAAAATTGCTTTTAAAATATAAGACTAAGGACATCACACTCACACTAACACAAGACCTTTGCATAAATCATTGATTAAACATCTTATCATATCAAACCAAAATTAACAATAATAATCAAGGTAAAACATTGATACAATCCACAACTTCAGGTAAGTCAACACACAAGTCATGTGATGTTATGCATGCTCTTATACTCTAGACTCCTCCTCTTTCTTTGATACCATTCTAACTCTGAAGTACTTGGTTAGGAGTGTGACACCCTAAACCCCAAAATAACATTTATAATAATTTATACTAAATTATTTGAAGAAAACTCGAGGCGGATGAAGAAAATCTGTTCAAGAAAATAAAAAACTCTTATCACAAATTTATGAAATCACAATTATTATTCATACATCATCATCATCACATAAAATTATCACAACACATCCATCTTTTATTATCATATCACATAAACTCATCTAATCAAACATATATATAAAATTCATTCGACACTCAATATCACAATAACATCAAATACCACACATTTAAAGAAATTAAATCAATCAACACCTTACAAATATTCCTATTCTATATTTTAATCTCACAATTTCCATATTTGCACTTTAATTAATTTATCTCTCAAAGGGCTACTGTCGTACGTAGCAAGCCCCGGATGAATCGTTGGGAAATAAGGTTTTCCCGTTCATCTCACAATATATTACACTTATGAATGCAAATGCTCTCTCACCCCTTACCTTATTTTGACGCTTTTACAGACGAATAAGATTCCACGAGCAAACAGTCTTTGTTCTTTGACTTTTGTCCTGCAATCGATCTAACTCGACAGTTTATGGGCAAACGTCAAAAATAAATTATGAGAAATTACTCTAAAAACTAAATTCGAAATCCGGTCAAGAAAAATTACCATAAATCAAAAAACCAATCAGTGGATATTATAGCCACTTTTCGCACGGTCGTTTTGGAATTGGTTTCACTCAAATCGGAGTTACGGTGAAGAAGAACGATACAAAATAAAGAATTTTATAAACGGAGAAGTCGGGTATTTTAGAGAGAAATTGGGATGGTTAAAAATCTGAGGAAGTATATTTACTTGACTAGCTAAATGAATAAAACAACATACTGAAATTTTGACGAGGACGGAGAAAATTTTCTGGAACAATTATCGATCACCAGTGCCAAATGATAGGTTGTTGTTGTGGCAGATGTTGAAGCTCCCTTTCTTATTTTTTTTAGGGTTCACATGGGTCAAGCCCATTGGTCTCCTTATTTATTTAATGTTTTACTACTATTATTTTTATTTTGCTAAAACAAAATTAATTATTACTTAATCTCATTTTTAATACTCTTCCAAACATCATTAAATTTTCAAAACATTACTAATATTTCATAACTAATATATGATAAATTAGAGTAATTAAAATAATTAACCTTTTAAAAAAATACATATTATTAACAACCCAAACTCTCATATTCAAATTAATCACTATATTTATACTTATTTTTCAAAATACTCACGTTATAATAATACTATCATTATAGAATAGTCAAAATTATAAAATAAATAAATATAACAATTAGTGAAAATAATTATTACTCAAGTAAACTCAATTGACACAATTGACATTCGACTAACACTTAATCGACATTCCACCCACTCGGCCTGATTGGACAGACCTGCTCTGATACCACTAATGTGACCCCCTAAACCCCAAAATAACATTTATAATAATTTATACTAAATTATTTGAAGAAAACTCGCGGCGGATGAAGAAAATCTGTTCAAGAAAATAAAAACTTTTATATTTATTTTAGGATATCACGTTTCACTAAATACATATGTAACAATTCAACTTTGTTCCTCAATTAAAATTCAATGAACTTGATTTAACTAGAATTTCTTGATTTAATTCCCAAGACTTACTCGTACTAAGGTTTTCATATAAAAAGTCATTTGTAATTACATAAGTAAAATACAGATTACAACTTTTAATTCCTGGTATCACCTATCAGAGCGGGGTTCCTCCCAAACTTGAACTTCAAGACTCATTAACCTGTAATGCGATTTCGCAAACGCAGGGCCAAGCTAGTCAAACACAAACAACGAAGGAGGTGAGTTTTGAAATCATGTTAATAGTATAATATAAGTAAGGAGAACACACAATTAATTCTAAATAAATCGTATCCTTAGACAAACATTCTTCAATGAAAAACATAACATTATAAACTCAAGGAAAGTCAATACATTTCACTATAACATCAAATCATCTAAGAATTATTATCGCACACGACACATATTAACAACAAAACAATCACAAGAAAATGCAATGTTATGCATGAGCTTAGACTCTACTTCACAATGTGGTACCATTCTAACTCTGAAGTACTTGGTTAGGAGGCCATGATACTATGCCACCATCCCGGTGGACGGACAATTCAAATTGGCCATGTCCTCATAGATCCCCTCAACTCAACCCGAGACACATATACGCGACAGTCGAGGTAAACGTGTGTTGCATGGCAGCTCCTAACATTTGGAGTGCTACCTCTAAGTCACCTAGGAATTCTCCACCCGAATACCTCCAAGGTCTAACAATCTTGCCTTAAAGCTCAATAGTAGACTGCCACGATCAGGCTCAATTCAGTTGTACTTCCCCGGAATCGCTAGGGTTGTCAGGCCCTACCTATATGATGACAAAATAATCTCCACTTCACAAATTCTCTATATTTATTTTCTCCCCTCGTTGGCCTATGATACTCCATTAAGATCGTCATCTCAAACACAAATTGGAATCACAATTATTTCATCAGAGGTTACTTCAATCTTTTCATCACCAACTCATAACATCACTATTATAAATCACACATCATCATCATTACATAACTCATCACAAATTTAGAACATCACTATCATCAATCGTACCTCATCACATAAACTTATCACAAATTTATGAAATCACAATTATTATTCATACATCATCATCATCACATAAAATTATCACAACACATCCATCTTTTATTATCATATATCACATAAACTCATCTAATCAAACATATATATAAAATTTATTCGACACTTAATATCACAATAACATCAAATACCACACATTTAAAGAAATTAAATCAATCAACACCTTACAAATATTTCTATTCTATATTTTAATTTCACAATTTCCATATTTGCACATTAATTAATTTATCTCTCAAAGGGCTACTGCCGTACATAGCAAGCCCCGGATGAATCGTTGGGAAATACGGTTTTTCTGTTCATCTCACAATATATTACACTCATGAATTCAAACGCTCTCTCTCACCCCTT
Organism: Cicer chorassanicum; assembly: GCA_037974735.1. NCBI lineage: Eukaryota > Viridiplantae > Streptophyta > Magnoliopsida > Fabales > Fabaceae > Cicer > Cicer chorassanicum. Next base: position 54,807,835 of record JBBPBP010009779.1, on the reverse strand, counting down.
ACCTTATTTCGACGCTTTTACACACGAATAAGATTCCACGAGTAAATAGTCTTTGTTCTTTGACTCTTTGTCCTTCAATCGATCTAACTCGACAGTTTATGGGTAAACATCAAAAATAAATTATGAGAAACTACTCTAAAAACTAATTCGAAATTCGGTCAAGAAGAATTGCCATAAATAAAAAAACCAATCAGTGGATAATATAGCCACTTTTTGCACGGTCGTTTTGGCGTTGGTTTCACTAAAATCGGAGTTACGGTGAAGAAGAACGATAAAAAATAAGGAATTTTATAAACGGAGAAGTCGGGTATTTTAGAGAGAAATTAGGATGGTTAAAAATATGAGGAAGTATGTTTATTTGACTAGCTAAATGAATAAAATAACATATTGAAATTTGGACGAAGACGGAGAAAATTTTCTGAAACAATTATCGATCACCAGTGCCAAATGATAGGTTGTTGTTGTGAGGGATGTTGAAGCTACCTTTCTTATTTTTTTTTAGGGTTCACATGGGTCAAGCCCATTGGTCTCTTTATTTATTTTATGTTTTACTACTATTATTTTTATTTTGCTAAAACAAAAATTAATTGTTACTTAATCTCATTTTTAATACTCTTCCAAACATCATTAAATTTTCAAAACATTACTATTATTTCATAACTAATATATGATAAATTAGAGTAATTAAAATAATTAACCTTTTAAAAAAATACATATTATTAACAACCCAAACTCTCATATTCAAATTAATCACTATAATTATACTTATTTTTTAAAATACTCACGTTATAATAATACTATCATTAGAGAATAGTCAAAATTATAAAATAAATAAATATAACAACAATATTTTATGTTAATTACTAAATCATAATATA
>JBBPBP010009779.1:54772220-54796497 GCA_037974735.1 Cicer chorassanicum | reverse complement strand
AAAAAAAAAAAAAAAAAAAAACAAGGTGTGATCAATAATTAAGAAAAAGGCAATGTTCTAACAAGTCCTTCTGAAAAAGCCTAAAATACATCAAAAGAAAATAATGAAAGAAAATTTCTCTCAGTAGAGACTTATTAGAATTGATGTAATTCAATCAAGTTGTTATATACAATTGAATTGATATAAATCAGAGTTAGAATCATAGAAAAAAACTTTGTGTAAATTCCGACACCAACTGAAACTGATGTAAATCAACTCGATAGTGGCAACAACTCATTCATCCATAAGAGGCACCTGAAGAGGTGTAAGAATACTTGTGAACCTTAATGACAGCTTGGCATAACGTTGAGAAGACTAGAATTGTTTCTAATGGTAACATAACGTTGGCAGAAAATGAATACTCAAATTATGAGGAGGCGGAGTAAACAATACTTGTATGCTATTGTTTAATAGTGAATTAAGTCCTCGACTATATTAAGGTTATTCACGTGAAGCTTAGTTTAGGAAGTTCTTACTAGTGTGTTTGTTATAGTTGGGAAAAGTATTAGAAATAAACCCAATAGAAATCCCAAATTCAATTTCTAGTATCCCACTTTGTAGCCAAACATAACTTGTCATTATTAAGGATTTGGAGGGGCATGATTGGCAATTTTCATAACACCCCTACTTAAAACCCAATTGTTAGAACAAAAAAAAAATAATGAGAGAAAGGGAGGGGAAACTGATAGTGAAATGGAGGGGGAGGAGAAAAAAGAAGAAAACAAAAGCAAGGCAAAGAAGAAGAGTGGGGGGAGAGAGAGATGGGGGAACCTTAATGGCAACCTAGGAGGAAAGAAATATATCAAGTAAAAGGTGAATTGAAGGGAAGGAGATAATAACCAAGTAAGAAGTCCTACATTTAATTCTCTAAACTGTTCATTCCCAAATTCTCTAAACCTAATGTGAGCCCATACTCCACTTTATCTTGCATGTATGAAATTGTGAGCCCATGAGTAAATGTGAAAAAAGGACTGAAGAATTGAGGAGAAAAGGACTTGATGGGGGATGAATACTATACTAGGGTTCATCATATCATTTCTTAAAGGTTTAAGGTAACATAAAACCTCAACTAAAAACCTCTCTAGGATATGTTCAAAATTTTAAATTATGTTTTCAAGTTATTTGATAAATAAATTTCTATTTTCATTCATATATATCAGTTTTGAGTTTTGCATTAATGTGGTTGTTGAATGTTCTATGTCAAAGTTTGTTTCACGGAATGTATGTTGTGATGATTTTTAAGAGGTGACTTGTATGTTTGTGTATTGAATTTGAGTGTTGTGCTTTACATATATGTGTGTGATGTGGGTTGCATGCAACTTTTCCTCGGTTTAAATTATGATTAATGGGGCTTAGGAGTTAGAATGAGAAGGGATTATCCTAAAATTCGTAAAAAAAAATTATGTATCCTGTCAAATTCATCGAGCGAATTTAAATTAGCTAAGTGAATTTTCCAACATGTGAATGGATTCCTTTCTGTTTTAGATTTGCTGAGCGAATTTTACTTAGTTTGGGACTATGATTTAAGTGTTTTCTTGATTGTTTTAGCTTTATTTCAGTTACCTAATGCCTAGTACACCAATCAGGAAATTAAAATCATTATCAATTTCTTCTAATTCTTTTATGAATGATCTTAAAATTTGATGTTTCATTTTGTAGGAAATTGATGTGAAATATGTGAATTTAACAATTGTTTTGGTTGTTATAGTTGTTTGTTGATTGAACTATTATTATTTGTATGATTTATACTTCTGGTTTAACTTGTGATTATACATATGTATGCATTTTATAAATTTATATATATATATATATATATATAAAAGTTAACAAATACAAATTATTTTAAAGAATCATGTAATTATATTAAAGAACACCAGCAATAATGAAAGATCACATATATGGTGAGTTCATTGTATGCCTTTCTATTAAAGGGGGAAATGCTATTTAGAAAATGAAGACTAGTTAGGGAACAACAAGTGGGATGCCTCTTGTGGTCAAGATGTCTGACCTACCTGACTTATAGGCTAGTATCTCTCAAATGACTCACGCTTGAGCGAACTAGTTCGCGGACTTAAAGATTTCAAGTGTAGTTTATATATAAATATATACATATGTATAGTTAAGTATATAGTACAAAACTTTGTTTAAAGAATGAAAATTTTATCTTATTATATTATGACTACATTTGATAAAAATTACTACTGAGAAGATTTTTTATGCTTAGAACACCGACATGACTATAGAACATTTCTAAAATGTTTTATAAATTCAATGTTACTGAGTTTTCGTAACTCAGTATGTTGTTGGGGTTGATGTTTTCTAGGTGTTAGCATTGAAGAATTAAAGAGTATATCCGAATTACTCCTCAGTTATTTAATGTAGAGTGAATTTGAGATACCGGATCATAGTCATATAGTACAAAACATTATTTAAAGACTACATTTGATGTTATGACTACATTTGATAACACATTTGATAAAAATTACTATTGAGAGGATTTTTCATGCTTAGCATACCGACATGGCCAGAGAGCATCTCTAAAATGCTTTATGAATTTGATGTTATTGAGTTTTCATAAATCACTTTGTTGTTGGTGAAGGTGCAAACACGAGAAGGGGGTTGTATTGTGTTTGACAAAGTTGATAACTTTTTGAAAATTTATTAAAAAAACTGGTTCGGTTTTGGTGAATTACTTGGAGTCGAAGCAATCAGATTAAGAGGCAGCAAACAATGAAAGCATAAATAATTTGACTCATAGATTTATCCTGGTTCACCACTAACTTGGCTACATCCAGTCCCCTCATTCAGAAGGCTTTAATCCACTAATTTAAATACCTTGAATTACATAACACCTGACCCTCCAAGTCAGTCTTCCCAAACAACCTGACAACCCCAGAATTTTGAGGAACTAACTACCTTGACCCTAGAAGCCAAGTCTTCTCCTAACAACCTGATAACCCTAGATTGAAGAAGCAACTAAACCACTATCGGGTTGGATACAAAATATTGGAGCTTTAAGTTGTCGCTTCTAACAAAGTTGATAATAATAATAATAATAATAATAATAATAATAATAATAATAATAATAATAATAATAATAATAATAATAATAATAATAACTCTCACACTCTAAGATGAATTTGAAATTTTGAGCTTATGAGTTCTTCAACTCTTTTCTGATTTTTGATGATCTTCTTCTTCAGCCTGAAGAATCTATTTGTAGTTAAAATTAGGGCTTCAATTTAGTCCTTGTTTAATTATGAATTGTATCTTCATTCCTAGCTAGGTCAACAATGATTTTATTCAAAAATAATTTTGAACAAGATTATTTTTGATAATATGTGCTTTAGCCAATTCTTTATCTCTGAATCCAATCTGAGTAGTTCTTCTAGATTGATTATGCTCGTATTATTTTCAGATTGAATATGTAAATTCTTCATATTTGATTATGTTCGTATTTGGTTTAGATTGAGTTTGTAAATTCTTCAAATTGATTTTGTTGTAGATAAATCTTGATCAAATCTTCTTCAATTACAAATTTGAATCAAATCTTATTTTATATTTTCTTCAATTATAAATTTGAATCAAATCTTATTTGATATTTTCTTCAATTATAAATATCAATCAAATCTTATTTTAAAATTTCTTCAATTATAAATTTGAACCAAATCTTATTTTAGATTTTCTTCAACAACATAAATCTTCTTTGATACTCTTTTAAGTCAAATATATTGTTCTCATAAAATAATTTTGTTATCATCAAAACTCTATGTATAAAACCAACTTGGTTCCAACAATCTCCTCCTTTTGATGATGACAAAACTTGTAATTTTTATAACAAATTTTCTTTATATTTCTTTGACCCCCCTTACTTAGGGCTCCTCCTATGTCTAAGTATCATTTTCTTCCCACTTTATCAAATATCTTTCTTCCCTTTTTTGTCATCAAACAAAAAGGCTTGAAAGTGAAACTTGCTCTTTTTTTTTGTTGCTTTTCTTAATAACATGAATATATTACAAGAAAATATAAAAACTAATGTAAAGCTAAACTACTTTGAAGTTACAATATCAAACATCAGTCAGGTATGAAGGTTATGACACCCTAAACCCCAAAATAATATATAATAACTTATAACATATTTACATAAAACTTTTGCAGCAAATAGATAAAATTCTTTCAAAAGAAAAATAATATTTTACAAATTATTTATGATGTCACATTTCTCAATTTAATTTAAAAAACTTACTAGTACTTATAAGGTTTTCATACATAAAGTTGTTTTTAATTAAATAAATAAAAGCAAAATACAAATTATAACTCTTATTTCTGGTATCACATGTCAGAGCGGAGTTTCTCCCAAACTTGAACTTCCAGACTCATTAACATGTAATGACTGCGATTTCCCAAATGCAGAGCCAAGCTAGTCAGACAAAAACAACGAAGGAGGTGAGTTTTAAAATCATGTTGATAGTAAAACATAAGTAAAAAGAACACACAAAAATCATAATAGACCGTATCATAACACATCATGATACATCAAAATACTCAAGAAAAATAATATCATATTATAATGTCAAAATCACTAAGTAAAATCAATATATCGTCATATCGTCGCATCATTCAAGACAAATTATTATCACTTTTGAAAACAATAATCACAACAAAACAATCTTAAAAAAATACAATATTATGCATGAGCTTAGACTCTACTTCACAATTTGGTACCATTCTAACTCTGAAGTACTTGATTAGGAGGCTTGATACTATGCCACCATTTCGGTGGGCGAACAATTCAAATTGGCTATGTCCTCATAGATTGGGACACCCTAATCCCAAATTGAAATACAAAGTAAAATGCACTAGTTTTGAAAGAGATTTGCAGCGGTCCCAAAGTAGAGTATACAAAAAATTCCTTTTAAAATATAAGGCTCATGACGTCACACTCACACTTACACAAGACCTTTGCATAAAATTTCTAAATTAAAAATCCTTTAACATCAAATATAGCTGAGGTTTATTAAACAAATATTTCTGACATAAAAACATGTTCAAAACTTAGAGACAATTAATATTTATCTTCAAATAAAAGATTGAATATAACACAATTGATCGATATAGTTTACAAAACAAAACTAGTTCATAAATCGATAAAACGCAACGAATTACTCCCACTCAATATCACCTATCAGAGCATGGATCACCAACCGATAACCTGAAATAACTGCGCTCTCGCAAACACCAAACACAAGCAACGAGGGGTGAGTTTTGAAAACATGTAATAATATAAAATAATTGAGAAGAACACTTAAAACATTAATTAAACACCGTATCATATCAAATCACAATCGACAATAATAATCGAGGTAAACATCGATACAATCCACAACGTCAAGTAAGTCAACACACAAATCAAGTAATGTTCTCATAAACTCTTATACTCTAGACTCCTCCTCTTTCTTTGGTACTATTCTAACTCTGAAGTACTTGGTTACGAGGCTTGATACTATGCCACTACGCAAGTGGACGGACAATTCAAATTGACCATGTCCTCATAGATCCCCTCAACTCAACCCGTGACATATATACGCGACAATCGAGGTAAACGTGTGTTGCGTGGTAGATCCCGACATTTGGAGTGCTACCTCCAAGTCACCTAGAATACCTCCAAGGTCTAACAATCTTCCCTTAAGGCTCAACAGTAGACCGCCACGATCAGACTCAATTCCGTTGTACATTCCCGAAATCACTAGGCTTATCAGGCCCTAACTATATGATGACAAGAGAATTCCCACTTCAAACAAATAACATCCAGATTCTCCCCTCGTTGGCCTAGGCTACTCACTCTATTAAGAGAACCATCATTGGCACAGGTCGAATTCATCACTATTCATTTAAACACAATATGTCTTTCATGATATTAATCAATGTGGTAACACCATAAGTCAACAAGTACGCATCGTCATTGCATATTTCCATAGTCATACATTACATTCAAAATTTATCATCATAATATACAAGCTCCAACAATATAGACTTTTCACTCACAGATAATGATACTAGATCATTCGCACACACCATGTCAATTGCAATGCAAATAATTACAATTTATCACATTTTATATCATATAACAATATCAAGGGTGGATATAAACAAGGTATAAAATACGTCAAATACACAATTCTACAATAATTCAACTACCACACAATCTTCAAAATCAAATCAAACAACACCCCATAAAAGTTTCTAACTCATATTTTAACCTCACCAAATTCAAGTTTTTTCATTAGTCAATTATTTTTCAAAGGATATAAGCCATACGTAGCGAGCCCCGAATTGAATTGTGGGAAATACGGTTTTCCCCGTTCATCTCACTTACCTCAGTTTGGCTTTTTAGCAACCATCGCATGTCGGCAACGCGCAACGAACAAGTCCAAAAGCATCGACGAATTTGCAGAGTCAATTAAACATGGTTGATAATTTAAGTAGAGCATAAAAATCAGTGTTACATAATTAAAAAAATATTAAGAGAAGAAACATATTCAAAACGATGTGAAACAAGTTATTAGAGAAGGTCTCACCGACATGCTGGACCGCCGACAGGGCCCGATGTCAACTTCACCGAAACACGCGAATGAGTAGTACTTCTTGAAGGTTTTGACGAGAGGAATCCAAAATGGTATCAGTTTTTTAAGACGATGAACGTGCTGGCCAGAATTCGACAATACAGCCGCAAGGAGGGTGAAAACCCATTTTTTGAAGTATAACGTTTAGTGATTCCAAGCATAGGTAATGGAAGAGGGTGTTTCGTGGAGTCCAAATATGGTTCGGTTTTCGTTGGTGATAGTCGTGGTGGTCGAAATCTTGATCAAAAGGCGGAGGTGTGATTTTTGACAGAGAGGAATAGGGCATTTCAATTTCCTATTCAGGTTGGGAATGAAAGAGGAGGTCATAACGATCACAAATATGGCCTCGATTTTACACGACACCCACTATAATGGTCATGGTTGACGAGAGAAGAAGGTGAAGAAAATGGTGGAGGCGACGACTTAGGCAAAGAAGAAGATGATTCTGTTCTTGGTCCTTTTTTTTTCCTTTATTATTATTATTATTATTATTATTATTATTATTATTATTATTATTATTATTATTATTATTATTATTAATTAGATTTTACTCTTGCATAGGAGCCTAACCCATAAAACACATTTAACTATTATCTTTTATTTTCTTTATTTTTAAACACAATTTAATTACTAAAATATTACTAATATTTCAAAACTAATATTTTACAAAATAAACTAATTAATCTTTTAAAATACATTAATAATCAAGACTCTCATATTCAAAATAACCATTATAATTATACTAATTTTTTTCAAATACTCACATTAAAATACTACCATCAGAGAATATTGGAAATAAAAATAATATAACATTAACATTTTATATTAATTACTAAATAAAGGAAATCAAATACAATAGTACTACTATCTCAAGATAAATATTTATAAAATAAATAACTAAAAATAAAAAATAGTTATACATAATCAAAATATAACTATATGCACAGTTAACATCAGTCAAACGCACAGGAAAATATCACATTAATTGTGTACGTGCATATCCACGTAAAATCGACTAAAATCTTATTCTTTAAAATATTACACTAAAATATTGTGATTTTAAAAAAAATATATAAAATAATATAATATTTGTTGTTTATATAACTCATTTAGTCAAATATGTACAAGAATAACACATCATAAAAAACACACATATAAAGAAAATGAATCATAAAATTAATCAACATATATTCTAAAATAATTTTAACACCATATTAATTATTTAAAATCCTACTTCATTAACAAAATAGTTTATTATAAAAATTAAGGTGTAACAATTTTATCCACCTTAAAAGAATTTCGTCCCCGAAATTCAAGTTACTAAAGAATGTGATTTTACTTCACACTTAATCTTCTAAAAGAATTACATGAATCAAATCCTAGTTTGACCCCTAGTATGCTTGCTTAATTTTGGCTCTACTTAAGATCAAGTAGTGTAATTACAAAATTCTAAAACATCCTTCTACCATTAGAATTTAAACTTCTCTAATAAGTAATTGCTTACAACGTTGATATTCTAACATTCTAGGACTTATTATTATTATTATTATTATTATTATTATTATTATTATTATTATTATTATTATTATATTATTATTATTATTATTATTATTATTATTATTAATATTTACTTGAAATATAAGCCATGTTTACATGAGAGGATACAATCAATCTTATTTCTTTTTGTAGACACAAGTAATGTTCTCAATTATTCGACTACCAACTCCATTAACATTCACCCAATTTCTATTGTCTATTTTTACCAAGTTCAATCGGCATGCGGTACAACTATCGAATCTATGTTTGATTTATACAAATTCTCAATTCTCATAATCTCTTATTATTCTACCTTGGGTTGGATTCCATAGAACCATGTTTCTAAAATATCCCAACAAAACTGCTGTCGTACTATTTCTAGCTAGTCTTAACTTGAGGTATTGATTCTCCTTTATAAAGAACTACATCTAAGGAATATAAAAAGAAAAAATCCATATGACACGAAACTGTACAAAATTAATAATCAACAAACATAATCATATTAAAGCAAGGAAACATTTGTACATAACATATCAGAGTTAAATTAGTATTTCATGTTGCATCCAATAAAATATACAAAATCAGAGCTAAGATTGAAATAGGAAAAGTAATCACACCAATACTAATCAGTTGTATAATAACATAATATATTCAAAACACAATTACAAAACACACCGGAAGTCTAGCTTTAAAACTTCTACACATACGGTTCATCCATAGTAAGACTTTCAAAATAGTCTAGGCTGCTACTAGAAACAAACAAGCATTATGACAAAATATACTAATATAAGAGATTAATCTAATTTAATTAAGTCGCTTAAAATGATATAAGACACAACCATGTTTTTAGTCAATCAAAATAAAATGAACAAGTGCAAATAACGAAATATTGTCGTCTATTTTATCGACGATGAGTCATCGGGGTAGCTAATCCCTCTTATTCATGGAGTCAATTACTTAAGGTAACCATAACTATAGTCATTTAAACTCAAACACAGCTAATTTAAAGACTTTTTAACGTGTTTCAAGAGTGCGAAGGCGGCTCCAAAACTCCTACTCCTTACTTCAAGTTAAAAACATTCACTTAATTACACATTAACAATAATTTGTTTGTAATTTATAACTAGTTATAATAGTGATAAGAATCATAACATGGCCCTAGAATCTAGAAACCAGAAACTAGTGTTATGCATATTACACTTCCCACCACCAAGGCACCAACCCATCAGCTTAAGAAATTATATCGAAAAAAAAAATCATGATATCAATGAAAAATGAAAAGTTGATCACAATATTATAAAATTATGAATGGTGTTAGGAAGAATGGGATCACATTGCATGCATAAAATTCAAGTTCTTTTTTTTTTTTTTAAATTGGGAGGATTTGCTAGTAGATGCAGGCATAGAAGACCTGCAGTTTCATAAAATACAATGCATTGAATTTCTACTATTAGGAATATATAAGGATGGTCTGTGACTAGAAGTCAACAGAGCATTCTTGTGCAACAAGTTTTATATTGAAGTATTTGTTTCCTCACTCACAATTTACTAGTTAGGAATCCTGGTTTAAGCTGAGACAATAGCATTATTATCGCATGTCATGGATAGGGTCATAGGAGTTCTCAAAGAATATATGAATTCATGATCAATAACAATCAAATTAGAGTCCAGTCTTTTTAAAGTGGGTTAACAAGAATTTTATGTTAGAAAAATTACAAGAAAATATCTATCTATAATCTCACCACATCCTTAAGTTTTCTTTTGTTATTATAGCTCAGTTACTGTTTATAGCCTATTGGGAAAAACAAGAGATAATTATCTCAATAATGCGGAATATTTTTCTCCCACCTGTGCAAATAAATGGCCAAACATAAAATACAATTCCAAGAGCAATAATAATTGGCAGAAGATTAAATATGAGACAAACACAATTTTAACGTGGAAAACTTCCCTCAAATTAAGAGAATATAAACCACGGGATCAAGTCCAATAAAAACTTCCACTATAATAATTAATGGGTACACTAGAGTCTTCCTAATAATAATAGGGAATATCAATCACTCTTCTAAATAACAATAGGGAATATCAATCAGCAACAACCTTATAACACCCTTCCATTAAAGTGGGTATGCCAAAGTAACTCTTAGAGAAAGTAAAACTACCCAACTGTTACCTCCACCGGAACTGAATTCCTTTCCTTTTCTCTGGCTGTCGTGCGTGCGTGCGTTGCTGTTTTGCATTTGCCTTAGTGATTTGAGATACCTTTCCTTCCTTTTATTTTCCTTTACATGGGTCAAGCCCAATAAACCATATATTTCTTTTTTTCTTCTTTTTCTTTTATTTCAATAATAATAATAATAATAATACTAATAAAATTGGTGGGTTCCACTTGAGGAGTGAGCCCACCTAACATATCTCCCCTCACGACTCAAGTGAGAAGGTACTGCTCAACCATGCCAACCTTCTTTCTACAGTATATCATCTTCGACACAGGCAAGGTCTTCGTCATCATATCTAAACCATTTTCATCGGTATGAATCTTTCCAATGCATCCCGTATCTAATGATACCGTACCTCAATATGCTTCGACTTTGCATGAAAAGTCGAATTTTTGCTAAGATGGATTGCGCTCTGACTATCGCAGAATAACACAAACTTGTCTTGCTTGAGGCCTAACTCATGTAGAAATTTCTTCATCCACAAGAGTTCTTTGGAAGCTTCAGTTGCTGCAATGTACTCAGCTTCAGTAGTGGATAAAGCAACACACTTTTGTAATCTTGATTGCCAAGACACAGCTCCCCCTACAAACGTTGTCATATAACCAGAAGTAGATTTTGTAGAATCAAGATCACCTGCCATATCTGCATCTGTGTAGCCATCCAACACAGGTTCACCACCTCCATAGCATAAACACACTTTGGAAGTGCCTCTGAGGTATCTGAGAATCCACTTCACAGATTGCCAATGATCTTTATTGGGATTACGGAGAAATCGACTAACAACTCCAACTTCTTGAGCAATATCTGGCCTTGTTCACACCATAGCATACATCAAACTACCAACTGCGGATGCATAAGGAACCTTCTTCATCTCTTCTTTGTTTTTCTCACTTGTAGGTCATTGATCAGAATTCAATTTAAAATGAGTAGCAAGTGGAGTAGTAACAGGTTTACATTTGCTCATGTTAAACCTCTCCAACACTTTCTCAATGTAATTGTATTGAGACAACCACAATTTATTATTCTTCCTATCACGAGTAATTCTCATGCCCATAATTTGCTTTGCAGGACCCAAGTCTTTCATTGCAAAAGACTTGTTCAAATCTTTCTTTAAAGATTGAATCTTTTTTAGTGTCATGACCAACAATCAACATGTCATCCACATATAACAGGAGAATAATATAATCACCATCAGAGAATTTCTTGACAAACACACAATGGTCAGAAGTAGTTTTACCGTACCCATGTTTCTCCATGAAAGAATCAAATTTCTTGTACCATTGTCGAGGTGCTTGCTTGAGCCCATACAAGCTTTTCTTCAATTTACACACAAGTTGCTCTTTACCTTTGACTTCGAAACCCTCTAGTTGCTCCATATAGATCTCTTCCTCCAAGTCACCATGAAGGAATGCAGTTTTCACATCAAGTTGTTCAACTTCTAGGTTCAAGCTAGCTGCTAACCAAAGCACAACTCGAATAGAGGACATCTTCACCATAGGTGAAAAAATTTCATCAAAGTCAATACCTTTTCTTTGATTAAAACATTTCACAACCAATCTTGCTTTGTATCTTGGTTGAGAACTATTATCTTCTGCCTTTATCTTGTATACCCATTTGTTCTTGAGTGCTTTTCTACCATTAGGCAACTTAACTAAATCAAATGTGTGATTCTCATGCAAGGAATTCATCTCTTCTTGCATGACCTTCAACCACTTTTCTTTATCAACATTTGTAATAGCATCTTGATAGTACTCTGGCTCTCCACTATCAGTGATAATCACATACTCGTGTGGAGGATATCTTTGAGAAGGTTGACGTTCTCTAGTAGATATTCTCAACTCAAACTCGTCTGGTGGCTTAGCTGGTACCTGTTCATCTTGGTGAGACACATGATCATCAGTTACATTCTCATCATCTACTTGTATATCTCTCCCATCAACAAAAGTTTCTGCAGGGGGCATAGGCGCAACATTTATGTAACTTCTGGAATTTGGTTTCTGTTTCTCAACTTTATTAAAATCTTCGATAGTCTGGTCTTCATGAAATATCACATCTCGGCCTCTAATAATTTTCTTGTCAACCGGATCCCACAATCTATAACCAAATTCTTCATCACCATAACCGACGAATATACACTGCTTGGATTTACTATCAAGTTTGGACCTCTCATCTCTTGGAACGTGAACAAAACATCTGCAGCCAAACACTCTTAAATGACTGTAAGAGACATTTTTCCCTGTCCACATTCTATTTGGAACATCACCATCAAGTGGAATAAAAGGAGAAAGATTGATAAATCCACTGCAGTTTTCATTGCTTCACCCAAAAAAGATTTCGATAATTTGGCATGAAAGAGCATAGATCTGATTCTGTCATTAATCGTACGATTCATTCTCTCTACAAGACCATTATGGACCTCTGTATTCACCACCATTATCTGATCGAACACATTTCAATTTCCTTCCCTTTTCTCTTTCAACACTTGCATGAAAATGCTTGAAGACTCCAAGTACCTGGTCTTTAGATTTCAAAGGAAAGGCCCACACTTTTCTAGAGTGGTCATCAATAAAAGTAACAAAATACGATGCACCACCAAGAAATTTAATATCCATCATACAAACATTAGTATGAACTAAATCAAGAGTATTTTGCCTCCTATGAGTACCAATATTATGAAAAGAAACTCTATGTTGTTTTCCAACAAAACAATGAGTGCAAGTTCTTAGAGACGTACCTTTCACAGGAAGAAAATTTTTCTTCGCAAGTATATTGAGTCCTTTCTCACTCAAGTGACCAAGGCGCATATGCCATAAATCAGAAGAGGCGTCTTCAATATTCACTTCTTCCCTGCGTAGCTTCGTAGGCATCCTATAGAGAGAAGTGGAACTTTGCTCCTTTGCAACCACTAGTGACCCTTTGGTGATTTTACATATACCACCACCACCAAAGTAAGTGTGATAACCCTCAATATCCAAGGCTTTTACCGAAATCAAATTGAGACAAATATCAAGAACATGTCTAACATTGTTCAATTGAAGCTTGCAACCAATCCCAGTTTCAATCCAAACATCTGCATACCAATAATTTACATACTCCTTCATCTCCCATTTTTACCATGCCAAAATCACCAACACTGTAAGATGAAAAGAAATCACGCCTAGGAGTAACATGATATGAGGCACCCGAATCAATAATCCTAGTTGAATCCTGACATGCAAGGTTTATGGAATTATCATCACAAACAATGTAGACATTACTAACAGATGCAACTGCTGTTGTATCTAGATCATTTTTCTTCTCTTTGTCTTCATCTCTTTCCTTTGATTGATCTCTCTTAAGGAACCTGCAATTTCTTTTTATGTGACCTGCTTTGCCACAATGATAGCATATCACTTCTTTTCTAGTCCTCGACTTGCTATGACTTTCAGAGTTGTCATGTCTGTGGAAGTTTCTAGATTGACTTCTCCCCCGTGTGTAACATCCCGCTTTTTCGAGACATTAACTAACAAAATTCTAAACGTAAGAATACATATTATTTTTTTATATAAGATTATCTTATATGCTCATTTACTTTAAAACCAATTAATAACTTTTTCAATTGTGTTTTCAAAATTAATGAGTCAGAGTATTTACAATTACTAAAAGTAAATTTAATACGTTAAACAAAATAAACTTCTAAAGTCAAATCTCTTGGCGTTTTACTACCCAAAAATAAATCCTAGTTGGTCATAAACTTTGGACTTGTGGAAAACTCACCCAACAAGTCTAACACCAGCACAAAAGTATCTCGGAGCCTCCAACTGCATGCTATTGTACTTCCTCGCATTTCTCCTACTAGGTTGGGTGCGACATTATTCGCTCAAGTAAAACTATACACGACTTCCTGTCAAATGTAAGGGTCATCTCCAAATAACAAACACAGAGCAAATAAACATGCATACATAATTGTTATAGCAACAATATAAACAAATCATATACTTAATTTAACAGTTAAAAATCACAACGCACCAAAGATACAATTCAACCAGAATGCACAAATCCTATTTGTTAGACTATATGTCAATGCATGATTCCGGAATATCACCTCCCCCGCAAGGGCTTCGTGGGTCCTTCCAAGCAACACCACTAAATCAAAATCCCCGCAAGGATCTGTGGGCTCCAACCAATTATGGACGCACCACACAACTATGGACTCCAACCAATTATGGACGCACCTCACAACTATGAATGCATAAATGTAGACACTGTTATTAGTAACAATATAGACCATTCAACCAGAGCGTCCAAAATCATTCAACCTTGTCCTAAACCAATCTAGTTTAGACACAAAGTAATCACCTTGAATAACCACAACATGTCAAGCACAACCATTATAACAACGTATCATATAACATTCATTTTGAAGATAACACACAAACATAATTAATACACAACATCACGGTACATTTATATCACATATAATTCGAGTAAGAAAGCGAATGAAGTGATGCCCTTACCGTTATGAATGTCGTTATAAGGTTCCTACGCAACGATCTTTGCTCCAAATACGTTACACCTTCATAAATTAATTTACTTCTCACTTAGTGTCAAAACTTTTTATTTTTATTTTTTAGATTGACGTACAAAAACTTATTACTAGTGTGACCGTTATTACAATAATAATGACATAATAGAGTTCCTAATAATCTATCTCCAACAATATTAAGAACTTTTCTTTCCTCTGTAACAATGCGACTATCTTAATTTTTTTTATAACAATTGATCCTACCGTCTAACCTATTCACTACTTTATCTAAACATCAAAACACAATTATGGCACCTATATTTCTGATAGTTGATTAAGAAAATAAAAATCAATAAATGAAAGGTTATTATCTATCAACAATAAAGATACAATTAGAGAGACATATTCATCTATCAATTTTATTCTATTTTATATTATTTTTCAGAATATCAGTAAGGGGTTTTGTTCTACTACCAATAAAAATGGTTATATAAAGTTAATATGGTCATAATTAAAGAATTCTTACTTGAGTGGATGAATCACTAACTTCTTTAGTTCTTGAACTTCTTCATTTTTCTCCCTAAGCCCTTTCTTTCTTTATCACAAAGGATTTGTGAATGGGAGGCGTCGGTTTATTTTTTCCTTTTCCATCAGTAGAGGTGGGGAACGTGATGTTTTCAATCTAAGCCCATTAAGACCCTAAATATTCACTTATCAGTTGAATGTAATTTTGTCTTTAATGTTTCCCGATTCATTCTTCTTTCTTTTCTATTATTATTGTTATTATTATAAACATTTGTTTTTTTTTTCAAATACTTAGCAAAATATTCAGTCAAATTAAATACATCATGTCATACACATATATAGTTTTCAAAAATAGTAATTGAATACAAATATAATAATAATAATAATAATAATAATAATAATAATAATAATAATAATAATAATAGCAACCACATTAGAAATTATAAAAGTAAGGCAAAAATATATTTTGCACATCACTAATAATAAAAAAAAAATGAGGATCTTACATTCTATCCACCTAAAATAGTTTCGTCCTCGAAACTATCACTAATAGAGAAAAATGTGGGTCTTACATTCTAACAACCTAAAAATAGTTTCGTCCTCGAAATTGACACTAAAGAGTTCCTAGATATGACACACTAATCCTATCTGTCGAGAAAATATTATCTATCATGCTGCAATTATTTCAAAATTCCTCAAGCTCAACCTCCTCAACATTATTCTACAAATTTACAACTCTAAAATCACTTCCATTAAGTCTGATATTACTCTAATCCTACCAAGAAAGCTTCAAGTCATCTACAGACCGAAACCTACACCACACAAGATTTTGTTTATAATCATAATCTCAATACATGTTAGAGAGTCAAACATTTGTGACAACTTCCCACCAATATACTCCACGTACCATTATTCTCAAACCACTATAAAGTGCTCTTACTTTTAATGTTCAATCTTTTTGATCTAATACTCTAACTAAATTCAACTTGAATTCTTTCCGCAAGGATTTTAATTCATCGTTACTCTTATGACTAAAATATAATCCATATGATTTACTACTTAAATTCTCACTTCCTTATGGCTTAGTATCACTTACTCGTCAATTACAACTCACCACTCATAATCACAAATCATTTCTTTAATCCAAAAATTTCATTCTTAACACTCCATTTAAGAGGATCGTCTCTAATATACTCTTAAATCTCAATATCTTTAATTCACTACAACCTCGGTTAAACAACACCATTTTTTTTCACCCCATAATAATCAATATTTGCCTGTTGTCCTTGGTATCAACTACATTGAGATCTTTGATCAAGCCTACGATTGATCGCTTTAAATCATTCTCATTCATTCAATGTATAGTACTATCAAACACAAAAGTTGAAACAAATGTTATCATATCCTACAAGTATTCATACGCTTCACAAATTCAACTTCTTGGTTATAAAATACATATTTTTACTCTATAGAATACTCTTAAGCATTAACAATTCATACTTACTCAATCATGCAACTAGTAATAACTTTACATCAACCCAAAACTACTTAACACTATCATAACCGTTTAGTATCATGAATGTGACTATCATAAAATTCACACTTAATGTTCTACGTGTCGAATTGAACACGACTCAATCATCTCTTTCAATCCCTCGATAATTTTCTTCTCCTAAAGTTTTGAACCATTAACTAACTTACAATCTTAATTCCAACCTCCATATCACAACCCTTACAAGTCCCACTAAGTTTCAACCACGCTTCCGTCGCGCCACTCTGATAAATCGACTAAGGTTATGTTTTGTGTACTTGTGCAATAAGCACACAAATTTTTAGGTGACAAAATATTTCAATCAAGGTTCGAGTGGTGCATAAACTCACACACTATCTCTTGAGGACTTCTGAGACACATGACCAACACTGACAAAACTAAAAACTACCCCACTAACCCGCAGTCCAATCTAGATCGAACTGCTCTGATACCAATTGTAACATCCCGCTTTTTCGAGACATTAACTAACAAAATTCTAAACGTAAGAATACATATTATTTTTTTATATAAGATTATCTTATGCTCGTTTACTTTAAAACCAATTAATAACTTTTTCAATTGTGTTTTCAAAATTAATGAGTCAGAGTATTTACAATTACTAAAAGTAAATTTAATACGTTAAACAAAATAAACTTCTAAAGTCAAATCTCTTGGCGTTTTACTACCCAAAAATAAATCCTAGTTGGTCATAAACTTTGGACTTGTGGAAAACTCACCCAACAAGTCTAACACCAGCACAAAAGTATCTCGGAGCCTCCAACTGCATGCTATTGTACTTCCTCGCATTTCTCCTACTAGGTTGGGTGCGACATTATTCGCTCAAGTAAAACTATACACGACTTCCTGTCAAATGTAAGGGTCATCTCCAAATAACAAACACAGAGCAAATAAACATGCATACATAATTGTTATAGCAACAATATAAACAAATCATATACTTAATTTAACAGTTAAAAATCACAACGCACCAAAGATACAATTCAACCAGAATGCACAAATCCTATTTGTTAGACTATATGTCAATGCATGATTCCGGAATATCACCTCCCCCGCAAGGGCTTCGTGGGTCCTTCCAAGCAACACCACTAAATCAAAATCCCCGCAAGGATCTGTGGGCTCCAACCAATTATGGACGCACCACACAACTATGGACTCCAACCAATTATGGACGCACCTCACAACTATGAATGCATAAATGTAGACACTGTTATTAGTAACAATATAGACCATTCAACCAGAGCGTCCAAAATCATTCAACCTTGTCCTAAACCAATCTAGTTTAGACACAAAGTAATCACCTTGAATAACCACAACATGTCAAGCACAACCATTATAACAACGTATCATATAACATTCATTTTGAAGATAACACACAAACATAATTAATACACAACATCACGGTACATTTATATCACATATAATTCGAGTAAGAAAGCGAATGAAGTGATGCCCTTACCGTTATGAATGTCGTTATAAGGTTCCTACGCAACGATCTTTGCTCCAAATACGTTACACCTTCATAAATTAATTTACTTCTCACTTAGTGTCAAAACTTTTTATTTTTATTTTTATAGATTGACGTACAAAAACTTATTACTAGTGTGACCGTTATTACAATAATAATGAGATAATAGAGTTCCTAATAATCTATCTCCAACAATATTAAGAACTTTTCTTTCCTCTGTAACAATGCGACTATCTTAATTTTTTTTATAACAATTGATCCTACCGTCTAACCTATTCACTACTTTATCTAAACATCAAAACACAATTATGGCACCTATATTTCTGATAGTTGATTAAGAAAATAAAAATCAATAAATGAAAGGTTATTATCTATCAACAATAAAGATACAATTAGATAGACATATTCATCTATCAATTTTATTCTATTTTATATTATTTTTCAGAATATCAGTAAGGGGTTTTGTTCTACTACCAATAAAAATGGTTATATAAAGTTAATATGGTCATAATTAAAGATTTCTTACTTGAGTGGATGAATCACTAACTTCTTTAGTTCTTGAACTTCTTCATTTTTCTCCCTAAGCCCTTTCTTTCTTTATCACAAAGGATTTGTGAATGGGAGGCGTCGGTTTATTTTTTCCTTTTCCATCAGTAGAGGTGGGGAACGTGATGTTTTCAATCTAAGCCCATTAAGACCCTAAATATTCACTTATCAGTTGAATGTAATTTTGTCTTTAATGTTTCCCGATTCATTCTTCTTTCTTTTCTATTATTATTGTTATTATTATAAACATTTGTTTTTTTTTTCAAATACTTAGCAAAATATTCAGTCAAATTAAATACATCATGTCATACACATATATAGTTTTCAAAAATAGTAATTGAATACAAATATAATAATAATAATAATAATAATAATAATAATAATAATAATAATAATAATAATAGCAACCACATTAGAAATTATAAAAGTAAGGCAAAAATATATTTTGCACATCACTAATAATAAAAAAAAAATGAGGATCTTACATTCTATCCACCTAAAATAGTTTCGTCCTCGAAACTATCACTAATAGAGAAAAATGTGGGTCTTACATTCTAACAACCTAAAAATAGTTTCGTCCTCGAAATTGACACTAAAGAGTTCCTAGATATGACACACTAATCCTATCTGTCGAGAAAATATTATCTATCATGCTGCAATTATTTCAAAATTCCTCAAGCTCAACCTCCTCAACATTATTCTACAAATTTACAACTCTAAAATCACTTCCATTAAGTCTGATATTACTCTAATCCTACCAAGAAAGCTTCAAGTCATCTACAGACCGAAACCTACACCACACAAGATTTTGTTTATAATCATAATCTCAATACATGTTAGAGAGTCAAACATTTGTGACAACTTCCCACCAATATACTCCACGTACCATTATTCTCAAACCACTATAAAGTGCTCTTACTTTTAATGTTCAATCTTTTTGATCTAATACTCTAACTAAATTCAACTTGAATTCTTTCCGCAAGGATTTTAATTCATCGTTACTCTTATGACTAAAATATAATCCATATGATTTACTACTTAAATTCTCACTTCCTTATGGCTTAGTATCACTTACTCGTCAATTACAACTCACCACTCATAATCACAAATCATTTCTTTAATCCAAAAATTTCATTCTTAACACTCCATTTAAGAGGATCGTCTCTAATATACTCTTAAATCTCAATATCTTTAATTCACTACAACCTCGGTTAAACAACACCATTTTTTTTCACCCCATAATAATCAATATTTGCCTGTTGTCCTTGGTATCAACTACATTGAGATCTTTGATCAAGCCTACGATTGATCGCTTTAAATCATTCTCATTCATTCAATGTATAGTACTATCAAACACAAAAGTTGAAACAAATGTTATCATATCCTACAAGTATTCATACGCTTCACAAATTCAACTTCTTGGTTATAAAATACATATTTTTACTCTATAGAATACTCTTAAGCATTAACAATTCATACTTACTCAATCATGCAACTAGTAATAACTTTACATCAACCCAAAACTACTTAACACTATCATAACCGTTTAGTATCATGAATGTGACTATCATAAAATTCACACTTAATGTTCTACGTGTCGAATTGAACACGACTCAATCATCTCTTTCAATCCCTCGATAATTTTCTTCTCCTAAAGTTTTGAACCATTAACTAACTTACAATCTTAATTCCAACCTCCATATCACAACCCTTACAAGTCCCACTAAGTTTCAACCACGCTTCCGTCGCGCCACTCTGATAAATCGACTAAGGTTATGTTTTGTGTACTTGTGCAATAAGCACACAAATTTTTAGGTGACAAAATATTTCAATCAAGGTTCGAGTGGTGCATAAACTCACACACTATCTCTTGAGGACTTCTGAGACACATGACCAACACTGACAAAACTAAAAACTACCCCACTAACCCGCAGTCCAATCTAGATCGAACTGCTCTGATACCAATTGTAACATCCCGCTTTTTCGAGACATTAACTAACAAAATTCTAAACGTAAGAATACATATTATTTTTTTATATAAGATTATCTTATGCTCGTTTACTTTAAAACCAATTAATAACTTTTTCAATTGTGTTTTCAAAATTAATGAGTCAGAGTATTTACAATTACTAAAAGTAAATTTAATACGTTAAACAAAATAAACTTCTAAAGTCAAATCTCTTGGCGTTTTACTACCCAAAAATAAATCCTAGTTGGTCATAAACTTTGGACTTGTGGAAAACTCACCCAACAAGTCTAACACCAGCACAAAAGTATCTCGGAGCCTCCAACTGCATGCTATTGTACTTCCTCGCATTTCTCCTACTAGGTTGGGTGCGACATTATTCGCTCAAGTAAAACTATACACGACTTCCTGTCAAATGTAAGGGTCATCTCCAAATAACAAACACAGAGCAAATAAACATGCATACATAATTGTTATAGCAACAATATAAACAAATCATATACTTAATTTAACAGTTAAAAATCACAACGCACCAAAGATACAATTCAACCAAAATGCACAAATCCTATTTGTTAGACTATATGTCAATGCATGATTCCGGAATATCACCTCCCCCGCAAGGGCTTCGTGGGTCCTTCCAAGCAACACCACTAAATCAAAATCCCCGCAAGGATCTGTGGGCTCCAACCAATTATGGACGCACCACACAACTATGGACTCCAACCAATTATGGACGCACCTCACAACTATGAATGCATAAATGTAGACACTGTTATTAGTAACAATATAGACCATTCAACCAGAGCGTCCAAAATCATTCAACCTTGTCCTAAACCAATCTAGTTTAGACACAAAGTAATCACCTTGAATAACCACAACATGTCAAGCACAACCATTATAACAACGTATCATATAACATTCATTTTGAAGATAACACACAAACATAATTAATACACAACATCACGGTACATTTATATCACATATAATTCGAGTAAGAAAGCGAATGAAGTGATGCCCTTACCGTTATGAATGTCGTTATAAGGTTCCTACGCAACGATCTTTGCTCCAAATACGTTACACCTTCATAAATTAATTTACTTCTCACTTAGTGTCAAAACTTTTTATTTTTATTTTTTAGATTGACGTACAAAAACTTATTACTAGTGTGACCGTTATTACAATAATAATGACATAATAGAGTTCCTAATAATCTATCTCCAACAATATTAAGAACTTTTCTTTCCTCTGTAACAATGCGACTATCTTAATTTTTTTTATAACAATTGATCCTACCGTCTAACCTATTCACTACTTTATCTAAACATCAAAACACAATTATGGCACCTATATTTCTGATAGTTGATTAAGAAAATAAAAATCAATAAATGAAAGGTTATTATCTATCAACAATAAAGATACAATTAGAGAGACATATTCATCTATCAATTTTATTCTATTTTATATTATTTTTCAGAATATCAGTAAGGGGTTTTGTTCTACTACCAATAAAAATGGTTATATAAAGTTAATATGGTCATAATTAAAGAATTCTTACTTGAGTGGATGAATCACTAACTTCTTTAGTTCTTGAACTTCTTCATTTTTCTCCCTAAGCCCTTTCTTTCTTTATCACAAAGGATTTGTGAATGGGAGGCGTCGGTTTATTTTTTCCTTTTCCATCAGTAGAGGTGGGGAACGTGATGTTTTCAATCTAAGCCCATTAAGACCCTAAATATTCACTTATCAGTTGAATGTAATTTTGTCTTTAATGTTTCCCGATTCATTTTTCTTTCTTTTCTATTATTATTGTTATTATTATAAACATTTGTTTTTTTTTTTTTCAAATACTTAGCAAAATATTCAGTCAAATTAAATATATCATGTCATACACATATATAGTTTTCAAAAATAGTAATTGAATACAAATATAATAATAATAATAATAATAATAATAATAATAATAATAATAATAATAATAATAGCAACCACATTAGAAATTATAAAAGTAAGGCAAAAATATATTTTGCACATCACTAATAATAAAAAAAAAATGAGGATCTTACATTCTATCCACCTAAAATAGTTTCGTCCTCGAAACTATCACTAATAGAGAAAAATGTGGGTCTTACATTCTAACAACCTAAAAATAGTTTCGTCCTCGAAATTGACACTAAAGAGTTCATAGATATGACACACGAATCCTATCTGTCGAGAAAATATTATCTATCATGCTGCAATTATTTCAAAATTCCTCAAGTTCAACCTCCTCAACATTATTCTACAAATTCACAACTCTAAAATCACTTTCACTAAGTCTGATATTACTCTAATCCTACCAAGAAAGCTTCAAGTCCTCTACAGACCGAAACCTACACCACACAAGATTTTGTTTATAATCATAATCTCAATACATGTTAGAGAGTCAAACATTTGTGACAACTTCCCACCAATATACTCCACGTACCATTATTCTCAAACCACTATAAAGTGCTCTTACTTTTAATGTTCAATCTTTTTGATCTAATACTCTAACTAAATTCAACTTGAATTCTTTCCGCAAGGATTTTAATTCATCGTTACTCTTATGACTAAAATATAATCCATATGATTTACTACTTAAATTCTCACTTCCTTATGGCTTAGTATCACTTACTCGTCAATTACAACTCACAACTCATAATCACCAATCATTTCTTTAATCCAAAAATTTCATTCTTAACACTCAATTTAAGAGGATCGTCTCTAATATACTCTTAAATCTCAATATCTTTAATTCACTACAACCTCGGTCAAACAACACCATTTTTTTTTCTATTCACCCCATAATAATCAATATTTGCCCGTTGTCCTTGGTCTCAACTACATTGAGATCTTTGATCAAGCCTACGATTGATCGCTTTAAATCATTCTCATTCATTCAATGTATAGTACTATCAAACATAAAAGTTGAAACATATGTTATCGTATCCTACAAGTATTCAAACGCTTCACAAATTCAACTTCTTGGTTATAAAATACATATTTTTACTCTATAGAATACTCTTAAGCATTAACAATTCATACTTACTCAATCATGCAACTAGTAATAACTTTACATCAACCCAAAACTACTTAATACTATCATAACCGTTTAGTATCATGAATGTGACTATCATAAAATTCACACTTAATATTCTACGTGTCGAATTGAACACGACTCAATCATCTCTTTCAATCCCTCGATAATTTTCTTCTCCTAAAGTTTTGAACCATTAACTAACTTACAATCTTAATTCCAACCTCCATATCACAACCCTTACAAG
>JBBPBP010009779.1:54762147-54772210 GCA_037974735.1 Cicer chorassanicum | reverse complement strand
TTTACTTTAAAACCAATTAATAACTTTTTCAATTGTGTTTTCAAAATTAATGAGTCAGAGTATTTACAATTACTAAAAGTAAATTTAATACGTTAAACAAAATAAACTTCTAAAGTCAAATCTCTTGGCGTTTTACTACCCAAAAATAAATCCTAGTTGGTCATAAACTTTGGACTTGTGGAAAACTCACCCAACAAGTCTAACACCAGCACAAAAGTATCTCGGAGCCTCCAACTGCATGCTATTGTACTTCCTCGCATTTCTCCTACTAGGTTGGGTGCGACATTATTCGCTCAAGTAAAACTATACACGACTTCCTGTCAAATGTAAGGGTCATCTCCAAATAACAAACACAGAGCAAATAAACATGCATACATAATTGTTATAGCAACAATATAAACAAATCATATACTTAATTTAACAGTTAAAAATCACAACGCACCAAAGATACAATTCAACCAGAATGCACAAATCCTATTTGTTAGACTATATGTCAATGCATGATTCCGGAATATCACCTCCCCCGCAAGGGCTTCGTGGGTCCTTCCAAGCAACACCACTAAATCAAAATCCCCGCAAGGATCTGTGGGCTCCAACCAATTATGGACGCACCACACAACTATGGACTCCAACCAATTATGGACGCACCTCACAACTATGAATGCATAAATGTAGACACTGTTATTAGTAACAATATAGACCATTCAACCAGAGCGTCCAAAATCATTCAACCTTGTCCTAAACCAATCTAGTTTAGACACAAAGTAATCACCTTGAATAACCACAACATGTCAAGCACAACCATTATAACAACGTATCATATAACATTCATTTTGAAGATAACACACAAACATAATTAATACACAACATCACGGTACATTTATATCACATATAATTCGAGTAAGAAAGCGAATGAAGTGATGCCCTTACCGTTATGAATGTCGTTATAAGGTTCCTACGCAACGATCTTTGCTCCAAATACGTTACACCTTCATAAATTAATTTACTTCTCACTTAGTGTCAAAACTTTTTATTTTTATTTTTATAGATTGACGTACAAAAACTTATTACTAGTGTGACCGTTATTACAATAATAATGAGATAATAGAGTTCCTAATAATCTATCTCCAACAATATTAAGAACTTTTCTTTCCTCTGTAACAATGCGACTATCTTAATTTTTTTTATAACAATTGATCTTACCGTCTAACCTATTCACTACTTTATCTAAACATCATAACACAATTATGGCACCTATATTTCTGATAGTTGATTAAGAAAATAAAAATCAATAAATGAAAGGTTCTTATCTATCAACAATAAAGATACAATTAGAGAGACATATTCATCTATCAATTTTATTCTATTTTATATTATTTTTCAGAATATCAGTAAGGGGTTTTGTTCTACTACCAATAAAAATGGTTATATAAAGTTAATATGGTCATAATTAAAGAATTCTTACTTGAGGGGATGAATCACTAACTTCTTTAGTTCTTGAACTTCTTCATTTTTCTCCCTAAGCCCTTTCTTTCTTTATCACAGAGGATTTGTGAATGGGAGGCGTCGGTTTATTTTTTCCTTTTCCATCATTAGAGGTGGGGAACGTGATGTTTTCAATCTAAGCCCATTAAGACCCTAAATATTCACTTATCAGTTGAATGTAATTTTGTCTTTAATGTTTCCCGATTCATTCTTCTTTCTTTTCTATTATTATTGTTATTATTATAAACATTTGTTTTTTTTTTCAAATACTTAGCAAAATATTCAGTCAAATTAAATACATCATGTCATACACATATATAGTTTTCAAAAATAGTAATTGAATACAAATATAATAATAATAATAATAATAATAATAATAATAATAATAATAATAATAATAATAGCAACCACATTAGAAATTATAAAAGTAAGGCAAAAATATATTTTGCACATCACTAATAATAAAAAAAAAATGAGGATCTTACATTCTATCCACCTAAAATAGTTTCGTCCTCGAAACTATCACTAATAGAGAAAAATGTGGGTCTTACATTCTAACAACCTAAAAATAGTTTCGTCCTCGAAATTGACACTAAAGAGTTCCTAGATATGACACACTAATCCTATCTGTCGAGAAAATATTATCTATCATGCTGCAATTATTTCAAAATTCCTCAAGCTCAACCTCCTCAACATTATTCTACAAATTTACAACTCTAAAATCACTTCCATTAAGTCTGATATTACTCTAATCCTACCAAGAAAGCTTCAAGTCATCTACAGACCGAAACCTACACCACACAAGATTTTGTTTATAATCATAATCTCAATACATGTTAGAGAGTCAAACATTTGTGACAACTTCCCACCAATATACTCCACGTACCATTATTCTCAAACCACTATAAAGTGCTCTTACTTTTAATGTTCAATCTTTTTGATCTAATACTCTAACTAAATTCAACTTGAATTCTTTCCGCAAGGATTTTAATTCATCGTTACTCTTATGACTAAAATATAATCCATATGATTTACTACTTAAATTCTCACTTCCTTATGGCTTAGTATCACTTACTCGTCAATTACAACTCACCACTCATAATCACAAATCATTTCTTTAATCCAAAAATTTCATTCTTAACACTCCATTTAAGAGGATCGTCTCTAATATACTCTTAAATCTCAATATCTTTAATTCACTACAACCTCGGTTAAACAACACCATTTTTTTTCACCCCATAATAATCAATATTTGCCTGTTGTCCTTGGTATCAACTACATTGAGATCTTTGATCAAGCCTACGATTGATCGCTTTAAATCATTCTCATTCATTCAATGTATAGTACTATCAAACACAAAAGTTGAAACAAATGTTATCATATCCTACAAGTATTCATACGCTTCACAAATTCAACTTCTTGGTTATAAAATACATATTTTTACTCTATAGAATACTCTTAAGCATTAACAATTCATACTTACTCAATCATGCAACTAGTAATAACTTTACATCAACCCAAAACTACTTAACACTATCATAACCGTTTAGTATCATGAATGTGACTATCATAAAATTCACACTTAATGTTCTACGTGTCGAATTGAACACGACTCAATCATCTCTTTCAATCCCTCGATAATTTTCTTCTCCTAAAGTTTTGAACCATTAACTAACTTACAATCTTAATTCCAACCTCCATATCACAACCCTTACAAGACCCACTAAGTTTCAACCACGCTTCCGTCGCGCCACTCTGATAAATCGACTAAGGTTATGTTTTGTGTACTTGTGCAATAAGCACACAAATTTTTAGGTGACAAAATATTTCAATCAAGGTTCGAGTGGTGCATAAACTCACACACTATCTCTTGAGGACTTCTGAGACACATGACCAACACTGACAAAACTAAAAACTACCCCACTAACCCGCAGTCCAATCTAGATCGAACTGCTCTGATACCAATTGTAACATCCCGCTTTTTCGAGACATTAACTAACAAAATTCTAAACGTAAGAATACATATTATTTTTTTATATAAGATTATCTTATGCTCGTTTACTTTAAAACCAATTAATAACTTTTTCAATTGTGTTTTCAAAATTAATGAGTCAGAGTATTTACAATTACTAAAAGTAAATTTAATACGTTAAACAAAATAAACTTCTAAAGTCAAATCTCTTGGCGTTTTACTACCCAAAAATAAATCCTAGTTGGTCATAAACTTTGGACTTGTGGAAAACTCACCCAACAAGTCTAACACCAGCACAAAAGTATCTCGGAGCCTCCAACTGCATGCTATTGTACTTCCTCGCATTTCTCCTACTAGGTTGGGTGCGACATTATTCGCTCAAGTAAAACTATACACGACTTCCTGTCAAATGTAAGGGTCATCTCCAAATAACAAACACAGAGCAAATAAACATGCATACATAATTGTTATAGCAACAATATAAACAAATCATATACTTAATTTAACAGTTAAAAATCACAACGCACCAAAGATACAATTCAACCAAAATGCACAAATCCTATTTGTTAGACTATATGTCAATGCATGATTCCGGAATATCACCTCCCCCGCAAGGGCTTCGTGGGTCCTTCCAAGCAACACCACTAAATCAAAATCCCCGCAAGGATCTGTGGGCTCCAACCAATTATGGACGCACCACACAACTATGGACTCCAACCAATTATGGACGCACCTCACAACTATGAATGCATAAATGTAGACACTGTTATTAGTAACAATATAGACCATTCAACCAGAGCGTCCAAAATCATTCAACCTTGTCCTAAACCAATCTAGTTTAGACACAAAGTAATCACCTTGAATAACCACAACATGTCAAGCACAACCATTATAACAACGTATCATATAACATTCATTTTGAAGATAACACACAAACATAATTAATACACAACATCACGGTACATTTATATCACATATAATTCGAGTAAGAAAGCGAATGAAGTGATGCCCTTACCGTTATGAATGTCGTTATAAGGTTCCTACGCAACGATCTTTGCTCCAAATACGTTACACCTTCATAAATTAATTTACTTCTCACTTAGTGTCAAAACTTTTTATTTTTATTTTTATAGATTGACGTACAAAAACTTATTACTAGTGTGACCGTTATTACAATAATAATGAGATAATAGAGTTCCTAATAATCTATCTCCAACAATATTAAGAACTTTTCTTTCCTCTGTAACAATGCGACTATCTTAATTTTTTTTATAACAATTGATCCTACCGTCTAACCTATTCACTACTTTATCTAAACATCAAAACACAATTATGGCACCTATATTTCTGATAGTTGATTAAGAAAATAAAAATCAATAAATGAAAGGTTATTATCTATCAACAATAAAGATACAATTAGATAGACATATTCATCTATCAATTTTATTCTATTTTATATTATTTTTCAGAATATCAGTAAGGGGTTTTGTTCTACTACCAATAAAAATGGTTATATAAAGTTAATATGGTCATAATTAAAGATTTCTTACTTGAGTGGATGAATCACTAACTTCTTTAGTTCTTGAACTTCTTCATTTTTCTCCCTAAGCCCTTTCTTTCTTTATCACAAAGGATTTGTGAATGGGAGGCGTCGGTTTATTTTTTCCTTTTCCATCAGTAGAGGTGGGGAACGTGATGTTTTCAATCTAAGCCCATTAAGACCCTAAATATTCACTTATCAGTTGAATGTAATTTTGTCTTTAATGTTTCCCGATTCATTCTTCTTTCTTTTCTATTATTATTGTTATTATTATAAACATTTGTTTTTTTTTTCAAATACTTAGCAAAATATTCAGTCAAATTAAATACATCATGTCATACACATATATAGTTTTCAAAAATAGTAATTGAATACAAATATAATAATAATAATAATAATAATAATAATAATAATAATAATAATAATAATAATAATAATAATAATAATAATAATAATAATAGCAACCACATTAGAAATTATAAAAGTAAGGCAAAAATATATTTTGCACATCACTAATAATAAAAAAAATGAGGATCTTACACCGTGACTCTATAACTAGTGCTTCTGACTTTGAGGAAGAACCAATCAAACCACGTTCCTTTCTTCGAGCTTCTTCATTCAACATACTCTCTTTAACTGTTGACATTTTCAACTTTCCACTTGGAGTTGAATTGGTTAATGTCACAACAAGGACTTCCCAATTATCAGGCAAGGAACTCAACAATAACAACGCTTGCAACTCATCATCTAATTTAATTTTTGCAGTTGTCAACTGATTCACTGTATTCTGAAAAATAATCATATGCTCTGCCATTGAATCCCCATCTTTGTATTTCATATTCACCAGCTTCCGAATCAAGAATGCTTTATTTTGCACATTCTTTAGTTCATACAACTCTTTTAATTTTTCCCACATCTTGTTATCATCTTTTTCAGTTTCAACATGTGGATATACACTCAAATCTAACCACTGTCTAATCAACGCCACTGCCTTTCTGTTCATCTTCTTCCAATCAGCATCAGATTTATCTGTGGGCTTAGCAGTGTCACCCTCAATAGGATCATACAAATCTTTATTGTATAACATGTCTTCCATGAGAGTCTTCCAAAGTGTATAATTAGAAGAGTTGAGTTTAATCATATTTGGACCTTTATTTTCCTCCTCCATTTAAATGCACAAATGAAATCATCAGAGCTCTAGATACCACTTTGTTGGGAAAAACCAAAGATAATTATCTCAATAATGCGGAATATTTTTCCCCCACCTCTGCAGATAAATGGCCAGACAGAAAATACAATTTCAAGAGCAATAATAATTGGCAGAAGATTAAATATGAGACAAACACAATTTTAACGTGGAAAACTTCCCTCAAATTGAGAGAATAAAAACCACGGCACCTAGTCCAGTAAAAACTTCCACTATAATAATTAATGGGTACACTAGAGTCTTCCTAATAATAATAGGGAATATCAATCACTCTTCCTAATAACAATAGGGAATATCAATCAACAACAACCTTATAACATCCTTCCACTAAAGTGAGTATGCCAAAGTAACTCTCAGAGAAAATAAAACTACTCAATTGTTACCTCCACCGGAACTGAATTCCTTTCCTTTTCTCTGGCTGTCACGCGTGCGTGCGTTGCTGTTTTGCATTTGCCTTAGTGATTTGAGTTCCCTTTTCTTCCTTTTATTTTATTTTACATGGGTCAAGCCCAATAAACCATATATTTTTTTTCTTTTTATTTTATTTCAATAATAATAATAATAATAATAATAATAATAATAATAATAATAGTAGTAGTAATAATAATAATAATAATAATAATAATAATAATAATAATAATAATAATAATAATAATAATAATAATAATAATAATAATAAAATTGGTGGCCAATGCCGTATAGTAATCCTATCTCTATTTGAAGCATTAAACATTATTAACCAAACACTACCTTGAGTTAAGCAAGTAAAATACTTTCGATAAGACTAAAAACACTTGAAATCAATTCAGATTTAAATAAACTTATCTCAAATTTCAATGAATACAACTCAAACAGTTTCAATATGTATGCCATTGCCACATAAATCCTTGATATGATGGAATTCAGATCTTTGTCATACTAGAATGAATGTCCAGAAAAAATGCAACAATAAGATTTTTGGTATGCCTATACTTGGTGCTATGATTGCCACTACAAGGTATGGTGATGCATATTTATTTGATATTATCCTCAATAAAACGATAATAGCACATCCTCCCAATCCCTAATCTTTATTCTTTTTACATATACAGTCGTGCAATATATGATACCTTGTAAAGCTGCAACACAACTGTCATTGGATAAAAGTGGTTCCTATTAGGCTATGATTATTTAACTATGCTACTTCACAATAGGAATAACCAAAATATGTACCACATTTAATGCACACCAACTCAATCTTTATATTATTTCAAAAATCATGACAAAGTCTTAAATTGATTTTAAAAGTAATATTAAAATATTAATCATTTAGATACAACTATCAACACTTTTAAGTGATTTAAAATTAAAATCCACGCTTTAAAATCGATTTTTTTTTCACACCAACCAACTTAAAATAAAAAATAAGAATTTTTTAGTCAAAATTAAAACATATAGCTAGCTAATCAAAAATTGTATTTTTAACTAATCACATCAAACAAAATAGCATAAAATCATAGTTAGGCGTACAAGCCACAAGTCCACTAAATAAACAATTAATGTAATCATGCCAACAATTTAAATTAACTCAAATATCAACAAATACACACTCAACAAAAACGAGCAAACAGGTAAACAATTATCTTCAAAAATAAGAGAACCCACCATACAACAAGAATAAGCAAATAGTTAACAATTAACAATCATCTTTCAAAAATCATGTATTGCAATGGAAAAATACATAGCACTTAGCACGAGAATAATAGGTAAGCGTTTCAGCACTTAACATGAAATACAAGTAAACACAATTGGCTCAAGGTTGATAATTGACTAACAGACGACTGACACATAACCCACTTGGTATGATTGGACATACATGCTCTGATACCACTAATATATTATCATAAACCCCAAAATAATATATAATAACTTATAACATATTTACATAAAAAATTTGCAGCGGATAGATGAAAACTTTTTCAGAGAAAAAATAAATTTTTACAAATTATTTAGGATATCACATTTCTCAATTTAATTTCAAAAACATACTAGTACTTATAAGATTTTATTACATAAAGTCGTTTCTAATTAAATAAAAGAAAAATACAATTACAACTTTTATTCCCGGTATCACCTATCAGAGCCAAGTTTCTCCCAAACTTGAACTTCAAGACTCATTAACATGTAATAACTGCGATTTCGCAAACGCAGGGTCAAGCCAGTCAGACATAAACAATGAAGGAAATGAATTTTAAAATCATGTTGATAGTGTAATATAAGTAAGAAGAACACGCAAACAATCATAATAGATCGTATCATAACACATCATGATATATCAACATACTCAAGAAAAATAATATCATATTATAATGTCAAAATCACTAAGTAAAATCAATATATCGTCATAGCGTCACATCATCCAAGAGAAAATATTATCACTTTTGAAACACATTAATCACAACAAAACAATCTTAAAAAAATGCAATATTATGCATGAGTTTGGACTCTACTTCACAATTTGGTACCATTCTAACTCTGAAGTACTTGGTTAGGAAGTTTGATACTATGCCACCACACAAGTGGACAGACAATTCAAATTGGCCCTGTCCTCATAGATCCCCTCAACTTAACCCGAGACACATATATGCGACAGTCGAGGTAAACGTGTGTTGCATGGTAGCTCCCGACATTTGGAGTGCTACTTCCAAGTCACCAAGGAATTCTCCACCCAAATACCTCCAAGGTCTAACATTCTTGCCTTAAGGCTCAACAGCAGACCGCCACGATCAGACTCATTCAATTGTACTTCTCCAGAATCACTAGGCTTGTTAGGCCCTACCTATATGATCACACAATAATATCTCTCTTCACCTTAAAAAATTAACATTAACTTCAAATAATCTATTCACTTCAAAAATACTCCATTAAGAGCATCATCTTTACCTCAAGTTGCAATCATCACTATTTCATCGATTATGGGGTACTTCAATATTCTCATCATAATTTTATAATATCATTGATCATACATAATCATGATCATCATATAAACTCATAACAAATTTATAACATCACCATCATCAATCAAAAATCATCATTATTATCACAAAACATATATCATACATTGCATTCATCTTTTATTATCACATCACATAAATTAGCCTAATCAAACATATGCACAGAATTTCATTCGACATTCAACATTACAATAATGTCAAACTAGAATATTACCTACGCTTTGCGCGGGTTTAAACTTTTTTGAATCTGATATATATAATTTATTAACGTATTTATTAATTTTGTAAATTGGTAAGGTTATAAGAAGAATAAATGAAATAGAAGAAATTGTAGAGTTTGTAATTAAATAAGTATTTTTACTCCTAAAATAATATGATAAAAACAATGTTTTGTAAAAGTTTTAAAAAATTAACCTTTTTTTAGGGATGGAAAAATTATTATTAATCAAAGTAGAACTAATCACCATTTTCCAAGCATTTCGGGTTGAATTTAAACTTTGTCTATAATATTAAAATTTTACAATTTAACTGACAACTCATGGACATAAAATATTAACCATGATTTAAGTGAAAATTTATATAACTGATAATCGCAGACTCTATTTTTATTAAAGTATATAAATTATTGAGTAAAAAAGAGTATATAGACTATGTAGAAATTATTAAAATTGTAATATTTTATCCGCCACATTTTAAATTGTTATTTGTGCATTACATACATGCTAATTGTATGTGTCGACGCAGTAGTAGTAGTAATAATAATAATAATAATAATAATAATAATAATAATAATAATAATAATAATAATAATAATAATAATAAATAAATAAATAAATAAATAAATAAAAGGTACAAAAGTTGTATAT
>JBBPBP010009779.1:54704721-54761797 GCA_037974735.1 Cicer chorassanicum | reverse complement strand
ACTGTGTGGTCATTTAAGATGGTTGTTACATTTTAACTATTAAAATATAATTAAAATATTGTGATGTATTTAAATGAAATGAATTATCAATAATAACTTTATATGAAATTAAATTTGTAATAATAGTTATATCTTTTATTCTTAGTTTTTTAATCTCTATGCAAAGTTATAGTATAAAATTATAGAGAATGATTATTCTTTAGAGATAAGGTTAGTTTTTTTGGTTTATCATAGGTTTTTTCACCAAATTCATTTTATTCAAAGCGTGTTGGACTATAAACATGAATAAATTGTATTTTCTTAACTGTTTGTCTTTTCTTTTTCTTTGTGGTATTAAGATGATTGTTACATTTTAATTATTAAAATGTAATTAAAATATTATGATGTATTTAAATATAATGAATTACCAATAGTATCATAATATGAAATTAACTTTAAATAGTTATGTTTTTTTTTTAGTTTTTTAATTGTAGAGATGCATGAGTTAGTGCTTTGGGCCGAACCGGCTACCAAAACAAATTTGTTATATCCAAATATATCTTATATATAGTTGAACTAAATTTCTAAAAAAACTAAAGGAATTTAAAATGTCATTTTGTGGTTTAAGAATTCAAAAGTGTTCCACGAGCTTAGTTAAAGAAAAACAAATGATTTGTATCTAAAAGAAAATGTGTTGTCTATATCAAAATAGAACTGAAAGAAATAGATAAAAAAAAAAAAGGAAAAATAGAAGATGAGTAAAATTAAATGGAGAAAGAAAATAACCTAGTTTATGAAATTGCAATCATATTAGAAAATGACTTAATATTACACAATCTCACATTTTCCATTGATATTTGGGGTGAGAATTGAGAAACCAAATTAGATTAAAACTACATATATAAAAAGAAGTGGAAAAATAGAAGATGGATAAAATTTAAATGGAGAAAGAAAATAACTTGATTTGATCCAACCAAGGAAGTCACCAAAAGGTTACACAATCTCACATTTTTCATTGATACTTGGGTGAGAATTGAAAAGCCATGAAAGGTTTAATGTTGTGTAAACAACAAAACTTTTTATCTAAAGTGTGCTCTCCACCAAAGTTTAAGCATGTATCCAAAGAATGATTTTTGAGATAACAAAAATGGAGGATTACTGAAAGTTGATTGAAGTCTCCAAACAATTTTTAATTTTCAATTTTTGGCATAATCATTATTTGAATTGATATTTGTGTTATTGTACTCATGATCAATTACAATGATAGAATGATGCAACTAATTATGACGAGGATAGTGCACCCATCTTTTGATATTAAAGAGATTGTTTTTCACCAAAAAACATCTTATGATATTAAAGTTATTGTTTTTCACTAACAAAGGTGTCTTAAAATATCATATTGAAAGTTTGCTATCAATACACCAAAACAATTTTTTTTTCACTTTTACCCTACTTCCTTATTCGTTGATTTGATTTTTGAATTTTTATTGTGTGATTAGCTCTTGTCAATGGCCATAATATATTCAGGTATGTGTTTAATTTATTCGTCTCTTTTTCATCTGTTAATATAATTTTCTAATTTATATGACATACAAGTAAATATTTATATTCTAAAGTATTAGTCTTTTTTTCCAATTGTAGCAGGATCAACAATTTCTATTTGGGTGGAGCAGAAGTAGAAGAAATTTTTATTTTAAATAGTATGTTACTGATCATGTTCTATTGTTCTAATATTTATCTTTAATCTTGTTGAATTTGTGTTGCTTCTATTTTCATATATATAAATGTCAGAGCTGAACCTCTTTTCCGTAAAAGGGCAATACATAAATTTATCAAAAAATAAAAATAAAAAACTAAAATTGAAAATATTGATGATTGCTCATTGAATGAGCAGGATAACAACGTTGTAGAAATAAATGAAAATATGGAATCAAGAATTCGTTTGTAATCAAGAAATCAATGAATTATAAGAATCCATGTTCGAGAGATTTATTGGTAGAAAAATGTCATGTTAAACTTATTGATATAGATTTTCCAAAACGATGAATCTTCAAGACACTTTTCTTCATCCCTTTACATTCAAAAGTTGCCAAACAAAGAAACACGCGAAAGAGGATTGTTAGTTTATACTCAAGACTTGGATAAAGCATTTTGTTTTTGTTGAAAATTATTTAATGCTCTTTCTAGTACAAGTAAATTGACTAATGAAGATAGTAGGGATTGGAGAAATATTAGTTATAAATTGAGAAATCATGAGACAAAGTAGTGAACACATTGCTAACATGAGTTCTTGGATGGATTTAGAATTAAGATTGTCAAAAGGGAAAACAATTGACAAAGATGTTCAAAAACAAATAAATAGGGAGAAAGAACATTGAAGAAATGTATTATGTAGAATTATTGCTATTGTTATATCGAGAACAAATGAAAAGTTATATCAAGAAAATAATGAAATTTTTTTAAGTCTAATTGAAATGATTGTAAAATTTGATCCTATAATGCAAGAACATGTTCGTCGAGTTAAAGACAATGAAATTCATAACCACTACCTTGGACATATAATACAAAATGAATTGATAAACTTGCTAGCAAATGAAATTAAAACAAAAATTATTTAAAAAAAATTGTTGATGCAAAATAGTTTTCAATCATACTTGACCGTACTCCAGATTTAGGTCATCAAGAGCAAATGTCTTTTGTGCTACGATGTGTGGATCTTTCATCAACTCTAATACAAATCTCTGAATAGTTTTTAGAATTTTTAAACGTAGACGATACATCTGGAAAAGATCTCTTTGATACAATTACAAATGAAATAAATAATATTGGACTTGATATTAGTAGAAGACAAGGTTATGATAATGGATCAAATATGAAAGGGAAACATAGAGGTGTTCAAAAAAGGTTTATAGATATTAATCCTAGATCATTTTACACTCCTTGTGGTTGTCGTAGTCTATATTTGGTACTTTGTGATATGGTTAATTGGTGTTCTAAAGCTACATCTTTTTTTTGGAGTGGTACAACGTATATAAATTATTTTTTTCTTCAATTAAAAGATGGAAAATTCTGCAAGATCATATCCCTAGTTTAACTCTAAAAAAACATTGTCACAAACACGTTGGAAAAGTCGCATTGAAAGTGTTAAAGCTTTGCGTTTTCGAACTCCACAGTTAAAAGATGCTTTATTAAAATTAGATGAAGTTAATGATGATCCTAAAATAAAAAGTGATGCCGATTGTTTAGCAACTTAGGAGCTCGAAAATTTTAAATTTTTGCTAAGCATGACTATTTGGTATGATATTTTATTTGCTGCAAACTCAATTAGTAAAAAATTTCAATCAAAAGATATGCATATTGATGTTGCTATAGAAGAGTTGAAAGGTCTTATTTCAATTTTTTAAAATATAGAGAAAATAGATTTGAAAATATCATGATTTCTGCCAAAGAAATTTCTATCGAAATGGACATTGAACCTAAGTTTCTAGGAAAACGTATTATTCGTAGAAAGAAACAATTTGATGAAAGTGTTGATAATGACATTGTACAATCTTCTAAGTAGTCCTTTAAAATTGATTACTTCTTGAACATAATTGATAGATCAATTACTTCATTTCAAAGTAGATTTGAACAATTTAAATTTTATGCAGATATTTTTTGTTTTCTATTTAATATTGTGAAATTAAAATTGTTGGATATTGAAAAATTAAAAGAAAATTACATTAACCTTGAACGTTCTTTAAAACATAAAGACAACTCGGACATTGATGGATTAGATTTATTTGTAGAACTTAAAATTCTAAGAGAGATAATTCAAGTAGAAAATGATACACCAATTGACATACTTTATTATATAAGAAAGTTAGATTCTTTGGCAAATGCATATATTGCTTATAGAATAATTTGAAAAAGAATTGTTACAATAATTTGATAAATGGGTTTGCATCGAAAAAAGAATTGTTAAACGAAATCGATTACAATAATTTGATAAATAAGTTTGCATCCAAAAAAGTGCGAAAGATAAATTTTAAATAAAATATTAATAATTTGAAAAAACTTCGTCCAATAATTTCGCTTTAGGCCTCATAACGAGTTAGACCGGTGTTGAATGGTACCAAACATACTCTAAAAACAAGAAGCACTACGCCAAAAATGACATTTTATAGCGCGTCTTTTACAGCGCTTATTAAATACAAGCGCTGTAATATAAATTTTTAAAAATAACGGAGGCTACAACAGCGCTTTTTCTACAAGCGCTGTAAAAAAAGCGCTGTTGTAGGGTCGTATAGGGTCAGGAAGCGCTATCACATAGCCTTTTACAGCGCTTCTTCAGAAAGCGTTGTAAATCAAGCGCTATTGCATAGGCTTTTACAGCGCTGTAAAAGCCTTGCGCTTTGTGTCATTGGTTGACCTATTACAGCGCTTTTTAGACAAGCGCTGTAATAGACTTGCCCATTAAATTTTTTAAGGACCTATTACAGCGCTTATTTAGAAAGCGCTGTAAAATCATTCATTTCAAAGAAGCGTTCACTTTAAGTAAGTAAAATCAAATTTAAAACAAATATAATACGTTGTCAAAACCCTACGAAATCTCATCTCCCCTCCCCGTCGAACCCCTCGTGTGCGCCCATCTACAAATTGATTAACTTCTTCCTCCTTTAAAACAAATTGATCATCAACGTTGTCTCAGGTAATTCAAATTTATTTTATTTATTTGTTGTTGCCTCAGGAAATTGTTACATTGTTACATGAAATTGCTAAATTGTTACATTGTTACATGATCAAAAAACTTGAAATAATATTAATTGTTTATTGTTATTGATATAATTTGTTACTGATAAATTTTATTTATAATATATCAGACTGATATAGGTCATAATATATCAGAATTGAAATCATGCTTACTGATATAAATTGTTACATGATATAATAGGGTTTCTGATAAATTATATTTATATGTGTATTATCAATATATATATATATAGGTCATAATATATCAGACTTGAAATCATGCTTATTGTGTAACTGCATTTATATATATAGGTCATAAATGGACCAGAAATGGATGTCTGCTAATCGATTGACAAAAGAGTATGAAAATGGAGTGAAGGAGTTTATTGAGTTTGCAGTGATGAATGCAAAAGATCCAAATAGAGTCGTTTGTCCTTGTTTAAAATGTTGTTTTGGAAAACGCATTAGAGCAGATGAATTGGAAGGACATTTAGTATGGTATGGAATTGATCAAAGCTATACATGTTGGATAAGACATGGTGAGAAAATCAATGATAATACTCGCACAGATACATATGTTTCAACTGATTTCGACACAGATACATATGAGCCAGACCGAGTTGAGGAGATTGCAAAAGCAGTTGAAGAAGATCTTCGTGATTGTCCTAAAATGTTTGAGAGCTTGTTGAGTGATGCAGAGAAACCATTATATAATGGTTGTACTAAATTCACAAGACTTTCGGCGATACTAAAGTTGTACAACTTAAAAGCGAGTAATGGATGGTCTGATAAAAGCTTCACAGAATTACTAACCCTCTTAAAAGATATGTTGCCAGATGATAATGAAATTCCCAGTAGAACCTATGAAGCTAAACGAATTTTATGCTCTATTGGTATGAGTTATGAAAGGATTCCCGCGTGTCCTAATGATTGCATTTTATTTCGAAATGAATATGAATTACTAAAGGCGTGTCCGAAATGCAATGTATCTCGATATAAGAAGAAAGAATCTACTCCAGCAAAAGTTGTGTGGTATTTTCCTATAATACCAAGATTTAGGCGCATGTATCGCAGTGAAGAAGATTCAAAACACTTGACACGGCATGCAGATGAAAGAATTAGAGATGGAAAGTTACGACACCCTGCGGATTCTCCGCAATGGGCAAAAATTGATCACGAGTATCCTGAATTCGGGATAGAGTCGAGAAATCTACGCCTTGCACTTTCTACTGATGGAATGAATCCACATGGTCTTCAAAGCATCTCACACAGCACGTGGCCTGTGATTTTGTTGATTTATAATCTACCTCCATGGTTATGTATGAAGCGTAAGTTTATGATGTTGTCTCTGTTAATTTCTAGACCCAAACAACCGGGGAATGATATCGACGTATACTTGGCTCCTTTAATTGAAGATTTAAAAATTATGTGGGAGAAAGAATTAATTGAAGATTTAATTGAAGATTTAATTGAAGAATTAATTGAAGATTTAATTGAAGATTTAAAAATTATGTGGGAGAAAATTATGCGGGTATAAGAAAGAATGTTTCAATTTGAGGGCTATGTTGTTCGGCACAATTAATGATTTTCCAGCATATGGTAATTTATCAGGATATAGCATTAAAGGTCAGTGTGCGTGTCCTATATGTGAAGAGAGTACAAATTGGATGCGGTTGAAACATTGTAAGAAGAATGTATTTCTTGGACATCGTAGATTTTTACCTTATAGTCATCAGTATCGTGGGTGGAGAAATGCATTCAATGGAAAATCAGAGGAAGATAGAGCTCCTGTAGCATTGACCGGATATCAAATACTTGAGAAGGTACAAGGTTTGACCAATAAATTTGGCAAACCTTTTGCGGGAGAGCTGGTCAAAACTGGGTGGAAGAAAAAGTCAATTTTCTTTGAATTGCCATATTGGAAGTCATTGTATGTAAGACATTTTCTCGATGTGATGCATATTGAGAAAAATGTATTTGACAGTGTTATTGGTACGTTACTCAATGTACCAGGAAAGTCTAAGGATGGCATCAATGCAAGATTGGACTTGGTCGATATGGGAATAAGAAATGAATTGGGTCCCGTAAAGAAAGGAAATCGCACATATCTACCTCCAGCCGCTCATACTCTATCTAGAAAGGAAAAAATTGTTTTGTGTAAATTTCTACATGAAGTTAAAGTTCCAGAAGGATACTCTTCAAACATTAAAACTTTAGTTTGCATGAAAGACCTCAAGTTAAAAGGTTTGAAGACCCATGATGCTCATATTCTAATGGAGCATTTGCTACCAATAGGTATACGTTCAATTTTACCTGAAAAAGTTCGCCGAACCATAACTAAATTATGTTTCTTCTTCAGGGAAATTTGTAGTAAAGTGATTGATCCTCAGAAATTACCGAGATTGCAGAGGGAAATTGTTGTTACTTTGTGTGAGCTTGAAATGTACTTCCCGCCCTCGTTTTTTGATATAATGGTTCACCTTACTGTTCATCTTGTTAAGGAGACACAACTTTGTGGGCCAGCTTATATGAGATGGATGTACCCGATAAAATGATATATGAAAATATTAAAAGGGTACGTAAAAAGTAGAAGTCGACCAGAAGGCTATATTGCTGAACGGTACATTGTTGAAGAAGCTGCT
Organism: Cicer chorassanicum; assembly: GCA_037974735.1. Classification (NCBI taxonomy): domain Eukaryota; kingdom Viridiplantae; phylum Streptophyta; class Magnoliopsida; order Fabales; family Fabaceae; genus Cicer; species Cicer chorassanicum. The sequence continues at coordinate 54,754,445 of JBBPBP010009779.1, read as the reverse complement.
GAATTTTGTACTGAATATCTATCAAATGTTGAATCCATAGGGCTTCCCATGTCTCATCATTTGGGAAGATTATCAGGAGAAGGCATAATTGGAAAGAGAATAATGACTATATCAAGGACAGAATGGGAGCAGGCACAATTGTATGTTTTGCACATTGATGATGAGGTTCAGCCGTATGTTACAATACACATGGATCAATTATCTAGTTTGAACATGAATAGGAATCAAAATTGGATAACTCGAGAGCACAATCGAAGTTTCATAACATGGTTAAAAAATCACATAAAGTCAAAGTTTGATGTAGACCCCGGATCAATTTCACAGAGATTGAGGTGGCTAGCAAATGGTCCGAGTTTACATGTCTTTTCTTACACCGGTTATGTAATTAACGGCTACACATTTTATACAAAAGAACAAGATGATCAAACAACTATGCAAAATAGCGGAGTCACTCTCGTAGCTGAAGCGATGCATATCTCAAGTGCAAAAGACAAGAACCCAATATATGCAAATCTATCATATTTTGGGGTTATCGAGCGCATATGGGAGCTAGACTACACAATGTTTCGTGTTCCCATATTTGGTTGCAAGTGGGTCGATAATAATAATGGCGTTCGGATTGATGAGTCAGGGTTCTTGCTTGTCGATTTTAATAGGGTGGGATACAAAGATGAGCCTTTTATTTTAGCGTCGCAAGCTCAACAAGTGTTTTATGTCACTGATCCTGCGGATGATAAATGGTCCGTTGTCCTATCGACCTATAAAATAAGTGATGATAACAATAATGATGAAGATGTTGGTAATGATCTTTTCTTTGCAACATCACAACCACATGAAATTGGTTCAACTGATGATGGTTTATATCTTAGAGATGATCATGATGAGGGAATTTGGATTAATCCATCGTTTCGTATCATTAATGGACAAACAAATGTGAATCCCACCAAGAAAAGAAGAAGGGCATCTTAATGTGTTTTGGTATTTTGGTATTTAATTACGTATTTTGGTATTTATGTATTGGACAAACAAATGTTTTGGCATCATTAATGGATCTGTATGTAATTGGACAAACATATTAAGCATTTTGGTATTTATGCTTATACTGTATGTAATTGTATACTCAACTTATACATGTAATTTAGCAAAAAAAAATTAAGTTCAAGTTATACACAATTTAGCTTGAACTTGAGTTGATCAGTTAAGGGTTTATTGGACAGGGCTGTAAAAGGGCTCACGAATTAAGCGCTGTAAAACAAAGAGTCATTGGACATGATAAAACAAAGAATTATTTCATACATAGAACCCTATTAGAGCGCTTTTCTAAAAAAGCGCTGTAATATGGCTAAAAAATAAAATAGGAAGGTCTTTTACAGCGCTTTCCACACAAGCGCTGTAAAAAACAGCCTTTGGACATGGTAAAACAAAGAGTCATTTAATATATAGAACCCTATTAGAGCGCTTTTCTAAAAAAGCGCTGTAATATGGCTAAAAAATAAAATAGGAAGGTGTTTTACAGCGCTTTCCACACAAGCGCTGTAAAAAACAGCCTTTGGACATGGTAAAACAAATAGTCATTTAATATATAGAACCTTATTAGAGCGCTTTTCTAAAAAAGCGCTGTAATATGGCTAAAAAATAAAATAGGAAGGTCTTTTACAGCGCTTTCCACACAAGCGCTGTAAAAGGGTCTTTTTAAAAATAAATTAGGAAGGTCTTTTACAACGCTTTCCACACAAGCGCTGTAAAAGGGTCTTTTTAAAAATAAAATAGGAAGGTCTTTTACAGCGCTTCCCACATAAGCGCTGTAAAAGGGTCTTTTTAAAAATAAAATAGGAAGGTCTATTACAGCGCTTTTTGACAAGCGCTTTAAAAGGCTTATGAAAAAGCTTTGTAATAGGCTTTTAAAAATAAAATGATGAGACCTATTACAGCGCTTGTTTAAAAAAGCGCTGCAATAGGGTCGTATATATAATAGTAAACCTCTTCAGTTTCATTTACGTAAATTTTTCAGTTTCCTCTGCGCGTTCTCTTTCTCCTTGCGAACCCTACGAACCCTATTATACTATCAGTTTTCCTTGTTTCTTCCTCATTACTTACTCTTATCCTAGACCTACGATCGTTACATAAACATCATAATCCTCAAGTTACCCGTTTTCATCCTCGTTTTCGTCTGCGAACCCCGTAACCCTACCATCGTTCGTAACCGTTCGTCCTCGTTTTCATCGTCTTCTGCGCCGTTCGTCTTTGAACCCGTAACCCTAAGCATTTTACAAGGACTATTTCAGGTATTGTAGTTATTATTTTTTTGTTTCACTAACATGCATGTTAACTTTTTGTTGCTACGTACTTAGACTGAACTGAACTGCATGTTGATGTGCTGAACTGAACTGTATATATGTTGATGTTGAACTGCATGTTATATATGTTGATGTTGAACTGCATGTTGTAGATAAATGGATACCAACAAGGGGTTAGATTGTCAAAATGAAGAAGTTGGCAACACTAAGACTTACGAAAATGAAGTCAAACGTGGTGCAACAATAATGCAAAATGTTATAAAAGCAAGAAGTACTGGGCAAAAATTTGAGGTATATTTGTTGTTTTCTGTATGACTCTTGCTGCTGTTTGCTGTTAATATATGAGTTACTTACTATTTATTAGGTTGGATGGAATTAGAGTGGTCAACCAATTGACCCCAACAGTTCCATGTTTGTTAGCTATATTGGAGCTGTTGTTCGTCAAAATATACCAATCACAATAGATGATTGGAGAGATAAGGCATTGAAGGATGCCAAAGATGTGTTGTGGGCTGATATTCAGGTAATTTTTTTACTCCACCCTATTATTTATAAATTTTACAATATACTGCTTTGAAGTATTTTACTCAAACTACATATTTATTTGGTTTGCAGTCAGCTTTTGTTCTTGATGAGGTGAGAAAGAGCTATGTGCTCAGAGTTGCCGGGAAAATACACTTTAATATTGTGTAAGTATATTTATGTAAGTATATTTATCACTTTAATATTTTTTTAATGAGGTGAGAAAGAACTTTGTGTAAGTATATTTATCACTTTAATATTTTTTTAATATTGTGTTTTAAAATGTTTTTGAACTTATCTTTTTAATCCTATGTGTATTTTAGGCGAATCTTGAATCGGAAAATCAAGAGGAAAACAAGGGAAGTTGCAGCGACATTTTGGGTAAAGTGTTTAATGTTCCTGAATATTCCGGTCGCGTGAGGGGGAAAGGATTTGGCGTAACTCCTAGAAGTTATTTTTCACAAGAGAAGCGCCAAAATCCATCTAACGAGGAAGTATTAGAGAAGATTAGAGTATTAACGGAGCAAGTGGCCCTCTTGGTGAAGACAAATAAAGACAAGCAACTTGCGGACCAACCCCAACGTGAAATTCACATTGAGAGTGAAAACGCAAGTTGCAACGTTGGTCTCAACAGTATTCCTGAGGTAATTAACCATTAAATTTTCTTGTTTCACATGTACTTATGTATTAATTAACCATTAATTTTAGGGGGTCACTCCATGCTTTCTATACTTATCCTCCCCTACTCATCGGAAGGTCGGAAAGGGAACATTGTGCAATGCTCCGGGCGAAGTATTGCACAACACACCATTTCCTGCGGGCCATGTCAAAGTATCGCCGATCATTGCTTTGGAACCAAATGCACCGTTGCCTGTACCGGACAACGATGCAGATTTGAATTATTTGGGCGAAGCAATTGGCAGCTACGTGGCATGGCCCAAACATCTTGTCTCCCTTGACAAGGTATGTTTAATTGTTGAATTTTATTTAATTGCTGAATTTTATTTAATTGCTGAATTTTACTTAATTGCTGAATTTTTTACAATGTTAACTTTAATTTCACATTTATTTAGATTCAAACAAAGTCTAATAAAGGGAATGATAAGAAGATTCCCAGAAATGAAACAGTCACATCGCCCGAAAAGGTTTGTAACTTATTTTGTAAGGTTTGTCATTTTTTCTAATTCAATAAACTAACAATTTATTAACCTCATTTTTTCAGATTGAAACTAATAAACCACCCGCACAACAAGCCAACAAGCCAGGTGCCGCACCACGACTGGATGTTCGTGGCAAAAATAAAGTCGGCAAACCTCAAAAATTGGAGGGTAATAAAACTGGCAAACTGCAAAAGCTGGAGGGTAATAAAGCGGCCAAAATTGTTGCTGCTAAAAAACTGGTTCGTGTAAAATCAGTTGCTGCTCCTGCTCCGAAAATAAGTCAGCCACGACTTGCTCCATATGGGTCGTCTCTTGACATACAGGCAAAGAAAATGGGCAGCGACGATTCACGAATAATAAGCATGGATAAAGATCTATTCGGAGGCGCGTATGAAGAATTTTTTGAAAAAGAGCACATATACGAAATTCTCGAACATAAGGAGCTGAGTGCTACTGTTATGAACATTTACATTAGGTAAAAATTACTTTTCATCTCATTTATTTGTAATTAATTTAATTTATTGGTAATTAATCTAATTTGAAATTTTTATTGAAGGTTTTTGTATGAGAAGTTCGTGTGCGCGCGCAGATTGTCGAATAGATTTTCATTCTTGTCTCCGCATCAGATTTCCATGCTTAAACACGATCCAGCCAATGTAAATAAATACGTTTTAGATATACTATTAGCAAATAAAGAGAAGGATAAGTTATTCCTCGCAGCATATAATTCAGCGTACGTAATTATATATTCTATATTTATATCATTTTTAATTTATGAGATCTTATTTTATTAGTTGTTAAACTAAATTTTTGTTGTTGTAGGGCACATTGGGTGCTAATTGCAATCAATGCGACCTCTGAAGTTATATACTACCTAGATCCCTTGCACGGCCATTACAACAATCGCCCTGAGTTAAAGACTTTGTTCGACACGTAAGTAATATTCATTTATTTTTTGCATATATATATATATTAAGATCACATTGATTTATAATCACATTTATTTATTCGATAGTGCTTTACAAGTTTTTCGAGCTCAAAGAGGTGCGACAATGTCGAAGCTAAAGTCAAATAACATCACATGGATTCCAATAAAGGTTTGAAATATATGCTTTTAAATTTCACTTACAATCAATACACAATTAAATAATTATTGACTTATATGTTTTATTTTATAGTGCCCTCGTCAAACTAACAACATCGACTGTGGGTACTATGTATTGCGATTCATGAAGGAGATTGTTGATAAGAATCAAATTTCAATCCCAGAAACGGTACGATATTTTAATTATTTGATTTTTATATATAAATTATGTTTATATTTGATTCTAACTTATTTATGTTCAATTTTTATATCAGTACTTTGACAATTCCGGTCCATCGTATTCTGAAGAAGAACTAACAGAGATAAAGGAAGACTGGTGTCAGTATGTGCTTCAAATGAATATTATTTGATTTGCTGAGAAATGGCAAGCTGTAAGGAATATGGTAGTTATGTGCTGTTTGTGTATATATTAGGTTGTGAATATGAGTAGTTGTATGAAAATAGTGCTGTAATTATACTAGGTTGTGAATATGATTAGTTGAATGAAAATATGTGCTGTTTGTGTATATACTAGGTTGTGAATATGGTAGTTATGTGCTGTAATTATGAACTGATTGTTGTGAATATTTGTGCATTTGAAAATATAGTGAATTTGTTGTTGTGTACTGATTCTGGATACTAGGTTGTGTACTGATTATAGGTTGTGTACTGAATTTGTGAAGTTGTGAATTAGGTTGTGTATACTAGATTGTGGACTGATTATAGTGAATACTGGATACTAGGGTGTGTACTGATTATAGTGAATTTGTGAAGTGATTCTGGACTAAAAGACAGTGCTTTTAAAAAAAGCGCTTTCTAAAAAAGCGCTTCTAAAATTTACAGCATATATTATTTAATAAAACTAAAAAAAAAAACACCTTTTACAGCGCTTTTTTGAAAAAGCGCTGTAATAGGGTGTACCTACTACAGCGCTTTTTCACAAAAGCGCTGTAAAAGGTGCATAACAATGCATCTGGATAAGTGCACCTTTTACAGCGCTTTCTTGAAAAAGCGCTGTAATAGGTGCATAACAATGCATCTGGAAAAAAACACCTATTACAGCGCTTTTTAAAAAAGCGCTGTAAAAGGTGCAATTATCCAGATGCATGTTATGCACCTTTTACAGCGCTTTTTCACAGAAGCGCTGTAATAGGTGCATAACATGCATCTGGATAATTGCACCTTTTACAACGCTTTTTTACAAAGCGCTGTATTAGGTGCATAACAATGCATTTGTATGTGCACCTTTTACAACGCAATATATCCACCTTTTTTACAACGCTTTTTTTTTAAAAAACAAGCGCTGTTATATCCTTTTACAGCGCTGGTAACTACAGCGTTTTTTTTTTAACAAAAGCGCTGTAATAGGCTTAAAAAAAACGCTGTAAAAGAGGTTTTTTCGCGTAGTGAAGTGGTTTTGATTCATTCATTTGTTGAAATTATTATTATTATTATTATTATTATTATTATTTTATTATTATTAACTTTCATCCTTTATTTGTGTTATGTAACTACACAAATATTGCTCTTAGACTATTGAATATATTTGTGGCCTGATTTTCAGCTATCTGTATTTTGCTTTGATAAACTGTTATCCGTAACACTTTGCTTTGTGGAAGTTGTTTAAACAATTCAAACTCAACAAGATGACAAAGTTAATGAAGATTCCGCAACAACAAATGTATGAAATAAGTACCATGATATAGTTTTAATAAAATATACAGAAATTAGTCTCACATTTTGGTTTACTCAAAAAATATTGTATTGATATGAACTCTTTCCTCTTTAAAAACATTTTTGTTCTTTATCAACTATTTATACCAAAAAATTAAGACAATTCAAATACCATATAAAAAAAATATATCTCAGAAAGAGGTCGCGTAGAAGAGAGGCCAATTAAATCATTCTGACTTGTTCAGTGATATGATGGTTTTGCAAATAAACATAAGCATGTCCAACATAATTTCAAGGACCAATGAGTGATTCTGACCATAATTTTATTTTCACATTTGAGTTTCTTTGTTACAATATAGAAGAAAATATAAAACAAGAAACATTTGGTAAGATCCAACGATTTAGAACTTGTTTTTATTTTGCATTTTTGTTTTTGAAAACTCTATTGTAAGTCAATCTTTAAATATTGTTTTTCAGAAATAAAATAGAATAAAACTTGTTTGGTAATCTTATTTACAAGAACTGCTTTAGAGATAAGAAAATGGAAATAGTTATTTGGTAATTTTGTTTTCAGTATATGTTTCAAAAACTAAAAATTTGTTTGATTCACATTTTTAAAATAAGTGTATTTACAAGTGAATGCTTAACAAAAAATATTTTCCAAAAAAATGCTTAAGGATAATTCATTGAAATAATATATACAAATATATAAAGAGAATCCATGATTTTTATGCGGTTTTTTATTCTAATTTTACACTTGATTTAAATTACAATTCAATCCTATTATATTAATTAAACAACTAACTTTTTTTTGAATATTTATGTCTACATATATATAAAAAAGGAGTTATCCAGTATAAAAAAAAAATTAAAAGAGGAGTTGGATCCTCTTATTCCAAATCTCACTCAATTTATCTCAATCATCTTTATTTATTTATTTATTTTTTATGTTTCTTTTTTTCAAAAAACACTCATTGAATTGAAAGAATATATGATATGTTGTTGAGACTAATGAAGATTAATGGTGTTCAATAAAAGTACATAAGACATTAATTTTAATATATCTCAATAACTTAACAAATGATTTTAATAGTAAATCATTTGTGTCAGCAAACCACTTATATATACAAGATGGATTTTTTGTTCCAAGTATACTTTCTCCGTACCAATCGAAACGATGATCACTTGCTTAAAGTGTTAGAGTTGCTTCCCACTCGGAACCATATATTAGTATTCAATAATTTTAATTAGAGCCTGTGATTACATTAAATATAATCTAATTTTATTGAACAATAAAATTAGAGTATATGATTACATATATTAGAGTTGCTTCCCACTCGGAACCATCTATTAGTATTCAATAATTTTAATTAGAGCCTATGATTACATTAAATATAATATAATTTTATTGAACAATAACTATATTAATTTAATGTATGTGATAAAATTAATATTTTCTTATTGTTATTTAATTAAATATAATTTAATTGATAAACTATTATTCAAATAAGTAATTTAACCGATGCATTGACAAATTTCTCTAACCAATGATTCATTTTTATTTAAACAATTATGCTGAGGAAGGAAATATGTCTCTCAATTTTTGAGCTAAACGGTGTGAGTATTTTTGAGCTATTGAACTGAGGAATGTATAAAGTAAAACGATAAAGAGATAAATCGGTAAAATACTTGATTGATTGATTGAAAATTTACAAGTGTAGTATTTATAGGAAAACGCTAGTCCTATTGATCATAATTGTGGCTATAAAAATGTAGCTTTGCTCGGCCATTTACACATATAATGCATGATTGTTCCCGCTACTAAGGATATGTGGCGCCCCACAATCGGCTCGCCTTCCTATATTCACGGCATGTTCCGTTGTCAATTTTTGCACATATATTTTCCTCATATATTGTCTATGTTAGTCCCACGAGTCTAATTAGTGGTACTCAAAACATGAAAAATGAGTGTAATTGTCAAATTATTAAGTTTTATTGAGTTTTGACTCATTCTACTTTTGTGACCTTTGGAGACCTATACAAACTTTAGAAACATTCTACCAACTCTAATTCTTGTTTTTCATTCATTAACCTCATTTAATGGGAGTTCGGTTGATCTTAAAATATAGTGATTATAAAAGTGATCACAAAATAAATAAAATTAATTCAAATGGTATATATTTTCTTTTGACGACAAATGGTTATATTTTTTAAAAATTACAAAAAAAATAAATAAATAAAAAGAAAAAGCAGCATTGTTATCATGAAAGAATGTGTGAAGATGGGCTAGTGGAACTTGGTAGGCATTGTCACTGCGTGGTGCATTGAGAGTGGTAATGAACAAACAAAAAACAGATAAAAATGTCACAATAATTACAATATTGTCATTAATGAAAATTGAGAGTTTTCTGTGTGTGTTTTTTTTTTGCTTTACTGTTCCTAAAGCTAAAAAGTAAAACACTTGTAGGCTGTTTTGATTTTTTAAATTTCAAAACCAGTAAAGTGAAAATAATTTTTTAGATAGAGATGTTTTAAAAATCATTTTTTCTTTTTAAATTTTTAAAAATTAAAAAATAGTTTTCAAAAACTAAATCATACAAGCCCTTACTAATGATGGGGAATAAACACAGAAACACAATAACAATTAATACGCAGCGGATATAAAATTCTCCCAACTTGCAAGAACCCGTGAGGAGCAACAACAAATATATGGCAGCAAATTAATCAAAATAAAAGAGCGTAAAGAACACCGATATTTTAACGTGGAAAACCCCTCAATGCAAGGGTAAAAACCACGGGTCGTCCAGACCAATGAAATAGCTCCACTATAATCAAATAAGGGTACAAGAGAGTCTCAAAAAGATGCACCAAGTGTGCCTACAACCAGCCAAAATAACAAAGCACTAAAGCTTACAAATGAAAAGCAAGAAGAAGTGAAACAACCAAAAACCTGCTGCTGTGCGAGCTCGATTCCTCCCACTCCAGAAGTCGTTTCGCCGATCCGACCGTTGAAAACGAAGCCCTGAATGTTGCGAACCTACTGTCCAAATTTCAGCCCGGTCCAACGGTTAACGAATGCGCAATCGATATTTTTCTGAGACTGATTTAACAAAATCGGGAATAGGGTTTACTCTTCTCTTTTCTCTTTTGGTGGCTGCATTTTCTCTCAAAATAGTCTCTCTCCCCCAACCCTAATTAGACCACTCTCCACTTAAATAAGTGAGACACATGGACTACAATATTTGGGTCTTTCTCCACATAGGAAGGGAGCCCAATACCCAACACATCTCCCCCTCACAACTATGTGGAGATAATCGCCAAACCAGCGATATCACAACAAGTTTCAAACTTCCCTCTTGGTAATGCTTTAGTCATCATATCAGAACCATTATAGTCAGTATGAACTTTAGCCAACTCCAACAGCTTAGCTTCCAAAACATCACGTATCCAATGATACCTCACATCAATGTGTTTGGACCTGCTATGAAACGTCGAATTCTTACCAAGATGAATAGCACTTTGACTATCGACAAATAAGACATATTTGTCCTGAATATACCCAAGCTCCTGCAAGAATTTCTTCAACCAAATCAACTCTTTGCATGCTTCGGTAACGGCAATGAACTCTGCCTCAGTTGTAGACAATGCTACACATTTTTGTAATCTAGACTGCCAAGCCACAGCTCCATCTGCAAATTTAATCATGTAGCCTGAAGTTGACTTTCTCGAGTCAATATCTCCAGCCATATCTGAGTCGGAGTACCCCACCAAAATAGGTTTGTCACCTCCAAAACAAAGCCTCATACATGTAGTACCACGAAGATACCTCAAAATCCATTTTACAGCATTCCAATGCTCTCTACCTGGATTTGACAAAAATCTACTGACTGTACCAACAGCATGCGCAATATCTGGTCTTGTACACACCATTGCATACATCAAACTACCCACAACAGAAGCATAAGGAACTCGTTCCATGTCTCTTTTCTCATCTTCACTAGAAGGACTTTGTTTAGAACTCAACTTAAAATGAGCAGCAAGAGGAGTACTTACAGCCTTAGAGTTTTCCATTTGAAACCTTTGCAACACTCTCTCAATATAGTGTTCTTGTGACATCCAAAGTTTCTTCTCCTTTCTGTCACGCATGATTCTTATGCCAAGAATCTGTTTAGCTGCTCCCATGTCTTTCATGGCAAATGACTCGCCCAACTGCTTCTTTAACCTGTCAATCATGGAAATATTTTTCCCAACAATAAGTATGTCATCAACATATAATAACAGGATAATGAAATCATCGTTAGAAAATTTTCTAACAAATACACAATGGTCAGAATTGGGCGATTTAGTGTTGGAAACTTGACTGTTGACTTTCGTCTGCTCCATTATTTCTTAAGCTACATTTTGGTTCCTAAGGCCGGTAACTATTCTCAACTTTCTGAGTTTGAACTTCAGATCCTATACTTCATGAATGACGGGAGGTCTAAGAGGCAGAGACAACCATCTACAGGATACTTTCGTCAAGTTTATTTTTAAATACCCATTTTGTACCAATGATATGTTTGTCACCTGGATTAGGAACAAGTTCCCATACTTCGTTTCTTTCGAATTGGTTAAGCTCTTCTTGCATTGCAAGTATCCACTGATCATCTTTTAGTGCTTCACCAACTTTGGAAGGTTCGATTTGTGAAACAAATGCCATGTTTAAACATGCATCTTGCAATTTGAGTCTAGTTGTAACTCCTTTGTTGATATCACCAATGATTTTATCAATCGGATGATATCGATGGGTTCTCCATTCCTTTGGGAGTTCATTGGTTTCCTTTTCCATGTCGACTTCATTTTCTTGACTCGGTTGATCAATTGGATCTTCTTTACGTGGATCACTACTTTCAATATCATCATCATCAAAAGAAATAGCTTTGTCCTCTTTCGAGGGGTTAGTTTCATCAAAAGTAGCATGTATTGATTCTTCTACAATTAAGGTTCTTTTATTAAATATCCTAAAAGCTTTACTAGATAATGCATACCCAATAAATATACCTTCATCTGCTTTTTCATCAAATTTTCCAAGATTGTCTTTTCCGTTATTTAGCACAAAACACTTGCATCCAAAGATGTGGAGGTGAGAGATATTGGGCTTTCTACCTTTGTATAGTTCATACGGAGTCTTCTTAAGAATTGGCCGGATGTTTACTCTGTTAGTAACATAGCATGCCGTGTTTACAGCATCTGCCCAAAAATACTTTGGTAGATTTGAGTCACTTAACATTGTTCTTGCAAGTTCTATCAAGGACCTGTTCTTTCTCTCAACAACCCCATTTTGTTGAGGTGTTCTTGGTGCAGAAAAATTGTGAAAAATTCCATTTTCTTCACAGAATTCTTCAAATAAGGTATTTTGAAATTCTCTACCATGATCACTTCTAATCGATACAATCTTGGATGATTGTTCATTTTGGACTAGTTTGGCGTAATTTTTAAAGGCTTTAAAAGCTTCGTTTTTGTTTGCCAAAAACAAGGTCCATGTGTACCTTGAAAAGTCATCAACAATAACTAGTCCATATGAGTTTCCACCAAGACTTTTAGTTCTTGATGGACCAAACAAATCCATGTGTATCAATTGAAGTGGTCTTGTAGTAGATATAGCATTTATGGCTTTAAAAGAAGTTTTCGTTTGTTTACCCTTTTGACATGCGTCACATAATTTATCCTTGACAAATTTCATTTTTGGTAATCCGACAACAAGATCATGTTTGACAAGTTTGTTTAAATGATCCATGTGAATATGAGCAATCCTTTTATGCCATAACCATGCATCATTGTTGTCGCTTACCAAAAGACACTTCATTTTCAAGGATAGATCATCAAAATTAAGTATGAAAATATTCTTGAAACGTTTACCGATAAATTGAATTTCACTTGTTGCTGCATTTTGAATGATGCACTCTTCCTTGTTGAAGATTATCTTGTGTCCTTTGTCACATAACTGGCTGATGCTTATCAAATTGTGCTTTAGGCCTTCCACATAAAGAACATCTTCAATTGTTGGAGAAGGTGCTTTTCCAATTTTTCCAATGCCTAGGATCTTCCCTTTGTTATTATCTCCATACACTACATGTCCCTTTGATTCAAGGGTCAATGCTGAAAATTTTGTTATGTCTCCCGTCATGTGTTTGGAGCACCCACTATCTAAGTACCATAAATTTGAAGTACTTTGTGAGCATCCCTGCAAAATTGAAATCAGATTTCATTAGGTACCCAAAGTGATTTGGGTCCTTGGGGGTTAGTGCCTTTCTTGACCCATATGCAATGGCCTTTAGGAATGCTAATGTTTCTTATATGACAAGTATTTGGTGTGTGTCCATAGATACCACAATATGAGCAAGTAGGAATTTTACTTGTGTATGTATGACGCTTATTGTTAATAAACTTTCCTTTATGTGAATGCTCTTTTTGTACAATTGTCATGTTTCTTAAATTTGTTTGAGTGCTTGATTTTACAAAAATGGTCTTACTAGTGCTTGGTTTATCAAATTTAGAAAATCCAATACCACTTTTATCATTAGAATATCTTTGCATGTTTAGAACATTTTCTAATCCTATATGTCCTTTTTCATACCTTTCTATTACTCTATTTAGTTGAATAATTTTAAATGAAAGTGAATCACAATTATTGCATGTAGAATTTTGCTTAGATTTTTCAGCATCTTTTTCCATAAGATTAATTTTTTCTTTAAGATATAAGATTTCTTTCTTTTGAGTTGATACTTGTTTAAGCAAATTTTTACATTCAACAAGAAGTTCCTTTATTGCATTTTGTGCTTCATTGTATTCTATAACTAATTCATGATTATATGGAGGGTTGTTTGAGTTACTAACCTCTTCGTCATCGGAGTGATGTGACGCCATTAGTGCAACATTTGGGCATTCATCGCTTTCAGTTTCTGATGTTGAACTTATGTCGTTATCTTCCCATGCTATATATGCTTTCTTGAAATCTTTTCTTTTGCCGGCACTCTTCTTGATGAGATCTAGACAGTCTGCTTTAATATGTCCTTGTTTTCCACATTCAAAGCATGTGAAGTTTTGGTTGGTCGTGCTATCTTTCTTTCTGAAGTTTTTCTTCTTGAAACTTCTGTTATTTTTGAGAAATTTGTCGAATTTCTTGACAAGGAGGTTGATGTTTTCGTCGTCATCAGAAATTTCTTCTTTGACTACTTCCTTCGATTCGGTCTTTAGAGCAATATTTTTGCTTTTCTTTTCTTGGGTTTCATTTTGCTCTAATCGTCCAAGTTCTATTTCATGCTCTTGTAGTTTGCCAAATAATGCAGAAAGTGACATTTTGGACAAACTCTTCTTTTCTGATATTGCAGTCACCTTTGGTTGCCATGCCCTCGTTAGTGATCGTAATACTTTCAGATTCAGTTCATCGTTGGAGAAGACCTTTCCGAGGGCTGTCAAATGATTTGTCAAGTGGGAGAATCGTTTCTGCATGTCTAGTATGGTTTCTCCAGGCTGCATCCGAAACAATTCATATTCTTGACAAAGTGTATTTGGTTTTAATCTTTTTACCTCTATGGTTCCTTCATGGGTTACTTCCAATGTGTCCCATATTTCCTTGGCTGTTTTACAGTGAGATATGCGGAAGAATTCGTCCATACCAAGTGCTGATTGTAGAATGTTTTTAGCCTTTTTATCGAATAGCACCTTTCTTTTATCGTCATCGGTCCAAGAGTTCTTTATTTTAATTTCCTCTTTGTTGTTGATGACTGTTGTTGGAATGTATGGACCATTTTCGACAGCATCCCATATTTCGTCTCCCTGTGCTTCAAGGTATGCTTGCATGCGGATTTTCCAGAAATCGTAGTGTTCACCGACGAAACATGGTGGTTTGTTACTGCTGCCACCATCTCTGAAAACTGGTAGTGCGGAAGCCATGAGTTGTTTGATCAAGGAGTAAATTACCTTGAACCAGGCTCTGATACCAATTGTAAGATCAGATGTGCACCTAAGAGGGGGGGGGTGAATTAGGTGTTTGGTTATTTTGATCGTTTTTAAAATTATAGTGATTGATTTTTGCGCTTATGGATAGTAAAGAATAATGTAAATGGCAGTAATGTAAAGAACACAAAAGATTTATCCTTGTTCCCCTAATTACCAAGGGTACGTCCAGTCCTCTTGCTCACCACAAGAGATTTTCTTCACTATCTGTCAGAATATGTACAAGTCCTCACCCTGGGACCTTGGCAACAATCTTCTAACAAACTTTCAAAGATAGAACACTACTATCTTAGATACAGCACTTTAAAGAAAGCACAACTTTCTTTTACAATCACTTTGTTGTTTTTGATAAGGATATAGGAATAGATTGAAGGTAGTATAATTCAAGATTTATTCAAGTACTTTTGAGAACCTTAAGGATATGAAAATGATATGCAAGTACTTGAACTTCTGAAAAGACTTAGAAAAATTTAGAAAATTTAGTTCAAAGTCTTTTAAATTGTGTAATTTGAATTTGTAATTTTGAAAATGAAGTTATGACCTATTTATAGTCCTCAAACAGCTCTTTAGATTCGTGGCCTTTGATCCAAGAGGTTTGAGAACGAATTACAATGTTTTAAATTGAATTCAAAGCTGAAAAATTGCATTGGTTGCAGTTGTATTCGATTACCACATTTCTGTATTCGAATACAGCTTGCTGCAACGTTAAAAATTTTCAAACATTTCACTGTGTAGTCGAATACAGATGAGATGGCCAACTCTCTGACTTAGCCATGTTTTTATCTTGTATTCGACTACAAGATATTGGTATTCGAATACAGCTTGCTGCAACGTTAAAAAATCATTCAAAATTTTCACCGTGTAGTCGAATACAGATGAGATGGCCAACTCTCTGACTTAGCCATGTTTTTATCCTGTATTCGACTACAAGATGGTTGTATTCGAATACGATATTAAATTTTGTTAAAAATAAAGATTTTAATATTTTGAAAATATTATTTTGGACGTTTGAAAATATTATTTATGCATATGCAAAGTAATTAAGGTTCTCTTGTATTTGAATTATTACTTGAATTATTTTACCTTTATATAATCTATTTATTTGTCATTTCATCAAGGGATGTTTGAGGAATTCTTCTTTTTGTTGCTGTGTCACCATTGGTCTTTGTGTATAATCAAATACGTATTTTTACACTATAGATCCACCTGTTTTCCAAAGCCCTTTTGCCTTTTGGCAACTTCACCAAATCATAAGTGTGATTATCATGCAAGGATTTCATTTCATCATGCATTGCATCCAACCACTTTTGACTTTCTTCACTCTCCATGGCCTCTCGAAAACACTCAGGTTCCCCTTCATCAGTCAAATTCACATACTCATCAGAAACATACCTTGTAGATGGTTGTCTCTGCCTCTTAGACCTCCTGAGTTGGGTTAAAGATGATTCAGAAGCATCATTAAGATTCTCATCGTGTGACAACTCATGATCTTCACTAGTTGGAATATTTACCTCATCTCTAAGTCGATGATCATCAACACAATCATGTGGCTCATCATTCTGATCATTACCATCAATAGTATCCAAATCAGGAACAGGTGACTGAACTGGATCACCATCAGATAAGACGTTATCTCTCTCAGGTGTAGTATTCTCCACCTTATCAATGTCTTCAATAGTTTGGTCATCCATGAACACTACATCACGACTTCAAATAACCTTTTTGTTTATAGGATCGTATAACTTGTAGCCAAATTCATCTTCACCATAACCAAGGAAGATACATTGCCTTGACTTTGCATCCAACTTGGATCTTTCATCCTTCGGAACATGCACAAAAGCCTTGCAACCAAAGACTCTCAAGTGATCATACTTGACATTCTTCCCAAACCATACCTTGTTTGGTACCTCACTATTCAAAGCGATAGTAGGAGTAAGATTAATAACATGCACCGCCGTGTACAGTGCCTCACCCCAATAATGTTTAGGCAATTTAGCTTCAGAGAGCATACACCTCACTCTCTCAACAAGTGTCCGATTCATCCTCTCTGCTAAACCATTCAGCTGAGGAGTTTTAGGAGGAGTCTTTTCATGTGATATACCCTGCTGTTTGCAATAGACATCAAAGGGTCCACAATACTCACCACCGTTGTCAGTACGAACACGTTTCAGCTTCTTGCCTGTCTGCCTTTCAACCAAAGCATGAAATTGTTTGAATTTCTCCAACACTTGGTCTTTTGTCTTCAGAACATAAACCCATATTTTCCTGGAACAGTCATCAATAAAAGTAACAAAATAAAGTGCACCACTAAAAGATTTTACCTTTAAAGGGCCACAGATGTCAGAATGCACCAACTGAAGCAACTCTGACTTTCTAGAGGGAGGATGCCTTTTGAAGGATACTCTAGTTTGTTTACCAATTATGCAGTGAGAACATTTCTCCAAATCTACATTCTTCAATCCTGGAAGCACATCCTTTCTAGCTAAGCAATTTAACCCCTTTTCACTGATATGGCTAAGCCTTCGGTGCCACAAAGATGATTCCATATCCACGGCATTCACACTGTCTTTTGCAACTAAAGCTTTTGTCCAATACAGTTTACTAATTTTCTCCCCTCTAGCCACAACCAAGTTACCTTTACTGAGTTTCCACTTTCCAGAAGCAAAATGATTATCAAAACCACTTTCATCAAGCATATGCACAGAAATCAAATTGAGCCGAACATCTGGAGCATGTTTGACTCCTTTAAGCAACAATTGCATTCCCATGTTGGTTTGCAAGCATACATCACCAACACCAATTACCTTAGATACACCATCATTACCCATCTTCAAAACTCCAAAATCACCTGAAGTATAAGATGTGAAGAACTCCTTCCTCGGTGTAACATGTAGTGTAGCACCACTATCAATTATCCACATGCTCTCATCAGATACAAGATTAATTGACTCATAGTCACGGAGAATAACAAGATCATCACTAGTAGCAGTAGTAACACGGTCATCATCACTATCATCATCGCGACCCCTTTGTTTCTGCTTACCTTTCTTGCCTTTGTTCTCCTTTTTCCACAGAAAACAATTCTTCTGTATGTGCCCTGTTTTATGACAATAATGACACTCCACATTTTTGTATCTAGACTTGGACTTGCTTCTGCTATTTTCTCTACCACCCTTCGGTTCTTTTTTCTGACTTCTCCCCCTATTTTCAGTGACAAGAACTTCAGATTGAGATGAAGAACCCTGTGCCTTCATTCTCATCTCCTCATTCAAAACACCACCCTTAGCCGTTTCCAAAGAAACAACGCCATTAGGAGTTGAACTCGTTATAGAAATCCGAAATGTCTCCCAAGACTCTGGTAAAGATAACAGTAAAAATAATCCCAATAGCTCATCATCAAACTTGATACTCATTCCAGACATTTGATCAAGGAGCCCCTGAAATTCACTCAAGTGGTCCGAAATAGACGTTCCCTCCTTATACTTCAAACTTATGAAACTATTCAGTAAAAATAATTTATTATTCCCTGATATAGAGGCGAACAAAGTCTCTATCTTATCCCACATAGTTTTTGCATTTGTCTCATTAGCAATATGATTATAAACATTATCTTCTACATATTGTCTAACAAAACCACATACCTGTTGATGTTCAAATTCCCAGTCTTCCTTAGATTTAGTATCCGGCTTTTTCGAACCAAAAATAGGAAGATGCATATTCTTCACAAATAACAAATCTTTCATCTTGCCCTTCCACAAATGGTAATTAGTACCATTCAAGCATACCATCTTTATATTCATATTTGCCTCCATCTTTCAAGCAAGTCAAATAACCCTTTAACCAAGAGCTCTGATACCACTCTGATGGGGAATAAACACAGAAACACAATAACAAGTAATACGCAGCGGATATAAAATTCCCCCAACTTGCAAGAACCCGTGAGGAGCAACAACAAATATATGGCAGCAAATTAATCAAAATAAAAGAGCGTAAAGAACACCGATATTTTAACGTGGAAAACCCCTCAATGCAAGGGTAAAAACCACGGGTCGTCCAGACCAATGAAATAGCTCCACTATAATCAAATAAGGGTACAAGAGAGTCTCAAAAAGATGCACCAAGTGTGCCTACAACCAGCCAAAATAACAAAGCACTAAAGCTTACAAATGAAAAGCAAGAAGAAGTGAAACAACCAAAAACCTGCTGCTGTGCGAGCTCGATTCCTCCCACTCCAGAAGTCGTTTCGCCGATCCGACCGTTGAAAACGAAGCCCTGAATGTTGCGAACCTACTGTCCAAATTTCAGCCCGGTCCAACGGTTAACGAATGCGCAATCGATATTTTTCTGAGACTGATTTAACAAAATCGGGAATAGGGTTTACTCTTCTCTTTTCTCTTTTGGTGGCTGCATTTTCTCTCAAAATAGTCTCTCTCCCCCAACCCTAATTAGACCACTCTCCACTTAAATAAGTGAGACACATGGACTACAATATTTGGGTCTTTCTCCACATAGGAAGGGAGCCCAATACCCAACAACTAACACATAGAATCAAAAAACAAAATATTTATCATAAAAAATAAAGCAAGAAAAATTAGATCTTTCAACCAAAACAAAGCATCATTATTATAAACAAAGAGATTATTTGTATCAAACCATGTCTTTCTTAGATATCTCACAGTAGAAACTTGATTATATAAGGAAGTTGAAACAGCTACCTGAGTGGCAGAAGTTATAGGAAGCTACCTCAGTGGTAGAAGTTATAGGAAGCAATCTCATGCGACCCTCTTGAATCTTTAAATGGACAATGTGGCAATCAATATCTAGATGTTTAGTTTGTTCCTGAAAAATCGGGTAACCAGCTATATGGATAGCACTTTGGCTATCACAATAAAGAAAGTCATTGGAGTGATGGTGATAAACACAGAAACACAATAATCACTAGTAGAATTTTACATTTTAAGTCAGTTCATGTCCGAGTTAACAACAAACGACTTAATAACCATGTTTTTTAACTCGTTTCATGAACCGACTTAACAGAGTTTCGTTCTGTTAAGTCGATTCAACTTAACCGACTTAAACATCATAAATTCAGTTCAACAAATCATCTTTTTAAGTCGGATCTTTTGATCAACTGATTTAATAGATAGAGTTAAAATAATTTTTTTTAATAAATTTCTCATTTTGTTTTTATGCTCTCGATCCATACATACATACAATATTTCGTATTAAATTTCAAATCAGATTTTTGTACTTGTAATCATAATTTTATATAACCATCTAATAATCAAAATATACAATATCAAAATACAAAATATAGAATACAAATAAGATGTCTTCCATTTCTAACTAATCTTGACAAGACGAAAAATGATTTAGATATCCATTAACAAAATTACAAAATCACAATGTAGCAATATTCAATAGACATATATTAGCATTGTCATTTTCTTCAATTAATTCCAAAATAAAATCCACACATCGTTTTAGAACTTCTTTAATTTGATCCGGATGAAATGATATCGAATCATAAAATATTTGAACAGAAAAAACACAATCAATATTAGTTGAATCCTAATATTTTATCATATTAACATTAAAAAACACATCAAATAACAACTTGTAATTTTTCATCATACGAACATAAAAAAATACAATCAATAACAACTTGTAAAAAATTACGTACTTGCATCCATGAATCAACAATACCGGCTGTTATAATGTTCAACATATGTAACATGACATAGTAGCCACACTCATACATTTTCCATGTTTAACAAATCATCATGCCATATCCATTTTATATAACTATGGCAAATCCCATAACAAATAAGATGATTTCTTATTTCTTCAAAATATAACCGATTTCTATTTAAACATTAACATAAGGACAATAAAACTTTCCTTCATTGTTAGGAAGTTTTTTTAAAGCAAATTGTAAAAATTCCTTCACACCTTTCTGATACACTTCACTCAAACAATTAGCATTCATCCAATTACAATCTATAACTACTTCTATTAAAAATAAATAATTGTAAATATTAAGGTAAAAGATTAAAACTAAAATAATTTTATTGTACAAGAAGTGTATAGTTTACTTTTTTTATTTAGTGTCCTACAGTGTCATATTCATATTAACTAAGAGTAATCTAATAATAGTATAATATTGTTTTCTTCCTTATTGTTATTATATTGATTATTGTTTTGCTCCCTATTATATAAAATGGAACATGTAAAATATGTAATTTAACTTGCTAATACAACTAACAAAATCTCCTATATCCATTCAAAAGACTTTAAAAAAATCTTATAAAGCTTACTATTATTTTTTTGAAAATTATAATGATGAAGAGAAATATTGTAACATATACTTCAATAAGAAAATGTAAAATATACTTCAATACGCAGCAAATATAATATTCTCCCAACTTGCAAGAACCCGCGAGGAGCAACAACAAATATATATTGCAGCAAATTGATCAAAATAAAAAGCGTAAAAACATCGATATTTTAAAGTGGAAAACCTCTCAATAAGGGTAAAAACCATGGGTAGTCCACACCAAAGAATTAACTTCACTATAATAAAATAAGGCTAATAGAGAATCTCAAAATGATGCACAAATTGTGCCTACAACCAGTCAAAATAACAAAGCGCTAATGCTTAAAAATGAAAAGCATGAAGAAGAAAAACACCAAAAAAATCTGATGTCGTGCAAGCACTATTCCTCCCTCTCCATAAGTTGTTTCGCTGATCCGACTGTTGAAAAAGAAGACCTGAATGTTGCGAACATGCTGTCCAAAATTCAGCCCGATCCAACGGTTAACAAATGCGCAATTGATGATTTTGAGACTAGTTTGACAAAATCGGGAATAGGGTTTACTCTTCTCTTTTCTCTTTTGGTGACTGCATTTCTTTCAAAATAGTCTCTCTCTTACATAAATGAAACACATGGCTACAATATTAAGACCTTTCTCCACATAGGAAGGGAGCCTAATACCCAACATATCTCCCCATCACAATTATGTGGAGATAATTGTCAAACCTACGATATCACAACAAGTTTCAAACTTCCCTCTTGGTAATGGTTTAGTCATCTTATTAGAACCATTATAATAGCCAACTCCAACAATTTAGCTTCCAACACATCATGTATCCAATGATACCTCACATCAATGTGTTTAGACCTACTATGAAATGTCAAATTCTTACCAACATGAATAGCACTTTGACTATCAACAAATTATACATATTTGTCATGAATAAACCCAAACTCCTGCAAGAATTTCTTCAACCAAATCAAATTTTTGCATGCTTTGGTAATGGCAAGGAACTCTGCCTCATTTGTAGAAAATGATACGCATTTCTGTAATCTGGACTGCCAAGCCAAAGATCTCTTTGAAAATTTAATCATATAGCCTGAAGTGGACTCACTCGAGTCAATATCTTTAGCCATATCTGAGTTGGAGTACGCCACCAAAATAGGTTTTTCACCTCCAAAACAAAGCCTCATGCATGCAGTACTACGAAGATACCTCAAAATCCATTTTTAGCATTCCAATGCTCTCTATCTGGATTTGACAAAAATCTACTGACTGTACCAACAACATGCATAATATCTGGCCTTGTACATACCATTGCATACATCAAACTACCCACAACAGACGCATAAGGAACTCGTTCCACGTATCTTTTCTCATCTTCACTAGAAGAACTTTGTTTCGAACTCAACTTAAAATGAGTAGCGAAAGGAGTACTTACAACCTTAGAGTTTTCCATCTGAAACCTTTGCAACACTCTCTTAATATAGTGTTCTTGTGACATCCAAAGTTTCTTCTCCTTTCTATCACACATGATTCTTATGCCAAGAATTTGTTTAGCTACTCCCATGTCTTTCATGGCAAAGGACTCGCCCAACTATTTCTTTAACCTGTCAATCTTAGAAATATTTTTCCCAACAATAAGTAAGTCCTAAACATAAAATAACAAAATAATGAAATCATCGTTAGAAATATTTCTAACAAATACACAATGGTCAGAAGTAGTCTTCATGTATCCTTAGTCACACATAACATACTCAAACTTTTTGTACCACTACCTTGGAGCCTTCTTCAAACGATATAGACTTTTTCTCAGTCTACACTCATAGTCTTCCTTGCCTTCAACAAGAAAACTATCAGGTTGCTTCATGTAAATCTCTTCCTCCAAATCACCATGAAGGAAAGCTATTTTTACAGCCATTTGCTCTACCTCTAAGTTAAGAGTACCTGCGAAACTCAACACGGTTCTAATCGATGACATTTTTACCACAGGTGAGAAAATCTCATTAAAATCAACACCCTTTCTTTGACGGAAACCTTTCACCACTAATCTAGCTTTATACTTCGGAGACTTTGAGTTACTCTCAAGCTTCACTCTATAGATCCACCTGTTTTCCAAAACCCTTTTTCCTTTTGGCAATTTCACCAAATCGTAAGTGTGATTATCATGCAAGGATTTCATCTCATCATGCATTGCATTCAACCAATTTTGACTTTCGTCACTCTTAATGGCCTCTCGAAAACACTCTGGTTCCCCTTCATCAGTCAAATTCACATACTCATCAGAAACATACCTTGTGGATGGTTGTCTCTACCTCTTAAACTTCCTGATTTTCATCGTGGGACAACTCACGATCTTCACTTGGTGGAATATTTACCTCATCTCTAAGCTGGTGTTCATCAACACAATCATGTAGCTCATCATTCTGAACATTACCATAAGTATCCAAATCAAGAATAGGTGGCCAAACTGGACCACCATCAGCCAATATGTTATCTCTCTCAGGTGTAGTCTTCTCCACCTTATCAATGTCTTCAACAATTTGGTCTTCCATGAACACTACATCACGAATTCTGATAACCTTTTTTTCTATAGGATCATACAACTTGTAGCCAAATTCATCCTCACCATAACCAATGAAAATACACTGCCTTGACTTTGCATCCAACTTGGATCTTTCATCCTTTGGAACATGAAGAAAAGCCTTGCAACCAAAGACTCTTAAATGATCATACTTGACATTCTTGCCAAACCATACCTTATTAAGTACCTCACTATTCAGAGCGACATTAGGAGTGAGATTAATAACATGCAACGTCGTGTACAATGTCTCTCCCCAATAATGTTTAGGAAACTTAACTTCAGAGAGCATACACCTCACTCTCTCAACAAGTGTTCGATTCATCCTCTCTACTAAACCATTCAACTGAGGAGTTTTAGGAGGAGTCTTTTCATGTGCTATACTCTGTTGTTTGCAATAGACATCAAAGGGTCCACAATACTCACCACCATTGTCAGTACGAACATGTTTCAGCTTCTTGCATGTCTGCCTCTCAACTAAAGCATGGAATTGTTTGAACCTCTCAAATTGAAACGAACATTTGGAGCATGTTTGACTCTTTTAAGCAACAATTGTATTCCCATGTTGGTTTGCAAGCATACATCACCAACATCAATCACCTTAGATACTCCATCATTACCCATCATCAAAACTTCGAAGTCACCTGAAGTATAAGATGTGAAGAACTCCCTCTTCGGTGTAACATATAGTGTAGCACCATTATCCATTATTCACGTGCTCTCATCAGATACAAGGTTAATTGACTCATAGTCATGGAGAATAATAAGATCATCACTAGAACCAATAATAATGGGGTCATCATCATCATCATCCCGACCCCTTTGTTTCTGCTTACTCTTCTTGCCTTTATTCTCCTTTTTCTGCAAAAAACAATTCTTTTGTATGTGCCCTGTTCTATGACAATAATGACACTCCACATGTTTGTATCAAGACTTGGACTTGTTTTTGCTATTTTCTT
Organism: Cicer chorassanicum; assembly: GCA_037974735.1. NCBI lineage: Eukaryota > Viridiplantae > Streptophyta > Magnoliopsida > Fabales > Fabaceae > Cicer > Cicer chorassanicum. The sequence continues at coordinate 54,729,855 of JBBPBP010009779.1, read as the reverse complement.
TACCATCCTTAAGTTCTTTTTTCTGACTTCTCCCCTTATTTTCAGTGACAAGAACTTCAGATTGAGATGAAGAACCTTGTGCCTTCCTTCTCATCTCCTCATTCAAAACACCACATTTAGCCGTTTCCAAAGAAACAACACTGTTAGGACCTGAACTCGTTATAGAAACCCGAAATGTCTCCCACGACTATGGTAAAGATAACAATAGAAATAGTCCCAAGAGCTCATGATCAAACTTGATACCCATTCCTAACATCTGATCAAGGAGCCCCTGAAATTCACTCAAATGGTCTAAAATAGACGTTCCCTCCTTATACTTCAAACTCATGAAACTGTTAAGTAAGTATAATTTATTATTCCCTGATTTAGAGGCAAACAAAGTATCTATCTTATCCCACATAGTTTTTGCATTTGTCTCATTAGCAATATGATTATAAATATTATCTTCTACATATTGCCTAACAAAACCACATACCTGTTGATGTTCAAAAGTCCATTCTTCCGTAGATTTATCATCCAACTTTTCAGAACCAAAAATTGGAAGATGCATTTTTTCACAAATAACAAATATTTCATCTTGCCTTTCCACATATGGTAATTAGTACGATTCAAGCATACCATCTTTATATTCATATTTGCTTCCATCCTTCAAGCAAGTCAAATAGCCCTTTAAATAAGAGCTCTGATGTCACTCTGATGAGGATAAACACAGAAACACAATAGCAAGTAATGCGCAGTAGATATATATTCCCCCAACTTGCAAGAACCCACGAGGAGCAACAACAAATATATATATGGCAGCAAATTGATCAAAATCAAAAGGGTAAGGAACACCGATATTTTAACGTGGAAAACCTCTCAATGCAAAGGTAAAAACCATGGGTCGTCCACACCAAAGAATTAACTCCACTATAATCAAATAAGGCTACCAAAGAATCTCAAAATGACACACAAATTGTGCTTACAACCAGCCAAAATAACAAAGCACTAATGCTTAAAAATGAAAAGCAAGAAGAAGAAAAACACCAAAAGAACCTGATGTCGTGCAATCACTATTCCTCCTTTTCCGAAAGTTGTTTCGCTGATCCGACTATTGAAAAAGAGGACCTGAATGTTGCCAACTTGCTATCCAAAAATCAGCCCGATCCAACGGTTAACGAATCCGCAATCGATGATTTTCTGAGACTGATTTTGACAAAATAGGAAATAAGGTTTACTCTGCTCGTTTCTCTTTTGGTGACTGCCTTTCTTTCAAAATAGTCTGTCTCTTACAACCTTATCCAGACCCCTCTCCACTTAAATAAGTGAGACACATGGGCTACAATATTTGGACATTTCTCCGCATAGGAAGGGAACCCGATACCTAACATGGAGCTCCCTTGTTGCTGAAGGAAGAGCCTGATATTCAGCTTTTGCAAAAGAGCAAGCCTCAATAAACTATTTCTTTGACTTCCAAGAAATAAGGGAGTGAACAAGAAAGAAACAAAAACTAGAAATAAAACATCTAGTATCCATGCAACCTCCCTTATTAGTAAAACACCATTACCATGAGCAATCTTGAGATAACACAAGACCCGTAGGGCAGCGTTATAATGAATATTAGTAGGTGCAGACAAAAATTGGCTCAACTATTGAGTAGCAATGGCACTGTCTGGCCTTTTGGTGGTAAGGCACAAGAAGCGTCCCACAAGCCTATGATATGTTCCAACATCAGTCATAAGTTAGCCAGTTGCTTGAGCAAGCTTGTTAGCAAGGTCAATAGGTGTGCTATCAGGCTTACATCCAGTGAGGCCATAATCAGCAAGAACCTCAAGACAATACTTGCGCTGCAAAGAGAAATACCTTGTGAAGAATGAGCAACTTCAAGTCTTAAGAAGAACTTAAGTTGACCAAGATTTTTAATGCATAAAGCAAAATGAAGAGTTGCCTTAAGCTTATCAAAATCTGCAAGGCTCTCACAAGGATAATGTCGTCCACATAGACAAGCAAAGCCAAAAACAAAGATGATGAGGACAAGATGAAGATAGTGTGATCAGCATGAGCTTGCTTGAAAAGAATTATACAACATGCATATTGATTCTTTGAATAAATAAAGATACTTATTCATTTTAATTAAGTTATCTCTTCGATAGTTTGAATAGTATGTCTCATGAAAATTAAAATTTTCAGGGAGTTTTATATAATCATCACTATCAAGTGAGTCATAGAAATACATTGTAGCACATTTCATATAAATTGAGTCTTTCATGTGCTACTAAACTTAATCAAGCATTAAAAAGTTCTTGAATTCATTTAAAGTAAATATATCTCTTAAAAATCAATGATATGCTTTTATCAATCTTCTTGAATTCATTTTCTTTTTGCACAAAAACTCATTCATATCTCATTATCTTTACATCTTCAGGTGTACAGACTACATGTCCAAAAAAACTTTTCGCTTTAAACAACGACTTGAATTTTCCCTTTTCATTTGCCAATAATTTCTTTGTCTATAATCTTTAATAGACATTAGTTCATGATCCTCACTATCTCTTATCACATATAGTGCTATATTATATGCAAAAAAACATCGTCAAAGTTGACTTCATTTCGGTTCCATCACATGACATAATTTATCGAGATATCTTTGTTTTCGTAAATTTCAAGTACTTGGTCAGTTCTTCAAGAACTCAAAAATCAATTATGTCAAATACTGTTTTTGAATTTTTTTATCCTCCCTCGGTTCATCTTTCCTTTTTAGCTTATTTTCTTGTTCGATGATTTTTATCCTTGGAACTTTCCTAACAAGCTTCAAGTGTGGTTGTGACTCATTTGCAATACTAGATTGTTTAACAGGGACATCCATTTTGATTGCAACATTAGCAGTTGATATTTGGTTTGCTTGATGAGTTACATCTTGAACTTCTAGTTCTTATTGGTTTATACGAGGATCAAGATGAGATGATAATATTTTATTTCAAATAATTTATTTGAACTTATGGTTCATATTTTCAGCCGCTTATTATCTTCACCTAATATTAAGAAAACTAATTCATCAATTGATAATCAACCTACTAAGCTGTAAAAAAGTCTCTAATTATTGGCTCAAGAAAATTTATAAAAGATGGAGATTCATATCAAATATATTTTCTTAATATTCTTTCAAGATTCACCTTAGCGCATTACATTGGAGCCATTAGAATATACACAACACATCCAAAAAATTATTTGGACGGGAAATATTAAGTTATTAACCTAAAATAAATTGTAAATTAAAGGGAGGAGTTATGCATAGTAACTTCTTGGCTTGATGCGAATCAATGTCTCAACGTACATAATTGCTTATTCCCAAAGTATAATTTAGAAGTTATGGTCTTGTAAGCATTAGTTATACAATTAACTTTAGACTTCTAAAGAATGGATCTTGAAGTCCATTTTTTATGAACATATGCTACAAAATATTCAATATCAATTTCAATTGACAAATGATACTTATCAGATGCTTTCTGAAAAATTCAGAAAATGAGCTTTTAGTCAAATTTGTGGAGAAAACAATTTTATAAACTTCCGGTTGTGAGTTGACAACAAACATACACGTGCTCATATAGTTGATGCATCAACTAAAGTCATAAAATAACTAAATGATCTACATGGTTGGTGTAATGATTCACAAATATCACCTTATATACATTCTCAAATTGTGAGAGACTCAGTTCCTCTAATTTTCAACTTCCTTTATGAACTAGTAATACACAAAAGTTATTGGATTGAAGAATCTTCTGGCTCTCCAATACATGTCCATAGATTTTTTTTAACTACTTTTCACATCATAATAGATCTGGGATAACTCAACCGATCTTTCCAACGAAAAGCTTAATTTGATTTGTAAACTAATGATTTACAATAATATGTGTTTCAATTGTTTTAATCCAATTGAATCATTAATGAACAAATATAATTTGTAAAATTTTGTTATTCAAATAAATAAAATAACAAATACTCGAAACACTTGATTAACCATTTGGTTGGTTTGTAGTATAAAGAATTTGTATAAAGCATTTATAGAAATAAAGAACATACATAGGTAAATTCTACAAGACTACCAATTTAAGCGCCATTTATTCTCTTGTGGGTTGCAAAGCTAAAGTAAAGTAGAGCAAACATTAAGAGAACAAAGGTAGAGCAACCCAAAATAAACCCTCGTAATAAGGTAATTTTACATTATTGAAGTTTAAAAAGGTTTTAAAAACTATGGCTCTAATAATGATCAGATAGATGCAATTGTATTATCATGTTTATATTTATAAAATTATTGTCTTCTATGTCCAAAGACATATTTACAGGGAAAGTAGAGAAAGATATACCATTTTATGTAGATTATAATGATTCATCAAATCAAATTAATCATAAAAAGATACATCTATTTAAATCATTCTCTTTTATAAAAAGTTGTCATGATATATAGATATTGAGTATATTATTCAAGTACACTCACCAAGTAATGTTCAATATCTTCCATTGATTAAAAGATTAATATTTCAAGACACTTAAAGATATCATTCAATTAATGTTTTATAATTAATAGAAGACCAATATTTATATAATTTCCTAACATTGTGTTGTTATTTTGTAGACTTGCTGTAGTGAAAAACGGAGATCAATGAGTACTTAACGCAGACTGTTCTTGGTTTTATACACACAAAAACGCAAATTGATTGAAACTAAAACAAAGATTGATCAGCAGAATTCAAGAACGTTCTTTGTTTTTGACTGAAACGAAGATTGATCTTCCTAAACATAATTTGAAGTTTGTAATGCTAAAATGAACACACACAATTGTTAACCCAGTTCAGAGATTAACTCCTACGTCTGGGGGACTGAATCCAACTTGAATTATCACTAATTATGAGATGAAAATGTTTACAACTGATATGCATTTATGCTGCCAGTTTTTCTACACTTAGTAAAACTGCAGCTTGCTTTCTATATTTTGATTACACTGTTTTTCCAGCCTTGTTTTGGCTTATATACAGTTTGTTTACAATTTTGGAGTAACAAACTAACTAACTAAAGTAGTTACAACTAACTAACTAACTGCCCAAAACAGTTTGGCTTCTTAATTGAGTACCACTTTTAACAATTCTCCACCTTGGTACCAAATGAGAACTTCTGCTTGTGATTCTTCAAATTAGATTCTCTTAGTCCTTGATCTCAGTTTCTGGACTTGATTTGCAGCATACCCAAACGATGTTTGAATTTGCTAAGTGTGACAGGTTTTGTAAACATGTCTGCAGGATTATCACTTGTATGCACCTTTGCCACATGTATTTTACCCCTTTCAATGACATCTCTAATGAAATGAAGTATGATGTCTATATGCTTGGTTCTTTCATGATACATTTGATTTTTACTCAAGTGAATGGCACTTTGACTGTCACAATGTATGCAAACAGATTCTTGCTTGACCCCAAGTTTTGTGATCAATCCTTTTAGCCAAATTCCTTCTTTCACTGCTTCAACAAGAGTAGCATATTCTACTTCTGTTGTTGATAATGCCACCATGTGTTGAAGATTAGCTTTCCAACTGACTGTGTTGTTAAACACTGTGAACACATATCCTGTAAGAGATCTTCTTCTATCTAAATCTCCAGCAAAATCAAAGTCTACTAATCCTTGGACTGGTTTTGATGGTTCTGAACTTTTGCTGTATTCCAAACACATGCTTCAAGTACCCTTTAGGTACCTTAGAATCCATTTGACAGCTTGCCAATGACTTATCCTTGGGTTTCCCATAAATATGCTCGTGACACTTATAGCATGAGAAATGTCTGGCCTTGAGCAGACCATAGCATACATGATACTCCCTATGGCACTTGCATATGGTATATTCTTCATGTCTTCTGCTTCCAGGTTTGCGTTTGGTGACATGGCTAAAGAAAGCTTGAAGTGAGCTACTAGTGGAGAGCTAACTGCATTTGATTCACTCATGTTGAATCTATTAAGAACCTTTCTAATGTAGCTCTCTTGAGAAATTATCAGTTTTCCTTGTTCTCTAATTCTGATGATTTCCATTCCTAGGATCCTTTTGGCTAGCCCCAAGTCCTTTATCTCGAATTCTTTCTTCAGCTGGCCTTTCAATTTTTCTATTTTATTCATACTTTTAGATGCTATTAGTATGTCATTCACATATAGCAGCAAGTAAATGTATGTGGATGATGATACTTGTTTATAGTACACACAACTATCAAAATTACTTCTAGCATAACTTTGACTAAGCATGAATGAATCAAACCTCAAATACCACTGCTTGGTGATTGCTTTAGCCCATAGAGTGATCTCTTTAGCAAGCAGACCCAATCCTCTTTTCCTTGAGTCCTAAAGCAATGTAGTTGTTGCATTAAGATTGTTCCATTCAGGTCACCATGGAGAAATTTTGTTTTGACATCCATCTGCTCCAATTCCATCTCAAAGTGTGCTACCATGGCTAGAATTATCCTTATAGATGCATGCTTAACTACAGGAGAAAAGATTCCATTGTAGTCTACACCTTCTCTTTGAGTGAATCCCTTTACCACTAGTCGTGCTTTGAACCTGGGTGCCTCAACTCTTGGAATTCCCTAATTCCTCTTGAAAATCTACTTGCTACCTACAATTCTGGAGTTGGATGGCTTAGGTATGAGTTCCGAAGTGTTGTTCTTCTCCAGTGATTTCAGCTCCTCATAAATAGTTAAAATCCATTTGTCTTTGTCTCGAAACCTGACAACTTCATTGTAGTTCCTGGGATCTTCTTGTATAACCTCTTCTGCAACATGTAGTGTATAGCTGATCATGTCTGCATAACCATATCTTTGAGTGGGTTTTGATGTCCTTCTTTCTCTATCCCTTATGAGGTTATAATCGTCTAATTCCTTCTCTGGAAACATAGCTTGTTCTATTGGATTTGCATCAGTCTTGTCTTGCTGAGATTGTTGTTGTTCTGAAGTCAAGAACGTTCTTGACTTCTGTTGATCGTTCTCCTTTTTGTGGCTGAAGTCAAGAACGTTCTTCGTTTTTCTACAACTTTCTCCACCTCAAGATCAAACCTCTCAGTTTTTTCTTGTTGAGTCTACTATTGCTCCAGGAACGTTCTCCGTTTCTCTCTATCTTTCTCCACCTCAAGATCAAACCTCTCATCTTCAATTTGATGTGAGCTTTTATTTGCAGCATTGTTTACAGACTTATATAGCTCAACCTCATGAAACTTAACATCCCTGCGGATGATACATTTCCTACTTTCAAGACACCATATTCTATAACCTTTTACTCCACTTGGATACCCAACAAAATACCCTTTCTTAACTCGAGGGGCTAGTTTCCCTTCATTTACATGGTAGTATGCAGCATATCCAAATACTTTTAGATGATTGTAGTTTGCAGCATGTCCTGCCCACATCTCTTGAGGGGTTTTAAGTTCAATTGTAGTAGAAGGACTAAAATTTATCAAATAACAAGCTGTATGGACAGCTTCTCCCCAAAACTGTGCAGGGATCCCTGCATTTGACAGAATGCATCTCATTCTTTCAAGCAAGGTTATATTCATCCTTTCAGCTAGTCCATTTTGCTGAGGTGTGCTCCTTACAGTCCTATGTCTGTTCACACCATGAGCTTTACAAAAACTAGTGAATTCCTCACTACAGAATTCCAGACCATTATTTGTCCTTAGAGTTTTAATTCTTTTGTCAGTCCTATTTTCAACCACAGACTTCTAATCTTTAAAGGTTTTAAATGTTTCATCCTTGCTTTTCAACAAGTAAATCCATACTTTTCTACTATAATCATCAAGAAATGTAATGAAATACTTGTTACCTCCATGTGAAGCAATCTTTGTAGGGCCCATAGATCACTGTTAACATATTCCATAATTCCTTTTGAGCAATGTTTCCCTTTAGAGAACCTGACCCTGTGCATCTTTCCATATACACAATGCTCACAAAATTCAAGATCACTGATCTTGTCCCCACCTAGCATGCCTTTCCTGTCCAGAACTTGCATTCCCTTTAGACTAACATGTCCCAACCTTTGATACCACAAGCTGGCTGAGCTTGATGCTTGAACAGCCACTGCTGCCATTCCTTTTACTGCTTGACCATTTAGAAGGTAGATTCCAAGATCCCTTGTTCCCTTCATGATTACCAATGATCCTTTTATGACTTTTAGAGTGCCTCTCCCTGCTTTGTATGAACAGCCAGCTTCTTCTAGCATTCCTAGAGAAATTAAATTCCTTTTCAATTCTGGAACATGTCTAACCTTTGAAAAAATCTTCATGGTTCCATCTTCCAGCTTCAGCTTGATTGAACCAATTCCAACTACCTTGCAGGCTGATTTGTTCCCCATAATAACCTTACCTCCATCAACTTCTTTGTAGTCAAGAAACCAATCTCTATTTGAGGTCATGTAAAATGAACACACTGAGTTAAGTACCCAGTCATCATCCATGATTTCAGTTGAATTTTCCATAAGAACTTATGAGCTTTCATATCCTTCAGAAGCTATAGATGCATTTCCATAATCATCATCACTATTTGATCCGTTCTTTCGTTTCCAATCTGGGCATTCTTTCTTGAAATGCCCTTCTTTCTTGCATATGAAACATCTCATTTTAGACTTGTCCTTTTCTTTGTTCTTGAACTTATTCTTCTGTTTTTGATTCTTGTTCCCTGCCTTGGCCTTGACAAACAATCCCTCACCACTGCTTTCTTCTTTCCCATCTGACTTCCTCTTCAATTCTTTCGAGATTAGTGCAGCATGTACTTCTTCTAATGACAAAGAATCTCTACCATACAGAAGTGTATCACACAGATTTTCATAAGAGCTTGGTAATGAATTTATCAACAATAGGGCCTGATCCTCATCATCCAATTTTACATCAATATTTTCAAGATCTAATATGATCTTATTAAACTCATCCATATGATTTTCAATTGACCTCCCAGGTTGCATCTTGAAAGTGTATAATTTTTATTTTAAGTACAAATGATTCGCTAATGACTTTGTCATGTATAAAGATTCTAATTTGAGCCAAATACCTGCTGTAGAGGCCTTCTTTGACACTTCCCTCAGAACCTTGTCTCCAAGACTCAAGATTAAAGCACTATGAGCCTTGTCCATGATATCCCTCTTCTCCTTTTCTGGTAGTGTGGATGCCATGTCTTTCTCTCCAACGCTTCTATAAGATCGTCCATAAACAGATATGTCTCTTGACATGAACCTTTGCATAGCAAGTATGACTCAGATTCAACAAGAGTGACTCATAGTCTTGAACTCTGTCTCTGACATCAAACTCACACACAACTTTTTCATAAGGTGTATTCTCAAAAGCTCGTGCATTAGTAGCCTCGCCGGTCTATCCAGTATAGTAAACGCTCTTGAAATTCTACCTTGAAATTCCATAAGAAAAGGCCCCACTTCAACATTCAAATAGGCGAGTTTATCAAGAGTACTCTTGTAGTTAAGTACTCCACTCCACATAGAGTATAGATTTCATTAAGAGTTTCTATTACCTCATCCTCTCATTGCTTCAAGAATCATGCTTCTCTAAGATATAATAACATGTTCATTTCATATCACTATGACTTGTTATTATCCATTAAACCTAATTCTTGGGATCTCCAATCTTTTAGGACAGGTTTCCATCATGAGTCACTCATTGATCTATAGGCAATAGTCTCATCCTTTTTGATGTATTTAGGACTTTCTCTCTAGCTAATTCTTTCGTCAAAGGATCCACTAAATTCTCAAGTGCGTACATGATCCACTATAACATCTCATTTAGAAAGTAACTCTCTAACTGTGTTATGCTTACAACGTATTTGTCGTCTCTTACCGTTGCAATAACGATTCTCAATCTTTGCAATAGTCGCGGTACTATCACAATGGATCAACACAGTTGGCATAGGTTTTTCCCGAAGGAATCTCAGCTAGCAAGCATCTCAACCATCTCGCTTCTTCACTAGCAGTAGCTAGTGATATCATTTCAGACTCCGTAGTGGATTGAGCCAATATCGTATCTTTCTTCGATTTCCAAGATACAGCACTACCAACTATATTAAAAATATAGCCATTGGTTGCTTTGGAGTCATCTGATAAAGTGTTTCCAATCAGCATCACTGTATCCTTCAAGGACGACAGAATTTTTTTGATAATGTGATCTGAGACTCATGGTCCTTTTTAGGTATCTCATGACTCTTTCGACAGCGTGCCAATGCTCCATACTAGGTCTATTGGTAAACCAGCATAATAGTCCAACGGCGTAGGCCATGTTGGTTCTAGTACAATCAGTGGCATACCTGAGGCTGCTAGTGATGCTCACAAATTCAGTTTGTCTAACACCTTCACCAGTGTTCTTGAAATGTTTCACACTTGGATCATATGGTGTGCAAGCAAGTTTACAATCAAAGTATTTGTATTTCTTTAGGATCTTTTCAACATAGTGAGAATAATCCAAAGAAATTCCCTTTTATGACCTAGTAATCTTGATTCTGAGGATTACACTCACTTCTCTTAGGTCTTTCATATCAAAGTTATGACATAACAATGATTTCACGATATTTATAGCATGAATGTTCAAACCAAATATGAGTAGGTCGTCTACATAGAGACATATGATAGTGTGAATGCCATTTTTCATATTTGTAATAAATACATTTGACACTTTCATTCACTTTAAACTCATTCGATATAATCAAGTTATCAAACTTTTCACGCCATTGCTTAGGAGCTTGTTTAAGACCATACAGATATTTATCTAAATTACAAACCTTGTTTTCTTTTCCATGAATCACAAGACCTTAGGTTGTTCCATTTAAATTTCTTCTTCTAGATCGCCATTTAAAAAAGTTGTTTTAACATTCATTTAGTGTATCACCAAGTTATGAATAGTTGCTAGTGAAATGAGTATCCTAATGGATGTTATTCTAGTGATGGGTGAGAATATACCGAAGAAATCTATATTTTCTCTTGGTCTAAAACCTTTGGCTACAAGGCGAGCCTTGTACTTATCAAATGTTCCATCGGGTTTTAGTTTCTTTTTCAAAATCCATTTACAACCTATTAGTTTGCAACCAGGAGGTAAGTCTACTAAATGCCAAGTCTTGTTAGACTCTAGAAAATCCATCTCATCAATTATAGACTTTTGCCATAAATTTGCATCCAAAGATGACAAAGCTTCTCGAAGATTTGCAGGATCCTCTTCTAAGGTATATGTCATATAATCGGGTCCGTAATCTTTAGTAACTCTGACTCTCTTACATCTTCGAGTTTCTGTTTCGCCTTGTTTGTTGATTTCAGTGTTCCTTGTCACAAGAAAGTAACTTGGTTCACTTCCCCTATTATTTCTCGATTTGAAAGGAAAATTATTTTCATAGAAGTCAACATCATTTGACTCTATGATCACTTTCCCATTTAGGTCATACAACCTATATGTTTTGTTGTTTACTTCATACCCAATGCATACACATTCATAAGCTCTACTGGCGACTTTAATTCCCTTGGGATCGGGGATTCTAACATAAGCCAGACATCCTCAAGTTGGAAAATAAGACAAGTTCAGTTGTTTTTTATTCAATATCTCATAAGGAGATGTTTTGTTTTTAGATTTAGGAACTTTATTCAACACATAGAAAACAGTCAATATAATTTATCCCCACCAATGAGATGCAGCACCTCAGTTGAGCATAATAGCAACAACTAGTTCAGTAAGAGTTTTATTATTTCTTTCAGCTTTTCCATTCATTTCAGGCGAATATGGTGCAGTAGTTTCATGTATAATTCCTTGCAATTTATAAAATTCATTAACTAAACTAGAATGATACTTTGTTCCTCTATCACTACAAAATCTCTTAATCTTTCTACTAAATTGATTTTCAATTTCGGTTACAAAGATTTTAAACATGTCAAGCGCTTCACTATTATTTTTCATTAGATATACAAAAGTATAGTCAGAAGAATCGTCTATAAAAGTGATAAAATAATGTTTTCCATTTCTAGTTAACGTTCCATCAAGTTCACATATATCGGAGTGTATTAAATCTAAAGGCTCAGATTCTCTAACTACAAATTTATGTGAACTCTTTGATGTTTTTGATGAAGACAAAAGACCAACGATGATGATAATCAAGACAACAAGCTCAAAAAGAAGAAGTCCAAAATATCTTATTGATAAACTTTAATTCAAATATACTAGATGTAAAGGAAAATGATACAATCAAAAGATCAAGTACATGAGAACCTTTCATCTTTACATATGCATAAAAAGTATTTTCAAAAGTCAAAATTTTATTTACAAAGTATTACAATTAATATTTTTGACAAAATACAAAGGTGTATTTGAATACAACATAAGTGTATTCAAATACAGATGAAAATTGCTAAGTCAGTAGCAAAAGCCTCTCATCTGTATTCGACTACATCCTGATGTATTCGAATACAACCAACAAGTCAGTGGCAAAATTGATCAATCTGTATTCGACTATATACATGTGTATTCGACTACACAGTGTTAAATTTGAATAAATTTGAACGTTACAAAGAGGTGTATTCGAATACATACATCCTGTATTCGAATGCAACTAGAAGCAATGCAATTTTTCAGATCTAAAATGGTTCTAGATCATTGCAATTGTTCCTCAAACCTCTTAGATCAATGGCCACGAATCTGAAGAGATGTTTATGGACTATAAATACACCATAACTTCAGATTCATTGACAGAAAATCCCACGACCAAACCTTGAGCGACTTTGAACAACTTTTCTATTTTTCTCAAAGTCATTTTTCATAATTCAAGTACTTGCATCTCATTTTCATATCCTTGACAAAGGTTCTCAAAGTACTTGAAGCAATACTGGATTGTTATCATTATACCTATCTTTCATACTCTTATATCCTTACCAAATTACAGTGTTTGTAAAAAGAAAGTAGTACTTTCTTTAAGTAGTCTTATCTAAGATAGTGGGGTGCTATTTTAGAGGTTTTGTTAGAAGTTTGTAGCAGAGGTCCTAGGATGGGACTTGTACATTTTCTAACAATAGTGGAGAAATCTCTTGTGGTGTGCAAGAGGAATGGATGTACCCTTGGGTATAAGGGGAACCAGGATAATATCGTTGTGTTCTTTACATTACTGCCATTTACTTTATCTTTTACTATCCGTAAGCGCAAAAATCGATTGCTAGTTCGCTGAAAACAATAAATACTCTTAAACACCTAATTAACCCCCCCCCCCCCTCTTAGGTGCACATCTGTACTTACAAAGTTCACATATATCAAAGTGTATTAAATCTAAAGGCTCAGATTCTCTAACTACAAATTTATGTGAACTATTTGTTATTTTAGCTTGACTACAATAATCACATTTTTCAAAATCATTTAAAGATAACTTCATAATTAAACCTAAGTTACTTAAGTTTGAAATCACACATTTGTTCATATGACAAAGTCTAGCATGCCAAATATTAAAATCAAACAACATGTAAGCAGAAGAAGACATTTTATTAATTTCAACATTCAATTTAAACATGCCATCAGTGGCGTACCATTTCCTAACAAAAATGCCATTTTTAGAAATGGTGTACAAATCTATCCTTATAGACTGAGTAAACCTAACCTTGTTAAGAAGAAAACCAGAAATCATATTCTTCCTTATTTTTGGAGTGTGCATCACATCCTTTAGAATTAAGGTCTTCCTATAGGTGAATATTAATTCCACTTCTCCGATACCAGCAACATTAGTGGTATGGGAATCTCCCAACAACACTTTCTTATCTTCAACAGTAGTGTATGTTTTAAATATAGCATGATCATAACAGACATGGCGTGATGCACCAGTGTCTATCCACCATCCATCTGATCCACCAACAATGTTGATTTTAGCTATCATAGCAATTAATTGCTTTTCTGTCAGGTTAGCCTGCTAAGCAAAGTTTGGCTTGTTCCTACACTTGTGTACCATATGACCATTTTTCCCACATCTAAAGTAGAGAAATGTGGGATTAGGGGTCATTTCTAGGAGGTGGTTGTTGCCTTATAATTGGGACCTTTGGAGGGTTACCATTCTTGTTGATGTTCTTTGTAGTACGATTCTGATTCTTAAGTTGTTTGTCGATTAGCTTCAAAACCACGACGAATTTCTTCTTCTTATTATTTGTAACAAAAAGAACTTCATCTTTCTGGTCTTGCTTACGGGATTCTTTCTCAATTCTGAGGCGGGTTATCAGACTTTCAAGAGAGAATTCTTTTGTTTTATGCCTGAGAGAATTTTTAAAATCTTTCCAAGTAGAGGGCAGTTTGTCAATAATAACAGCAATTTGAAACTGTTCATTTAAGAACATACCTTCAGATATGATCTCATGAGCTATTTTCAAGATTTCATGGGACTGAGCTTCCACTGATCTGTCATCTTACATTTGAGGTAGCGGCTAACAACATACGTTTTGGCTCCAGCTTCCTCAGTATCATATTTCTTCTTTAAAGCATCCTAAACCTGTTTAGCAGTATTGCTGGAACTATAGTAATCATACAGATCATCAGCAAGTCCATTCAAAATATAATTCTTACAAAAGTAATCGTTATGATCCCATTGGGTTAATTCAGCAGCCTTCTTATCCTTTTCTGTTTGTTCATCTGTTTTTGAAACAATAGGAATGTCATCCTTTAGAACGTTGGCAACCTTTTTCATGGTTAAGAAAAATAACATCTTTTGTTGTCATCGTTTGAAGTGACATCCCTCAAATCGTAATGGTTTGTTGAAATTAGAAGTAGAAAAACATGTCCCAATAATTTCGTCAGTAGACATGGCATAACGAAATGCCTTAAAATTGTGGTTTTTGAGTTTCGAAAACTATTTCAAAATCAATTTATGCCACTGAAGATATTTGTGGGTTGAGTTGCAGACTAGGTTTCTCTCTTTAAGACGTTTCGCATAACTGCCCAAATTGTGCAAGACAGACTATCAACCACGAAGTCCCTAGAATAAAATAGTCTAGACACACTGTATCAGAGTTCCACTACACCGTAGAAAACCGTTCTAGAACTATACCTTCAATATGGAAGTTAATAACTGCCACTCATAATATGGTACTAATGACCACTTGAAAGAAAGAAAAGAAGATGAAGCAGAAAAAAGAAGTAAAAAAAAGTCTCGGATTTTCGAAGAATTTTTTGTGTGCGTTTCTAACTGAGTAGAGTCATCTATTTATAGAGGAACTCAGCAACTGAAGGAGAAAAAATTATGCGATCCATCAAACCAGATCCATAGAAAATTACACTCCGAAATTTTCTAGGTTTTTTACCAAAATTTTCTAGGTTTTGACCTTGCAAAAACTTAAAATATGAAAAGTAGAGCTTTCAAAATGGGCTACCTGTCCCATATAGGGTCGGCCCTAACGGGTTGCAGGTTTCTTCCGGCCGGGCCAAAAAGCCATATTTTAATATGGGCCGATAAAATACTACTCGAGTTCGGCCCTAAACGGGTTGCGGACTAGGCGGGTAACCAGTACATTTTTTATAATAACTTTTTTACTCATTATATTTTAAGTTTCATTACGATTCTATTAACTTGAAAATTTTCTTTGATGCCCATTTAAAAATAATTATAGTTTACTCTTTATACACAAACTAAGTTTGGATTTTCCAATTAACACAAACTCAATTAAAAAATTTCAAAACAACATATTATCCAAACAACACACAAATTAAAATAAGTTCAAATTGTCTAAAAGTTAGAGATATTATCTAGCATAACACAAATGAATTTAGATTTGTCTAACATAACCTAAACTCTAACCAAATCCAAATAGAGTGCTAAGTAGTTGTAATGTGACTCTAAAATAAGTGTTTTTAGACTCCTTGAGCAATGTTCACATTTTCAAAAGTGTTGGATAATTGTCCACTTAGGAAAATGAAGAAAATAACTGTGGTGGTCTATTTGCGGGCGTTCTCGCCCCTTCACAAAATTGGGGTACCCCTTGGGACACACCCCAATTGTCACACCTCCCCCTTATAAACAATACTAGTGTGTGTCATCCCTCTTATGTTGGACTTCCTTATTTTTTCAATTCACACCAACTAACTCTCATTAATATCATCATATTTTCCAACAGAATTTTTATAAAAGATATGCAGACAATGTTGGCTTTAGTGCACGTTGTTCATTAGATAATAAAAATAAAAATGGAGTCATACGTTGGAAGTATTTTGTTTGCTCAAAAGAAGGTTACAAATTAGTTGAAACAAAAGACGAGGAACAAACTGAATCAGTTAAATCTAGAGAAGGATCTGATGCAAAAATAGCTTTCAAACTGCTAGAGGGAGGTAAGTATGAGTTCACTCAATTTCATGAAACGCATACACATGTACTTGGCTCACCTAGTAAGAGACAATTTCTTATATCAGCAAGAAAAGTGAATCGTATGCATAAGAATTTATTATATGCATATAGTAGAGAACTATTGGGCCTTCAAAACCGTACCACTTGTTGAAAAAACAATTAGGTAGTTATGAAAATGTTGGGTGCACACGGAGGGATCTACAAAATTAAGACCTTGATTAAAGATTCAGATGCATTTGTATTCATTGATAACTTTAAGAGGAAACATGAAGTGAATCCGTCACTTTATTTTGCATATGAGGTAGATGTTGAAGATCGACAGAAATAAGTTTTATGGGTGTGAATTTGCCTCAAATCATCTAACTAAAGTTGGTTAAACTTTAGTGGTTGTTATAACTAACTTTGGCCAAGTTAGTTATGATAGGTGGTTATAGTTAGTTGCTTGTGTATACTATATATATAGGGCTGTAATATTGTAGCAGTGTAGTGGTTGTAATCGTAGCAGTAACAGTAGCGAAACTGTGAGAAGAACAGAGCAATTCGTGATTCATAGCAATTCAGAGAAAGAAGATTAAAGGGAGAGAAAGAAAGATTGAGAGAAAAGGCTAGTGTTGCTGGTTCATAAACAGTGATAGACACTAGGAAATCAATCTTGAAAAGGCTTTAATCTTGTAAAGTTCAATTAACAATAGTGGATTAATCTTGCTTGCTTGCCCGTGACGTAGGTCTCAACAATTGAGACCGAACACGTAAATCTTGGTGTCATTCTTCCCTTATCTTTCTTTACTTTCGTTTACTTTGATTGCAAAACTGTTTATACAAAACTGCAGAAAACGGAGAACGATAATCAGTCTCCGTTTTCTGGTTTTTTATGGTTTTCTGTTTTTCAGTTCTGTCAAGAACGTTCTCCGTTTTTAGCAGAAAACGCAGAACGTTCTCCGTTTCGTTTTTCTGCAATTGTTTGTTCTTTCTGCTTTGTTGGTTAATTCTTGTTGCAGATCCCGATATTGTTTTAACAATTGGCGCCGTCTGTGGGAAAGGGAGCAACAATGGTTGGAACCACAAAGTTCGATATTGAAAAGTTCAATGGATTAAATGATTTTGGTCTGTGGAAGATAAAGATGCATGTTGTTCTGGTACAGCAAGGTTCGGTGAACGCATTAAAGGGTGAATCAGCTCTTCCAGCAACAATGTCAACTCAAGAAAAGGAAGAACTGATTGAAAAAGCAAAGAGCACTATTATCTTGTGTCTTGGAGACAAAGCTTTAAGGGAAGTTGCAAGGGAACCAACAGCAGCAGCCTTATGGCTTAAACTTGAATCCCTCTACATGACTAAATCAGTTTCAAATAGGCTCTTCTTGAAACAACAATTGTTCTCTTTTAAAAAGGACGAAGAGAAACCTGTTACATCACAACTTGCTGATTTCAACAAGATTCTTGATGATTTAGAAAGTTTAGAAGTCAAGCTAGATGATGAAGACAAAGTTCTGACCTTGCTTAGAGCCCTGCCAAGTTCATATGAACACTTCAAGGATGGTATTATGTTTGGAAGAGAACAAACAATTACTCTTGAAGAAGTGTATACATCTATTCGGGCCAAGGAAAGCTATAAAAAACATGAAACCAAGAATGATAATCTTGCTGAAAGTCTGAATGAGACCAGAGGAAGAACTAACAAGAAAGGATCAAATGGGAATAAACATAGGTCCAATTCGAAAACTAAACCTGAAGGGAAGTATAAATGTTTCCATTGCCACAAGAAGGGACACTTCAAGAATGATTGTCATGAAAGAAATGAATCAAGAAACTCTCAAGATTCTGGAAATGCTGCGCTTGTTGATGCTGGCTATGAATCTGCAGAGGCATTGATGATTTCAAATTCTGAAAGTGAAAAGAGTTGGGTATTAGACTCAGGATGTACTTTCCACATGTGTCCAAGGAAGGATTATTTTGAATCAATAGACCTTCGTGATGGTGGAATTGTTTTGCTTGGCAACAACAAATCATGTGAGGTGCAAGGCAAAGGATCAATCAAATTCAGAATGTTCAATGGCAAGGAGTTACTGTTGAATGATGTAAGGTACATACCTGAATTAAAAAGAAATTTAATTTCTGTTGGTATGTTTGATATTTTAGGATGTTCCACAAACATAAAGAATGGTATCATGACTATTATTAATGAAGATGATATCATTGTTAAAGGCATTAAAAGAAATGGTTCATACATTTTAGAGGGTTCTACCATAATTGCACAAGCTTCGGTTGCTAGTTCAAATTTGCATTCATCTACTAGAATATGGCATATGAGGTTAGAACA
Source organism: Cicer chorassanicum (assembly GCA_037974735.1). Lineage (NCBI taxonomy): Eukaryota > Viridiplantae > Streptophyta > Magnoliopsida > Fabales > Fabaceae > Cicer > Cicer chorassanicum. The sequence continues at coordinate 54,711,201 of JBBPBP010009779.1, read as the reverse complement.
TGTAAGTGAAAGAGGCTTAATTGAGTTATCAAAACATAATTTGCTTAATGGTGACAAAATTGAAAAATTAGAATTTTGTGATCATTGTATTCTACGAAAGTCTAAGAGGGGGAGTTTTGGTGCTGGCCAACACAACACCTCTAGACCATTTGAATATGCTCATTCTGATTTGTGGGGTCCTTCAAGGACAAAAACTCATGCTGGTTGTTCTTACTTCTTAACCATCATTGATGATTATTCTAGGAAAGTATGGATTTATGTCATTAAAAATAAAAGTGACACTTTTATGAATTTTAAAGAATGGCATATGCAAATTGGAACTCAAAAGGAAACCAAGCTAAAATGTTTAAGAACTGACAATGGCCTGGAGTATCTTTCAGAGCAGTTTAATAAGTATTGCAGGGACTTAGGTATCCAAATACATAGAACAGTTGCAGGCACCCCTCAACAAAATGGCATTGCTGAAAGGATGAACAGAACAATCTTGGAAAGAGTCAGATGTATGATCTTGAGTGCAGGGCTGCCTAAAACATTCTGGGGAGAAGCTGCAGTTACAGTAGTGTATTTGATAAATAGATGTTCTTCATCAGCTATTGGATTTAAGACACCAATTGAGATGTTGAATGGCAAACCAGCTGACTACTCAAATCTGAAGGTATTTGGTTCCTTAGCATTTGCTCACACAAGGCAAGATAAGTTGGATCCTAGAGCAATCAAATGTGTTTTTATTGGATATCCTAAAGGAATAAAAGGTTACAAGTTGTGGAGAATTGACCAAGGTGTGCCCAAGTGCATCATATCAAGAGATGTAGTGTTTGATGAAACAAAAATGCCCATGATTGACAAAGAACATTCTCCGTTTCAGTTCTGCAGAAACGCATAACATTCTCCGTTTCAGTTATGCAGAAACACAAAACATTCTCCATTTCAGTGCTGCAGAAATGAAGAACATTGTAGAAACGCAGAACGTTCTTCGTTTGAAAGTTCTTCAAACAACAATACTGAGAGTGTTCAGATTGAGGTGGAGTCACCTAAAGATCAAGAGATTAATCATGAAGACATACCTGATACATCACTTGATAATAATGCAGCAACACAACCAGATTTGGCCAATTACAACTTGGTAAGGGATAGAGAAAGAAGGGTCATAAAACCTCCAATCAGATATGGTGAAGCAGATTTAATTTGTTATGCTTTAAGTGTTGTTGAAGATCTTCAAAGAGATGAACCAAGCAACTACAAAGAAGCCATTAACAGTGAAGACAAGGAAGCTTGGATGACAGCTATGATTGAAGAAATGCAGTCATTAGAAAAGAATCAAACCTGGACTTTGGTTGATACTCCTAAGAGCCAAAGGGTAATTGGATCAAAATAGGTGTTCAAGAGAAAGGAAGGCATTCAAGGAAAAGAGAAGATAAGATTCAAAGCAAGATTAGTTGCAAAGGGATTTTCTCAGCTTGAAGGAATAGATTTCAATGAAGTATTTGCACCAGTTGTAAAACATTGTTCAATCAGAATTCGGCTTTCAATTGTAACCCAACAAGACTTGGAATTAGAGCAGCTGGATGTCAAAACAACATTTCTACATGGTGATCTTGAAGAAACCATTTATATGCAGCAACCTGAAGGATTTGCAAAAGGCAGCAACAAGGTTTGTCTTCTTAAAAAGTCATTGTATGGCCTCAAGCAAAGTCCTAGATAGTGGTATAGGAAGTTTGATGATTTCATGATAAGAACTGGTTTCCAAAGATGTAGTTTTGACAGCTGTGTTTACATTTTGAAAGAAAAAAGTCAAGAACGTTCTCCAGCTCAAGAACGTTCTCCAGCTCAAGAACGTTCTCCAGCTCAAGAACATTCTCCAGTTTTAAAGGAAGGTCAAGAATGTTCTCCAACTTACCTATTGCTTTATGTGGATGATATTCTTCTTGCAAGCTCAAGTAAAGACCAGATTAAAAGGCTCAAAGATGATCTTAGTAATGAGTTTGAGATGAAAGAACTTGGAGAGGCCAAAAGGATCTTAGGAATGGATATAAAGAGAAACAGAATGAAGGGGGAACTATTTCTTTCTCAGGCTGCCTACATGAAGAAAGTAGTCACTACTTGAAGACATGTTACTACTCCTTTGGGACAAAATTTCAAATTGTCTATGCAAGACTCACCTAAGACAGATGAGGAAAGGCAAAGAATGAGTATAATTCCTTATGCTAGTGGAGTTGGCAGCATAATGTATGGGATGATCTGCAGCATGCCAGATTTAGCTTATGATGTGAATGTTGTCAGCAGATTTATGACTAATCCAGGAGCACTACATTGGACAGCACTCAAGTGGATTATGAGGTACTTAAATGGCTCACTGACAGCAGGTTTAAAGTTCAAAAAGACTCATCATGACAAGGAACCAATCAAGGGATATGTGGACTCGGATTATGCCGGAAACATGGACACTAGAAAATCAATTTCTGGTTATATTTTCACTTTATTTGGGACTGCTGTAAGTTGGAGAGCAATTACACAGTCGGTGGTAGCACTTTCTACAACCCAAGCTGAATTCATTGCGCTTACTGAAGGTGTTAAAGAAGCTTTATGGATGAAAGGACTTATTGGTGAACTAGGAATAAATCAGAATTATGTTTCAATTTATTGTGATAGTCAAAGTGCTATACACTTATCCAAACATCAAGTGTATCATAATAAATCCAAACATATTATGTTAAGTATCACTTCATAAGAGATGTGATCAATTCAAAGCAGGTTTCAGTTGAGAAAATTGTAACTGAGGACAACCCAGCTGATGCATTCACCAAATCACTTTCACAAACTAAGTTCAAGCATTGCTTGGACATAGTTGGCTTCGACAAAGAGTAAAGATGCAGCAATGGCAGCAAGATGAATGATTGAATTATTCTGATATTGAGTCAAGGTGGAGAATTGTGAATGTGCCTCAAATCATCTAACTAAAGTTGGTTAAACTTTAGTGATTGTTATAACTAACTTTGGCCAAGTTAGTTATGATAGGTGGTTATAGTTAGTTGCTTGTGTATACTATATATATAGGGTTGTAATATTGTAGCAGTGTAGTGGTTGTAATCGTAGCAGTAACAGTAGCGAAACTGTGAGAAGAACAGAGCAATTCGTGATTCATAGCAATTCAGAGAAAGAAGATTAAAGGGAGAGAAAGAAAGATTGAGAGAAAAGGCTAGTGTTGCTGGTTCATAAACAGTGATAGACACTAGGAAATCAATCTTGAGAAGGCTTTAATCTTGTAAAGTTCAATTAACAATAGTGGATTAATCTTGCTTGCTTGCCCGTGACGTAGGTCTCAACAATTGAGACCGAACACGTAAATCTTGGTGTCATTCTTCCCTTATCTTTCTTTAATTTCGTTTACTTTGATTGCAGAACTGTTTATACAAAACTGTAGAAAACGGAGAACGATAATCAGTCTCCGTTTTCTGGTTTTTTCTGGTTTTCTGTTTTTCAGTTCTGTCAAGAATGTTCTCCGTTTTCAGCAGAAAACGCAGAACGTTCTCCGTTTCGTTTTTCTGCAGTTGTTTGTTCTTTCTGCTTTGTTGGTTAATTCTTGTTGCAGATCCCGATATTGTTTTAACAATGGGCATATGGTATTTCCCAAAAAAATTACTCTATATTTAGAGATGTTTTACCCTTCGACACTACATATGAAACAAATAAATATTCGATGATATTTACACCATTTTCTAGAGTGAACCATCATAGACAATATGTTACTTTTTGAGCTACCATCTTAGCAGATGAGAAAGGTGATTCTTTAATTTGGTTATTTGGAAAAAAAATTGGATGCAATGGCAGGACATAAACCAAATATTATAATAACAAATCAAGATCCGGCCATGAAAATTTCAATAGAGAAGATTTTTTCTTATTGTTCTTCACATAGATTTTGTATGTGGCACATTATGAAAAAGGTTTCTTTGAATTACAATGTTGAGTTCAATAATAAATTTAAGTCATGTATTTGGGGCTCAAAAACTTCCAACGAATTTGAAGCAACATGGAAACCCATCATGATTATTTTTGGTTGGAAAATAATGAATGGCTTTCACATATGTATGACATTTTGAGTTGCTTGCAGATAATGTTATTTACACCATTTTGAGTTTCTTGCAGATAATGTACATTTTTAATAGGTGGACCAAACTAACAACTAACAAGTCTATTTTTGATGTTGATGGCAAGGTCTTGAAAGGATTGTTTGAATCAAAAAATAACTGGCAACTCATTTTAGAGCCATGGGATCACTTATATATGTACATGCATATGGCTGGAAAATGTAAGGAAAAATTGCTTCTTATAATAAATTATTTTGTTAACATTAAAAAGCAATTATCTGAATTTGAAGGTGATTTTATACAAACAAAGACAAAATAATTAGAGTCTTGTATTGGCGTGGATCTTCCTAAAGAAGTGAAAATTCACCCACCATAATTTTTAAAGACAAAAGGGAGTGGCAAACCAATTAAAAGAGGAAAAGCTAAGGTCATTGAACAACAAGAACAAAGAACCGGGCATTGTAAATATATATTTTTTTTTTTAAGTTCTTCAATGACTACATAACAAATTTAAACAATTTTTGTGCAATCTTTCAAGAATACATGACTATTGAATTCTTTTTAACGTTAGAATTGTGCATGGTAGATTATTTTTAAAAATTAACTCTTATTCATTTTAAAACCATTATATGAATTAAAATTTATAACCAACTCTATTTTTTTTTTTAAAAAAATCGGTAATAATTTTGATTATGGTTAAATAACCGATTTTTAATTATATAATCGACTTTCGACAAACCCAAATGTAAATATTTTTTCTAAAAACCGATTAAAAGTTGATTATTTTTTAATATATGTTTTTAAAAAACAAGTTATTCATTGTTTAAAAATTGATTATTTTAAAAACAGGTTATTATTCTTTCAAAATCCATTTTTAAGGGCTACTCTCCTAGCTAACATTTGGTTTTAGCGCCAAAACCGGTTAGTTTTCTTTCAAAGTTTTTAAAAAAAAGTATGAAAACATGTCTGAAACCCGAATTTCCTAGCTAACATTTGGTTTTAGTGTCATTCAACAATTCGCAAATTATTATTATTCAAAGGAATCTTACAAGACTGAGAACCACAAAATAACGACCACCATAATTCAACTCCAATTTAAAACCTCATGTGGTCTAAAGGATTCAAAGTAAACATTCAATTCACAACTTCAATAACAATTATTACGGAACAATCGAACAAACAATAACTAGTGGGGTCAATTACTTTTAAAGTCATGGTAACTATATTTTGAATAATCAAAAAAGTTAAACAAATACAAAATAAAGTCAAACACTTCTAAATTTTCATCAAGAACAACACGGGCTGAACAAGCACAACTGCTTTTTGTAGAAGTTAATTCTGCACACACACAAAAAACAACCTATTATTTATCAAGTTATAATTTAATTATAAGTCATAATTTACATTAAACTACAAAAACATGTACAAAAAGTAAACTAAGAGGTCATTTCTAGAGATAGGTATGGCAAACAAATCTTTGGTTATCTTTGAAAGAATTAGAAAACAACTTGATTATAACTTCCACCAATTTAAAACATCAAAGTTGTTAGAGGAACGACTCTTTCCAAATACTTTTTCAAATTAAACTTTTTAGAAGCTTAATTAGTCAAAATCGATTATCACTATAAATATTTTACTTACCACTAAAATCAAATTGAGTCGGTCGTAATTCACTTACGAATCCTTCTAAAACACTACTATAATCCACAATTAGTTCATCCAAACAAGTTTTCAACAAATCTTTTAATTTGGTTGCCTCCACTAAATTATATTAAGGTTTTGCGTGATCAACCAATTCACAAATTTTAATTTGTAAATGGGTCTAAGATAGAAGAAATCAACAACATGATGTGCAAATTTTCATATCTTTCTCAATATTTGTCATATTTTATTAATTTATAATAGTTTTTTATTAATTGAGTTATATAAATAGTAAAATATTAAATTAAAACATAGTATCCTAAAGTAGTATCGATATGATACTAATTGATGATTAGTATATTAATGTTACTTAATTTTTTAGAATATACTAATTAGTATTATATGATGTAATCCAAACAATTATTTAACTAACCAAACTATAAAGTATCGTTAATAAAAAATATAAAAAAGTTTAACCATATATTGATTCATTATTCAGTACTAATAATAAATATTATAGCAAGCGATTTGGTTAAATATCAGGATTTTTTCTTAAAATTTTCTACTTTTATTTGTCTTTTCTCAAATTGCCACAGTTTGAAAAAAATTTCCCAATCTGCCCTATTTTTTGGGCTAAAAAGGAGGTCTCATGGCGGGGGTGCGACCAGCTGAAGTGGGGAATTTTTCGGGCCCAGTGGGAGGTCGCTGGCCCGGGATGCGACCTCCTACTGGGGTGTTTTTTTTTTTTTTT
>JBBPBP010009779.1:54679800-54698083 GCA_037974735.1 Cicer chorassanicum | reverse complement strand
CAAATTAAACTTCACTAAAATTATTATAAAAAAAATAAAAACAAGTTTCTACCAGGTGCACTCACACACTAGTTATCAATTAAATAAAAACTTATTGAATTTTGTTTCATTTTATATAAATAAGTAAATAAATAAAAATAATTAAGTTTAAGCAATTCAAATTTTAAATGACTTAGAAAATAATGGAATTAATAAATTGGTCTACATTCCTCTCTTTGTGTGTATATATATAATAAAAAAAAACAAATCAATTGATTTTTAGTTTTTTATGAACTAATGTTAGTAGTTAATAATTAGTTAAGAGAGAAAGATTATTAACGTTAGAATGTGCATGGTTGATTATTTTTAAAAATCAATTCTTATTCATTTTAAAATAATTATATGGGTTAAAATTTAGACTAAATACTACCTGTGGTCCCTTGACTTAATTTCAGTTAACGATTTAGTCCTTTATCTTTTTTTTTTTCGATTTGGTCATTTATGTTTTTAAATAATTTCAGCGTTACCCTTTTAGTGGAGTTCCGTTAAGAAAAAGTTAAAAAATCCCTCCTCCGTTTTTAGAAAAAGTTACCCTTTATGTTTTGGAAATATTTCAGAAAAATGTTCAAAGTTTATTCTAAGTTTGGTAGTAGGATTGATTCGTTAAAACTGAAGATATTGGGTATTTATACTCCATAGACATCACTTCATATTAATGGCAATTGTTCCTAGAGGTTTGATGAATATATGCAATGATCAAGATGAATGATTTTTTAACTTTTTCTTAACGGAACACCACTTAAAGGGTAACGCTGAAATTATTTAAAAACATAAAGGACCAAATCGGGAAGAAAAAAAAAAGATAAAGGACTAAATCGTTAACCGAAATTAAGTTAAGGGATCACGGGTGGTATTTAGCTTAAAATTTATAACCAACTCTACTTTTTTTTTTTAAAAAAAAAAAATCAATTGTAATTTTGATTATGGTTAAATAATTGATTTTTAATTATATAATCGGTTTTCGACAAACTAAATTGTAAATTGTTTTTTCTTTTAAAAATCGGTTAAAAACTAATAATTTTTTAATATATATTTAAAAAAAAACAAGTTATTTATTGTTTATAAATTGATTATTTTGAAAAACAGGTTATTTATCTTTCAAAATCCATTTTTAAGGGAAACTTTCCTAGCTAACATTTGGTTTTAGTGCCATTCAACAATTTACAATCTAACAATTTTTTGTAATAGAAAGTGCCCAAATTAAGAATATTTTTTAAAGAAAGTTGAAGTGGAAAGCCACATATGAATATTTAAGAAAAACTCTTTTTTATTTAATTTTATTATCTTCATAACCCAGAAAAAATAAAAATCCCAAATTCAAAATTAAAGTTAAACCCTAAATCAAACATCACACAAATGCGCATGTTATTTTAATTGTGAAAAATTAAAAATAATAATATCCATATAAAATAGGAAAATATTATCATAAAATAAAATATTAGCATGTTAATAAATAAAATCAATTACGTCAAGAGAATAGTAACAGTATGTGTACAACTTATTTCCAAATTGATGAATTAAATTAGTGTTGTCACGAGCATTGATAAAATTATAAGATCAAATCATTTTATTTTATTAGTGCATTCACACTTTGTATATCTAAATTAAAATATGAATATTACAATTTAAATTTTTTATATGTAAATTTAGGAGTGTATATGGGTGCGGGTCGACCCGCCAACCCAATCACCCAACCCAACCCGATTTTTACCCGTACCCGGTCACTTTCGGGTCCAACCCAACCCATTGAAACCCGCTTATATTTAGTTCGGGTAATAGGTTTAACAATTTGAACCCGTCGACCCGTAGATCCGACCCGGTAACTAGTTATATTTTTTTTAAATTTTGTTTAGCAGCCCAATAGTCCAATAGGGGTTCAGATATTATTAATAAGTGATTTTTATATGAATGATGGTCCAAGGTGTTTATGCGTCTGTCGCGGCCTAAAATTTCGAGTGTTTCTCGAATTCAATGGAGTCGCCACCAAAGTTTATTTTAAAATAGGGAAAATATTGGAAAACCCTTAAAACTAAAAATAAAATAAAATAAATGGTCTTTGAAACCAAATTTTGAGTTTGGGAGTCGATTATGCGTAGGGAAGGTATTAGCACCCTAGGACATCCGTTAAAAAACGGTTACCTATAATTAATTGTGCAAAATTAATATTAACTTAAATATATTTATTTCTCCTTTTTTAAATACAAATATAATATTTTTATGAAAATAATCTAATGATAAATATACATTTAAAATATAGAGAGAAAAAAAGGTTTTGTTATTATGCTTGACAAGAGTGCGATCTTGCTCCTACGTATCTCCCGGTGCGATGGAGAAATCAAAGCTACGTAGTTCTTGGGTAGAAAATGCGGATGTGTTGATTGTTTTTAAAGAAATTGTGTTTTGTTGTTGATACAAAAAATTATTTTGAAAAAAGAAATTGTTTGATTTAAATAATAATTTAAAATGCAAGTTTTAAGACTATCTAGTCGTACGACTCGTGTCTCAAAAATTTAAGGAGTAAAAAGATGTCACATCTAATTTAATCCTTTTAAAAATATTTTTATCATTTTTTATTTTAAATATTAAGTTTTAAAATTTGTCAAGTAGTACAATTTGTGTATCAAAAAATTTAAGGAGTAAAAAGATGTCGCATCTAATTTAATCCTTTTGAATATATTTTATCATTCTCGGTTTTAAATATTAAGTTTTAAAATTGTCAAGTAGTACAATTTGTATATTAAAAATTTAAGGAGTAAAAAGATGTCACATCTAATTTAATCCTTTTAAGAATATTTTTATCATTTTTTATTTTAAATATTAAGTTTTAAAATTTGTCAAGTAGTACAATTTGTATATTAAAAATTTAAGGAGTAAAAAGATGTCACATCTAATTTAATCATTTTGAAAATATTTTATCATTTTAGTTTAGATTAAAAGAAAGAAAAAAACCAAATTATACAAAATGTCTTAACTGTTGAGACAAAATCTCTCAATTGATTTTAATGATAACAAAATTACTTAAGAGATTATGATTGTGGTTAATACTAATCTGTGCTTTTGAGTGAATTATTAAAAGAAAACAGGTTAATCATCATTTAGAACAAAAGGAAGAAAAATCTGGATTAATTCATTAAGGTTTCAAGCTGGAGGATGGCCAGAACCTTGAGAGGATGGGTCTTCAAAGTTGAGATTTTCCATCCTCGCGGGAATAACGTTTTTAATCCATCAAAAGAGATCAAACCAGCATGAATAAGCAATTATATGAAGCATTTGATCAAAAGAAATCACAAGGCTAGCTATACAAGGTCCAAGGATAGCTTGTAGCTTTGGTATTCAAGAAGTGACATGTTTGCAAGTCTCCATGCCATGTGAAAAGGCTAAGGGCAGCCCTATATTTCACTCTTGAGTGATTGGAAAAATAAAGCAAAGTCAATATACTGAAAGGCAACTGCAAACAAGCTCAAAATAGAAGTCACAAGTCTTGAAGAATGAAAAAATCAAAAGGCTACACAAGACCAAGAGTAAAGACTACGCAGAGGATGGACTGCTAGGTCTAAGGATGGCTGGATGGCAATGTTGTAATTTCAGCACAAAGACCATTGGACAAATTTCTGCATCCTCCTCAACGGTCATGATGTTTTTAACACATGAAAGAGCTATCAAGGACTCTATAAAAAGGGCAGAAAGCTCTTCATTACAATACACACCAATATTGCAGAAAAAGATCAAGAATCATATCATTCATCTTAAGCAATATTCATCCTCTCTTCACACTTTCTCTATTCATACATTAGAGCTTTTGAAAAATCTTTTAGAAAGTGTTTTAGTTGAGAGAAATCAAATCATACTCATATTACTCTGTAAATTTTCAAGTTAGTTGAACTTGAAAACATTTGAAAGTTGATTGTAAGCTTGGTGAAGCTTGAGAATACACAAAGTGTAATCATCCTCTGCAAGAGGCTGATCAGTTGATCTTTAGTGAAATCTCACAAGGTTGTGAGGACTGGACGTAGCCATCATTGGGTGAACCAGGATAAAATTTGTGTGTCTATCTCTTTACATATTCTTGCACTTATTCTGAGTTTACTTAAAAAGTTTGAAAAAACCATTTTCCAGATCGCATCCTCACTGAGAGGACAGAAACTCATACACTTTGAAAACAATTTTTAAACCTCAAAATCCCTATTCAACCCCCCTTCTAGTGATTTTTAGCTCCATCAATTGGCATCAGAGCAAGGTTCTCTATAAATATTACATTTAACAGTGTAAGAGAAAAAGATCCAAAGAAAAAATGTCAAAAGCTAAGTATGTTCCTGAAGGAGGATCCTCCACTAGACCTCCTTACTTTGATGGTACAGATTACTACCACTGAAAAAGTAAGATGAGATTGTTTCTCATATCTCAAGATAACAACATGTGGTATGTTATTGAAAATGGGGATCATGTCATTAGAGTCAACAACACAGATGCAACCTCCGATGAGAAACCTCAAGCACAATGGACGGCGGATGAAAATGCTAAGGTACTCCTAAACTCTAAAGCTCATTTATTTCTAATGTGTGCTTTGAGCAGGGAAGAATATGATAGAGTTGAAGAATGCAAAAACGCCAAGGAACTGTGGGATACTCTAAGGATTCATCATGAAGGATCAAGTCATGTGAAGGAAGCAAGGATTGACATGGGAGTAAGAGAGTTCGAGTTATTTGAAATGAAGGAGGAAGAAACGATTGATGAAATGTTCTCAAGATTGACAATCATATTAAACAATCTCAGATCTCTTAGAAAGGTATATTCCGTTCAAGAGAGGATAAGAAAAATCTTGAGGAGTTTACCAAAAGAATGGAGACCAATGGTGACTGCCATCACCGAAGCAAGAGACTTGGCCAACATGAAATTAGAAGATTTGGTTGGAACTTTAAGAGCTCATGAACCTCTGTTGCTGGCTGACAAACCAAGCAAAAAGGGAAAAATGATAGCTCTAAAAACAAGCCAAACAGAAAGCTCATCCTCCAAAAGAGCTGAAGATGTTACTAAGAAAGAAAGTGCAGACTATCCTCTATTTGAGGAAGAAGATGAACTAGCTCTCATTTCCAGAAGGATCCAGAGGATGATAACACGCAGAGGACAGGACAAAAGATCTCCTCAAAAAGAAAAATCTGACAAAAGTCAGATTACTTGTTTTGGATGTAACAAGTTGGGTCACTACAAAACTGAGTGTCCTCTAAACAAAAAGGGATCAAGAAAATTTCCTTTCAAAAACAAGTCCATGATGATCACGTGGGATGATAGTGATGACTCATCCTCGGAGCAAGAAAAGGAAGAAGAGGCCAACCTCTGTCTCATGGCAAATACAGAAAATGGAAAGGTAAGCATATTTGAACTTTGTCCTAATTGTGAACAATTAGAAATAGAGTTTGACAATCTTTTAAATGACTCAAACACTTTATCTCAAAAATGTGGATTTCTTAAAAACCAACTTTTTGAAATAAAGAAGCTAAATGAGGAACTACAAGCTAAGAATAAAAAATATGAACAAACAATTCAAGAGCTGCAGTTATCTCATGAAAAGCTATCTGAGCAATACTCTAGTTTAAACAAAAAGACTGTTATAACCAATCCTCCAGAAGAGGATGCAGAGAAGGAAATTTTGAAAATAGAGGTTAAAGAACTCAAAAATGATCTTTCCAACTTTGTTAAATCCACTGATACTTTTCAAAAGATTATGGGATCACAATCTGGAATTTTTGACAAAGCTGGGATTGGATTTAAAAGTTCTCAAAAACAAAAACTTTATGAAAAAATTTTTATTCCAAAGAAACAAGAGGATAAGCCAAGATGCACCTTTTGCAAAAAGCTTGGACATACTTTTAAAAGATGTTACGCCAAGAAAAAGGAAGATAACATCAAGAAAGGATGTTCATATTGTGGTAAACCTGGACATCAAGATTCCATTTGTTATCACAAAAGAAAATTCCTCACAAGAGGACGGACTAACCAACAAGGACCCACCTCTATATGGGTACCTAAGTCACTATTAAACTCAAACTCAGGTACATCCTCTGATCAACAAAAGAAGGCCTTGGTTCTTGGACAGTGGCTGCTCAAGGCATATGACAGGGGATAGAGATTGCTTTATTTCATTGGAAATAAAGGATGGAGGATCGGTCACATTCGGAAATAACGATAAAGCTCAAATAAAAGGTAACGGTATCATTGGTAATAAAAATTCTGCCAAAATTGAAAATGTTCAATATGTAGATGGTTTAAAACATAACTTGCTTAGCATTAGCCAACTTTGTGATAATGGTTTTGAAGTTATTTTTAAACCCAATCTATGTGAGGTTAAACACTCATCCTCGGGTAGAGTTTTCTTTTCCGGTTTTAGAAAAAAGAATTTATATGAGCTATATCTTGATGATTTGCCTACTGAATCTTCTTTTGTATCCATTGAAAAGGATAAATGGGTATGGCACAAACGGGCTGGTCACACAAGTTTAAACACTATTTCTAAATTGTCTAAATTAGAATTAGTTAGAGGCCTTCCAAAAATTGATTTTGAAAAAGACAAAATTTGTGAAGCTTGTGCCAAAGGAAAACAAGTAAAAAGTAGCTTTCATTCTAAAAATATTGTTTCCACAAACCATCCTCTTGAGCTACTTCATATTGATCTTTTTGGTCCTATTAAAACTCATAGCCTTAGTGGAAAAAGGTACGGATTTGTAATTGTTGATGACTTTTCACGCTTTACTTGGGTTTTATTTTTAAAACATAAAAATGATGCCTTTGAGGCTTTTCATTATTTTTGTAAAAAGATCCAAAATGAAAAGGGATCAAAAATTATCTCCGTAAGAAGTGACCATGGAGGTGAATTTGAAAATGAATCTTTCAAAAATCTTTTTGATGAAAATGGTATTTCTCACAATTTTTCTTGCCCAAGAACTCCTCAACAAAATGGAGTTGTTGAGAGGAAAAATAGAACTTTGCAAGAAATGGCTAGAACTATTTTGAATGAAGCCAACATTGAAAAATATTTTTGGGCTGAAGCAATTAATACCGCTTGTTATGTTTTAAATCGTGTATCCATTAGAAAGATTTTAAACAAAACCCCATATGAACTATGGAAAGGAAGAAAACCAAACATCTCATATTTTCATATATTTGGGTGTTATTGTTACATTCTAAACAATAAAGAAAATTTGGGAAAGTTTGATTCAAAATCAGACAAAGGATTATTTTTAGGATACTCCACTTCGTCTAAAGGTTATAGAATATATAATCTTAGGACTCAAATTGTGGAGGAATCCATGCATGTTATTTTTGATGAGTTTGATGACTTGTGCTTAGAAAAAATTGATAAATCTGAGGAAGATGAACCTTCATCCTCCAACGCACCCAGTCCAAACGAAGAGAACGAATCTGCTCCAACCTCTCAACAACCTCCACGAGGATGGAAGACAGTCACGTATCATCCTCCAGATCTGATTATTGGAGACATGGCTGATGGTGTAAGAACCAGACAGTCTCTACGAGGAAATGCAACAACCATGGCTATGATTTCACAAATTGAACAAAAAAATATTGATCAAGCTATTTGTGACAAATCATGGGTTGAAGCCATGATGGAAGAACTCTCACAATTTGAAAGAAACAAGGTATGGAACCTTGTACCTCCTCCACTTGAAAAATCCATCATTGGAACAAAATGGATTTTCAGAAACAAACTGAATGAGGATGGAGAGGTAGTAAGAAACAAAGCAAGGCTTGTTGCTCAAGGATACAATCAACAAGAGGGAATTGACTACGATGAAACATTTGCACCGGTTGCAAGACTAGAAGCCATACGCATCCTCCTAGCATATGCCACCCATAAAGGCATAAAACTATACCAAATGGATGTCAAAAGTGTTTTTTTGAATGGATTCTTAAATGAGGAGGTTTATGTCAAACAACCTCTTGGATTTATTGATGAAAAGAAGCCAAACCACGTATTCAAACTCTCAAAAGCTCTTTATGGATTGAAACAAGCTCCTCGAGCTTGGTATGAGAGGTTAAGCTCCTTTTTTAAGGAAAATGGATTCATTAGAGGACAGATTGATACTACTCTCTTCAAGAAAACATCTTAGGAAGATTTATTAATTGTCCAAATTTATGTGGATGACATAATTTTTGGATCCACTAATGAAGAGATGTGTGAAGAATTTTCAAATCTTATGCAAAGTGAGTTTGAAATGAGTATGATGGGTGAGTTGAAATTTTTTCTTGGTTTGCAAATCAAACAACTCAAAGATGATATTTTCATCTCACAAGAAAAATACACTAAAGATCTTCTCAAAAAATACAACATGAGTTCAGCCAAGAGTATGGGAACTCCTATGCACCCATCCTCCACGCTTCACAAAGATGATGAAGGAACTCCAATTTCTGAGAAAGAGTATAGAGGGATGATTGGATCCTTATTATACTTAACCGCAAGTAGACCGGACATAGTCTTTGCTGTAGGTCTTTGTGCAAGGTTTCAATCCTCTCCCAAAGAATCTCACCTTACAGCAGTTAAGAGGATTCTAAGATACCTTGTTGGAACAATAAACTTTGGAATCTGGTATGAGAAAAGCTCAGATCTTGATCTCATAGCCTACTGTGATGCTGACTATGCGGGAGATAAAGTTGAAAGGAATAGCACAAGTGGAGCTTGCCAAATTCTTGGTAAATCCCTAATCAGTTGGTCATGCAAGAAATAATGCACCATTGCCCTATCAACTACAGAGGCTGAATATGTATCAGCTGCACAGTGCTGCTCACAATTGCTGTGGATTAAGAATCAACTAGAGGATTATTCTTTAAGGTACGCAAAAATTCCCATCCTCTGTGATAATACAAGTGCTATAAATCTTTCTAAAAATCCAATTCAGCACTCTAGATCTAAGCACATTGAAATTAAACACCATTTTATAAGAGATCATGTTCAAAAGGGTGACATTGAATTAATTTTCATTGACACTGAAAATCAATTGGCTGACATTTTTACGAAACCTCTTCAGGAGGATCGTTTCAAAAATATTTTGGAAAAACTTTCTATCATTAATTTTTCTAAAATTAATTGATTTAGTGTTTTATCCATTGTATCATGACTGTAATTCTCTTATTTTAAATTGTTTAATTTTTTTTATTAATCTTTGAGTGTTTTATTGAATCTGGTTGTGTAAGTAAGCCTTTCTTTTAAGTTAGAAAAGGTGAGAGGACGGGAAATACACTCAGAGGATACAGTTTCCTCTTTTGGGAATCTCCTTGAATCACGCAAGCACGCGCCTCTCTCCCTATTGGCCGTTTGCGTGGCGTGTTCCCCTTGGCTGCTGCATTAAATGCACAGACGGCCTTGCCTGTCCGTTCTCCCACGTTCCTAAAGTCTAGCGCCTCCATCATCATGACAGCCTAGGGAAATGTCTTACGCCTCCTCCTTTGAATTGTCAATTCAGCTTCCATCCTCCTCTACTTAATGCTTCAATCTTCTCTCCTCTTCATCCTTCAAACCTCATTCAAAAAATCAGAACTCATCTTCCTTTTGTGTTTCTCTTCAGGAGGATCAATTTGAATTTATTTTAGAAAAACCGTTTGTTGTTACCCATGCATCAATATCTAAATAAAATTGGATAAATTTTTTTTTTCTCTCTTATTTTTCTTTTCCTTATTTTTTTATCTTTATCTTTAGTTTTTATTTTTTATTTTATTTTATTTTAATGTTTTTTATTTTATTTTAATATTTTTTATTATTTTACTTTTGTAAATTTTTTATTGTTTCTATTTTTTCGTCCTTCTCATGTCTGGCTCTTTAAAACTGCATCCTCCATCATATATGAGGATGAACCAAAAATTCAGAAAGTGAAAAGACCTTTGAACGTTTCTGATTGATGTCTCTCTCTCTCCTATACATCTTTTTCCAATGAGCATTAAATGCAAAACGGCTACTTCTCTCTTGAAACTTCAAACCTTCATTAACCCATAATGAATGTCTAATAACTCTTTTTCAATGCCTACACTATCCTTCAAATTCTTTGATCAAACCTCCAAACCACTCTTATCACTCAAAAACTCTGATCATTTACCCTCCTCTTGGTCTTGGAGTGGGTTACCAACCATCTTATCAACCTCCTCAACCCGATCCTCCTCGTCCTTCACCTTCATCCTCGTCTGACGAGCCATCCTCCTAAGAATAGCTTTATGACTCTTATTTTTTTGATGCTGCCAAATTCAGGGGGAGAATGATTATGATGTTTTGATGCTATGTTATTGCTGCCATATTTTGATTAAGTTGATTTGCTGTTTTGATTAAGTTGATGTAATGTTTTGCTGGACTATGCTTATTATGCAATTATAATTTTTTTTTACAAATTTTTAGTCCTTCATTCATATCCCTAGCATACATTCAGGGGGAGTATCATGTTTATCACTTAAAATTTTAAAAATTAAATACTCACTTGATTCAGGGGGAGCATAAACATTTAACATCATCATATTTAAAAATCATAATCTAAAGAATTTTGTCATCATCAAAAAGGGGGAGATTGTTGAGACAAAATCTCTCAATTGATTTTAATGATAACAAAATTACTTAAGAGATTATGATTGTGGTTAATACTAATCTGTGCTTTTGAGTGAATTATTAAAAGAAAACAGGTTAATCATCATTTAGAACAAAAGGAAGAAAAATCTGGATTAATTCATTAAGGTTTCAAGCTGGAGGATGGCCAGAACCTTGAGAGGATGGGTCTTCAAAGTTGAGATTTTCCATCCTCGCGGGAATAACGTTTTTAATCCATCAAAAGAGATCAAACCAGCATGAATAAGCAATTATATGAAGCATTTGATCAAAAGAAATCACAAGGCTAGCTATACAAGGTCCAAGGATAGCTTGTAGCTTTGGTATTCAAGAAGTGACATGTTTGCAAGTCTCCATGCCATGTGAAAAGGCTAAGGGCAGCCCTATATTTCACTCTTGAGTGATTGGAAAAATAAAGCAAAGTCAATATACTGAAAGGCAACTGCAAACAAGCTCAAAATAGAAGTCACAAGTCTTGAAGAATGAAAAAATCAAAAGGCTACACAAGACCAAGAGTAAAGACTACGCAGAGGATGGACTGCTAGGTCTAAGGATGGCTGGATGGCAATGTTGTAATTTCAGCACAAAGACCATTGGACAAATTTCTGCATCCTCCTCAACGGTCATGATGTTTTTAACACATGAAAGAGCTATCAAGGACTCTATAAAAAGGGCAGAAAGCTCTTCATTACAATACACACCAATATTGCAGAAAAAGATCAAGAATCATATCATTCATCTTAAGCAATATTCATCCTCTCTTCACACTTTCTCTATTCATACATTAGAGCTTTTGAAAAATCTTTTAGAAAGTGTTTTAGTTGAGAGAAATCAAATCATACTCATATTACTCTGTAAATTTTCAAGTTAGTTGAACTTGAAAACATTTGAAAGTTGATTGTAAGCTTGGTGAAGCTTGAGAATACACAAAGTGTAATCATCCTCTGCAAGAGGCTGATCAGTTGATCTTTAGTGAAATCTCACAAGGTTGTGAGGACTGGACGTAGCCATCATTGGGTGAACCAGGATAAAATTTGTGTGTCTATCTCTTTACATATTCTTGCACTTATTCTGAGTTTACTTAAAAAGTTTGAAAAAACCATTTTCCAGATCGCATCCTCACTGAGAGGACAGAAACTCATACACTTTGAAAACAATTTTTAAACCTCAAAATCCCTATTCAACCCCCCTTCTAGTGATTTTTAGCTCCATCATTAACAACTAAAATATAAAATAATACCACATCTAATTGCACAAATTTATTAGTCAATTTTAGATTAATTTATAAAAAAATAATAATAATAATAATAAATAAATAACTAAATAAATAAATAAGTAAATAAATAAATAAATAAAGAGATAAAGAGAGTTTTAGAACTATCAAGCTATACCATTTATGCTCTAACAACTCAAAGATTTAAAAGATGTTAAATCTAATTAATTTTTTTTATATAATATTTTATTGTATTTTTTTATAAAATTTGATTTTTATTTATGAAGGAAATTAACTTTTTTTTTAATAAAATAGAGTAACTAACTTTAAAATGGGCTGAATGTTTTTTTGTTAAAGATCCAAGCCCAATATTAAGAAAAAAAAACAACAGCAAAAGAAGGGTTAAAAAAAATAGAAACCCTAGTTGAGGGTACGCAGCCGTTTAATCTGAAGCAAACAACAGAAAACCATCTAAACAAAGCCTGATTAGTTCTAGTCTCCAAACCATTCCTCAATCTTCCTCCCTTCTACCTCTCATTATTCATGCTGTTCTGAAAGTAGATGGGTTAGCGGCAGACACCATAGGATTGGTCGTCCGATGGCCGTGAAGTTGGTCGACCGGTACTGTGATGTACCGTGAGGTTGGCCGGCAGATGGCCGTGAGGTTGGCGGCATGCGCCGTGAGGTTGGCCGTGAGGAAAGGAAAAAAAGGAACCAGAAAAATGGCGATGTAGACTACGACGGCGGTAACGGTGACATCATCACAGGTTCAATTTTTTTAGTTTTTTCTTATGTTTGTTTATACTGTTAACTTACTTTTACTAAAAAACTTCACATTTTCTATATATAAAAAAAGAATAATAATAATAAACAAGAACATCTGTAGAGAAAACAAAAATTACCTCAACTTCTGTTTCTGATTTCGTTTGCTGCTATTTGGCTTCGTTTTTCTTCCTTATTGATATGTGTTTTTTTTTCAATAGTGTTAATCTCAGATCTATAAAAAAAATAAATGCCCCCCTTTATGATTTTCGAAATCAAAATTTATAGGCTAAAGTGGTAAAACCTTTAATTCATTAGATAAAATTAAGCTCTGGACATTACATTGTTTTATAAATTTTAACTGGATTTTGAATTGTTTTTGGAACAAATTGGAAACAATGTACAATTGAGGAAAAAATATTTTTCACCTTTTCAAGGAATACACAGATTTTACTAATTTGTAGCATGTTTGTTATTTTGTTATTTTGTGATTTTGCTGAGATGTGTTATTGTTCTGCAGAAAATGGCTTTGTGTTGCTGAGATGTGTTATTGTTCTGCAGAAAATGACTTTGTGTTGAGTACAATGAGGAACATGTTGCGTGAACATCTGCTTTTGAGTGAACTGCAAACTGTGTTGGCAGGTGGCAGGCATGGCAGGGCTGATTCAATGGCTAATAGGGCTGACTAAATGGCTAATAGGGCTGACTAAATGGGGCTAACTAAATGATCTCATAAAATAATTATATACTTTATGAGATATAATTGTAAAATGCAAATTTGCCATCAGATTTTCTTTTTTAGATTTTTTATTTATAATAATTAAACTCGGACAAAATTGAGGTGCTACAGCTGCCCCTATTTAATTATATTTTACTAGTAAAAAAATAATTAAATATAAGGACCTAAATTTTGTATAAATGTAAATTAACTATAAAATGAAAATAGTTTCCTCATAAATAAAAACATGATCGTAAACAATTGGATACTGATGCGTAGAAAATGATGATATAAAATGATAGTCTCCAGGTTGGTTACCGATGCGTAGATTGACATTAATAAAACGATCATGTGAATAAAATGATCTTCGGATTGGATACCGATGCGTAGATCGACATTAATAAAACGATCATGTGAATAAAATGATCGTCTTCGGATTGGATATCGATGCGTATGCGTAGATCGACATTAATAAAACGATGATGTGAATAAAATGATCGTCTTCAGATTGGTTACCGATGCGTAGATCGACATTAATAAAATGATGACGTAACTAAAATGACGTAAATAAAACGATCAAAGAGAAAGAAATTTGCTTTTTTTTGTTATAAAAATATAAATAAATAAATAAATAAAATAAATAAAAAAAGAAAAGAGAAATATGTTATGGTAATTGCAACGCAAACGTATAATGAATAATGTGACACAAAATTTGTTGAGTATAAATAAAATATAGATATAAGATATGTATGACTCATTCATTATGCATTGCACAAGGTTGTTGAGTATATTTAAAATATGAATGAAGATTCCATAGATCATGTGTGACTACATGGAAAATGTAAGATGCATGCAATGTAAGTAAATTCTTTTATTTTTTATTTTTATGGTTCCCTGATCCTTATGCGACTTTATACACTTACAAGATTCAATGGAGATAACAATCGTTCTTTGTGTGATGACTCTAGTATATCTTGTATGACTTTCCCTTTTTCGAGGCGAATGCATTGTTTAAAATAGTTACTTTTTTTATACCACATATATGTTGAGAATCTATCGAGTTCCCGTGTATATATTTTTCAAGTGTCAAAATAATTAAAATGTTTTATTTTATTTTATTTTATATTTACACATATTTCAGATTCCAAAAATTTATTATCATAAAATAACATTTTTGAAAAATACTAAAACCAAAAACATGAGGCTGAATCAACTTAGAAAGAGGATAATGTATAGCATCGAATGACAAGATTGGAAACTGTACATTCATTAATTTGAGAATAATACAATTGAACTAAAGGTTACAATGTAGGGATGAATGTGTTTAGCTTTAGTTGGAGAGATAACAACGCTAGTCATTCCTGTAATTTAGAACTTCTAAGAATAATAAATGCCCCAGTTTGAACCACTTGATCTGTTTGTTATCCCTAACTTTTGCATGGACTGCTCTTTCAAGTTTTCAATCCATCGGGATGCTCTAATTTTTGCCTAGGTCGCCTTTTCAGGTTTTCGACCTAGCGAGCCCATTTTTCATTATTATTATTATTTTTATTTATTTATTTATTTATTTATTTATTTATTAAGCATAATACTTTTTGACTGCATCAGAGTTTATTGGAAGTGGAAGCTCATCTCCATCCATTTCTGCAAGTATTAGAGCTCCCCCAGAGAAAGCTTTTTTCACAACATACGGTCCTTCGTAGTTCGGGGTCCATTTTCCACAAGAATCCCTTTTGATGGGCAATATTTTCTTTAACACTAAGTCTCCTTCTTGAAACTCTCGAGGACAAACTTTTTTGTCATATGCTTTTTTAAGTCTTCTTTGATATAGCTGGCCATGACACAAAGCTATCATCCTCTTCTCTTCTATGAGATTCAATTGGTCATATCGTGATTGAACCCACTCAGCCTCTTCTAGTTTTGTTTCCATCAAGACTCTGATCGAGGGAATTTCAACTTCAATGGGAAGTACCGCTTCCATTCCGTACACCAATGAGAAAGGGGTTGCCCCTGTTGAGGTTCGGACAGAAGTTCTGTAGCCATGTAATGCAAAGGGAAGCATTTCGTGCCAATCCTTATATGTCTCCACCATCTTTTGTACGATCTTCTTGATATTTTTATTTGCTGCTTCTACAGCCCCATTCATTTTTGGACGATATGGAGAAGAATTATGGTGCTGAATTTTGAAATTATCACACAACTCCTTCATCATTTTATTATTCAGATTGGTCGCATTGTCGGTGATGATCTTATTTGGCAAGCCATATCGACAAATCAATTCCTTTTTGATGAATTTGGCAACCACACTTCTCGTCACATTGGCATAAGAAGCAGCTTCAACCCATTTTGTGAAGTAATCAGTAGCTACTAAGATAAATCGGTGCCCATTTGAAGCTTTAGGCTCGATGAGTCCAATAACATCCATCCCCCACATTGAAAATGGTCATGGTGATGTTAAAACGTTCAGAGAGGTGGGCGGTACATGTACTTTGTCAGCATAGATTTGACATTTATGACATTTCTTTACGTAACGACAGCAATCGGACTCCATGGTCAACCAATAGTAGCCAGCCCTTAAGATTTTTTTCGCCATAGCGTGCCCATTTGCATGAGTTCCGAAAGAACCTTCGTGAACCTCTTGAATGATTTTCTCTGCTTCCGCTTGATCCACGCATCTGAGGAGAACCATATCATGATTTCTCTTGTAAAGCACCTCACCATTTAAGAAGAAGTTCATTGACAACCTCCTTAAAACCCTTTTTTCGTTCTCTGAAATACCCAATGGATAATCCTTATTCTTGACATAGGATTTGATATCATGAAACCATGGCTTGCTGTCGGACTCTTCTTCTATTGATAGACAATATGCAGGTTTATCCCTTTGTTGAATTTTTATGACTGGCACGTCCTGACCGGTGCTTATTTTGAACATTGACGACAATGTGGCCAGGGCATCAGCTAATTGGTTTTCTTCTCGAGGGATATGGTGAAAAGTAATCTTCTCGAATTGTTCTGTCAATTCTTTGATATGGGTTTGATACGGAATCAATTTGGAGTCTCGCGTTTCCCATTCTCCTTTCGTTTGATGGATGACCAACAATGAATCTCCATACACCTCGAGAATTTTTGCTTTTGATTCAATAGCAGCTTTAATGCCCATAACACATGCCTCGTATTCTGCAATATTGCTTGTGCAGTCAAAACACAACCTAGCAGTAAATGGAGTTAACTGGTTCTCTGGGGAAATCAAAATGGCTCCAATTCCATGTCCTAATGCATTAGAAGCACCATCAAACACCAATGTCCACTTTTCTCTATCAGATGATTCAGTCTCTTCAAATAAAGTCATTATGCCTTCATCGAGGAATTCACACTGCATTGATTGATAATCTTCTACAGGTTGTTGGGCCAAGTACTCTGCCAGGGCGCTTCCTTTGATAGCTTTTTGTGTAACCTATACCAAATCATATTCTGATAACAACATCTGCCAACGAGCAATCCTTCCAGTAAGAGCAGGTTTCTCAAAGATGAACTTAATTGGGTCCATTTTGGATACCAACCAAGTTGTATGACATAACATGTATTGCCTCAATCGACGAGCAGCCCATGCTAATGCGCAACATGTTCGTTCAAGGAGTGAATACCTTGTTTCACAGCTAGTGAACTTTTTGCTCAAATAATAGATAGCATGTTCTTTCTTACCGGATTCGTCATGCTGCCCCAATACACAACCCATTGACTCGTCAAGTACAGTTAAGTACATAATAAGTGGTTTCCCAGGAACAGGAGGCACTAAGATTGGAGGTTTTGACAAGTACTGTTTAATCTTTTCAAAAGCTCTTTGACAATTCTCATTCCATTCAACCTTTTGGTCTTTGTGCAACAACTTGAAAATTGGCTCGCATGTAGCGGTGAGAAATAAATATAAAAGAAGTCAAAAAATTTGCACAATTAATTATATTAGGCTTGACTCTCTAACAGTCCCCAGTGGAGTCGCCAGCTGTCGCGGCCTAAAATTTCGAGTGTTTCTCGAATTCAATGGAGTCGCCACCAAAGTTTATTTTAAAATAGGGAAAATATTGGAAAACCCTTAAAAATAAATAAAAATAAAAAAATGGTCTTTGAAACCAAATTTTGAGTTCGGGAGTCGATTATGCGTAGGGAAGGTATTAGCACCCTACGACATCCGTTAACAAAACGGTTACCTATAATTAATTGTGCAAAAATTAATATTAACTTAAATATATTTATTTCTCTTTTTTAAAATGCAAATATAATATTTGTATGAAAGTAATCTAATGATAAATATACATGTAAAATATAGATAGAAAAAAAGTTTTTGTTATTATGCTTGACAAGAGTACGATCTTGCTCCTACGTATCTCCCGGTGCGATGGAGAAATCAAAGCTACGTAGTTCTTGGGTAGAAAATGCGGATGTGTTGATTGTTTTTAAAGAAATTGTGTTTTGTTGTTGATACAAAAAATTATTTTGAAAAAAGAAATTGTTTGATTTAAATAATAATTTAAAATGCAAGTTTTAAGACTATCTAGTCGTACGACTCGTGTCTCAAAAAATTTAAGGAGTAAAAAGATGTCACATCTAATTTAATCATTTTAAGAATATTTTTATCATTTTTTATTTTAAATATTAAGTTTTAAAATTTGTCAAATAATACAACTTGTGTATCAAAAAAACAAGGAGTAAAAAGATGTCACATCTAATTTAATCCTTTTAAGAATAAATTATCATTTTTCGGTTTTAAATACTAAGCTTTAAAAATATCAAGTAGTATTAAAAATTTAAGGAGTAAAAAGATGTCACATCTAATTTAATCCTTTTAAGAATAAATTATCATTTTTCGGTTTTAAATACTAAGCTTTAAAAATATCAAGTAGTATTAAAAATTTAAGGAGTAAAAAGATGTCACATCTAATTTAATCCTTTTAAGAATAAA
>JBBPBP010009779.1:54611389-54661537 GCA_037974735.1 Cicer chorassanicum | reverse complement strand
AATTATTCCTTTTCCCATTTTGAATAGAAAATATCATGAGTTTTATTTTAAAAAATAAGGGACTATTTAAAAAAAAAAAAAATGAAGAACAAAATTGAAAATAAAGATTTTTCCCAACAAACTATGCCATGTCATTTTCATTAATAATATGACATTGTTGGCTTAGAGTCTTAGACTATCGTGGATTATTTACAAATATAAATATTGTTAGTTTAAATATTTTATTATGAATTCGAACTCCACATATGGCACAATTGCTAGTTAGCATAAAATTCATTGATTAAATGTAAGCTTAATTTTTCCAAATTCATTATTTTTAGTCCAAATCAGCAATGGTGCTGTGAAATAGATAGTCTAAAATTCTAGATTTACAAATAAGTAGACTTAATTTTTATTTCAATTAAAATATGAGATAAAAGATTAAAAAAAGTAAAAATTAGCTTATTGCTTTTCATTTCCTATAATTATTGAGTGTTAATATATAATTTGATATGCAATAGGCCGAAAGCGAAAGGGGAGATGCAGCTTCGTCAATTGCATGCTATATGAATGAAAATGATGTTTCAGAGGAAAAAGCAAGAAAACATATCCAAGACATTATAAACAGTGCATGGAAAAAGATTAATGGACACTGCTCCACAAGACTAGTGGCTTCGATGGAACCATTTCTTAATCAAGCCAGAAATGCAGCACGTGTGGCCCACACACTTTACCTAAATGGCGATGGGTTTGGTATTCAAGATCGAGATATCAAAAAACACATTTTATCACTACTTGTTGAACCCTTTTAGTTTTTCTTTAGATAATTAGATAAATAATTGTTAGTTATCTTTTGTATAAGTTAGTTAGTGAATTTGTAGTAAGCTTGTTGAGGTTGTAAGCCAGCTGGTAACAACATAAGCTGATGTCCAAGTTTGTCAGCTCCCAAAGTTGATGAAGCTTACAGTGTCAAACCAACACTTTAAATACTATATGGCTGTGTGTAATCATTTACAATGAATAAAGTTCATAATATTTCCTTCAACTACATCTGTTCTATAAAAATTGGTATCAGTGAGCAAGGTTCGATTCTTAGATTTGTGAGCAATTCTTGTGAGTCAAGAAACCTGAGTGAGTGAAAACGTGAGTGAATCTTGAGAGTCGAGAAAACACAAGTGAGTGAGAGATAAACATGAGAGTTTGGAGACATGGCTGAAATTGGTAATGGACATTTTAACACAAGTTTATCCATTCTTGATGGAAAGAATTGGGATAGGTGGTGTACTGAAATACGTGTCATCTTCAATGTGCAAGATGTTGGTGATCTAGTTGGTGATGGATTTGATCCATTAGGAGAGAACCCCACAGAGGCTCAACGTACAACTCATAAGGAGTCAAAGAAGAAGGATCATAATGTTTTGTTTTTCATACATCAATGTGTGGATGCGAAGGTGTTTGATAAAATTGTTGAGGCGATCGCATCCAAATCTGCTTGGGATATATTAATTAAATGCTATGGTGGAGATGAAAAAGTCAAACAAAGTACATTTTCAATCTTTGAGAAGACAATATGAAATTTTGCAGATGAAAACTGATGAATCAATAACATGTTATTTTTCAAGATTGTTGAATTTGATCAATCAAATTAAAAGTTCAGGTGAGACATTAGCTGAGCAGATGATGGCTGAAAAGGTACTGTGCACACTGATGGGAATATTAGTAGTGACAATACTATGCATATTGAGGTGTCACTGTGCATAGTAACTTATCTTCACACTTTTGAACACAAGAAT
The DNA here is from genome assembly GCA_037974735.1 of Cicer chorassanicum. Taxonomy (NCBI): domain Eukaryota; kingdom Viridiplantae; phylum Streptophyta; class Magnoliopsida; order Fabales; family Fabaceae; genus Cicer; species Cicer chorassanicum. The sequence continues at coordinate 54,659,765 of JBBPBP010009779.1, read as the reverse complement.
CAACAAAGTTAGGCAAATAGTTAGACTCAATTTCTTGCCCTTTGTCTCTCAAATTTTGTTCCACTTCATCTTTCTTTTCTTTAATTTTCACTTTCTCTGTAACAGCCCGATTAATTTTTTTTAAATAAACTAAAATCAAATCCATAAATAAAGAAAGAAATACTTAGATAAAATATATAAGTCGTAACACAACGGCAAAGTCAACAAAATTACAAACAGCGGAAACGGTTTTGAAATGAAAGTCCAAAGTATTTAAACATAGAAAATACACCGAAGCTATGAGACCTATCAAACATAGCTCATACCTTTGGGGTATTTTCGGCAGACACCTGTACAAAAGCACTGCCCCAAGAATTTTAACTTCCCCACGTCACATCAAAACGTGGTACAAGGACCCATCAAAATAAAAGTCAAGTTGACAATATAAGGTATAGGTACAGTCTTCCAAAATGAAATAAATACACCCACAAAAAAAAGACATCTAGCCCCTATACAACCAATAATCTGATCATGCTACAAAAAACTATACAACCCGGGTGATCTCCACGCGCTTCGCAAAAATCCTTCTGACACTGCCACGGTCAGATAAGACTAACTACACTCTTGTCTCTAGGGTACTATCTAGTAGGACGATCCTGATTCTCATATGAAGGCAAAGCCTAGGTTTCCACAATAACTGTAAAGGTCACAAACCGAAATTAGCAAATATCACACAACATTTAAATTCTTAATGCACAAAATAACCTTTCAACTTAGCATACATCTAGAAAGCGTTTGCATATGCCAAATTCGCATAAACAAAGTTGAAAAATGAAGTTTTGGACAAAACTACACTGTCATATTCGAATACAATATCCTTGTATTCGAATATAGTGCTATTTCACAAGTCAGAAGCAAAAACAGCACAACTGCATTCAAATACAGACCTGTTGTATTCGAATACAGATGTGAAAATAGTGAAAAATGATGCACTTTTTGTATTCGAATACAACGTCCTCGTAGCCGAATGCAAGTGCGAAGTCAGTGGCAAAAATTTGATATCTGTATTCGACTACAAAATCCTCGTAGCCGAATACATGTGCGAATTCACAAGTCAATAGCTAAATCAACATAACTGTATTCGAATACAATTTTGTTGTATTCGAATACAACTGTCAAAATTACATATTTTAGGTTTTGAAAACGTTTTGAAATCATTCAATACTTTCAACACCAAGTCAATCAATCACACTTATCAATAACGGCACAATCACAAACAACAATCGAGTATGTATATACAACCATCACATTATACCAAACATGACTCGCGTGCCAAGCACCTTAATGCAATGCGTATATGCCAATGCACATGATTCCAGAATTCCAAACCAAAACCCTCCTCGAAAGGGCGTAAATCATAATTGTATCGTCTATCACAGGTCGACGTACTAATTACCGAGGTGCAATCTCTCACAGATCAACACGATTTACTAAAGTGTCGCCTCTCACATGCTTTACATTGTTTTCTAGAGTGCAATCTCTCACAGATCAGCAAATTCTAGAGTGCAATCTCTTACAAATCAACACGACGCGATAATCCCCGCAAGGATAAGATGAACCAACAATTCACATGACATCATCCCGTGGCCCATCCGGTCACCACTATCACCATGGGCTATCGCGGTAACCATGTACTATGAAAATGCATGAACATACTCTGACTCTTTTCACCACAACCATTAAGTAAATGCAGCTATTAAAAGATTCCTCATTTTTAATACTCATTTAACACTAATGATTTTTCAAATTCAACACAGAGCATACTCAAACATATTTAACTCATAGTCCTACAATTCACACCAAATCATATCGATTCATTTTTCCACAAAATCCACACATAAACACATCTCAAAATTCATAATATTAATTAGGATCACATCAATCACACCAAACATGAATCACCGCAACCCACACCTCAAACACATTAAATTCCACTTCTACAATTTCACCTATACATCTCAAACACATCAAATTTATTTTCCAAATTTTTACCCATAAAACACCAAATGAAAACTCCAAGTTGTTAAACATAAATAACCAAATTTCTTTTTCACAACTTCACATATAAGGTCCTTAATGCAACCTGAAAGTTTGGAAGGAGCCCTTACCTCAATGGTAGCTCTAACAACCTATTACGACACCGCGATTAATTCTGGTAAAAACTGTACTCGCGTCGTCGCTTCCAAAGTTGGCTCACTAGCACCGTAGCGTGACAAGGAGCAACTTTCCCTTCTATCACTTCGCGATATGGAGCTCAGAAGTCGAAGTAAAGTGAAGGTTTGTATTTGGTGGTTTTAGAAATCGCTAACACTTGGTTTCGAAAACAAAGAAAGAAGAAGAAGAAGGCGTACGCGGGCAGGGAGGGAAAATGTTTGCTTCTCCTCTGTTTCTAATTCTTCCTCCACTTAAACATATATATATATATATATATATATATATATATATATATATATATATATTTAAACCAAACCAACAAATATCTAAAACTCTCGCACACACATCTCAACTATTTTGATAAAAAAATATCTATTCTTGTTGCAACTCAATTGATAGGTAAAATTTTTAGCAACCAAAGATATTTTTAACAAAACAGTCCGATAATAAATTTTTCGTAACGTAAATAAATTATTTGTTGCCAAATAATTTTAAGCGGTCTCATAAGATATTTCTAGCATTTAACACACAAAATACCTACAAAATTGGCCAAAAAGCCTCTTAATTCAACATTAAAAACACCAAAATATAAAAAGTACAAATTAAAACTAAGGGTCTTACAATACTACCCCCTTAAAATTAGTTTCGTCCTCGAAACTACACGCCGATAAACAAATCTGGGTGTTGTTCCCTCATCTTGCTCTCCAATTCCCAAGTCGCATCTCTTGTAGTTGGGTTCCAAATCACCTTTACCAACAAAACATCTTTGTTCCTTAATCGCTTAACCTTCCTGTCATCAATTCTCACAGGTAGTACTTCGAATGACAAATTCTCCTTTAATTGTATTGTGTCCGGTCCAATCACATGCGATGAATCTGCAAGGTATTTCCTTAATTGCTACACATGAAACACGTTGTGAATATTGGACAATATTGGAGGCAAAGCAAGCCGATAAGCTACTAGTCCAATTGGTGTAGAAATCTGATATGGTCCAATAAATTTAGGAGTCAAATTCTTTGATTTCAAGGCTCTACCAACTCCAGTCGTAGGCGTGACTCTCATAAACACATGGTCACCCTGCTCTAATTCTAGAAGTTTGCAACGCTTGTCCGCATAACTCTTTTGACGATCTTGTGAAATCTTCATTTTCTCCTTTATCTTCTTTACCTTATCTGTAGTCTGTTGTACCATCTCAGGTCCTAAAATCATACTTTCACCGTCCTTATACCAACACAAAGGCGTTTGACACTTGCGCCCATATAAAGCCTCATATGGTGCCATTCCAATACTTGTGTGAAAACTATTGTTGTAGGTAAACTTAACCAACGGTGGTACACAAGCTCTACTATCTAGTACACAAGCTCATCCCAACTTCCTCTATCATCTAGTACACAAGCTCTCAAAAGATCTTCCAAGGATTGATTTGTTTTCTCAGTCTGTTTGTTAGTTTGCGGATGGTAAGTTGAACTCAACCTTATTTTCGTTCCCAACGCATCATGCAATGCTCCCCAAAAGTGCGACGTGAATTTAGGATCACGGTATGATACAATGTAGATCTCAGTTAGCTTATCTACCTTATAGGTGGTCTTCACTTGTAAGAAGTGTGCAGATTTAGTGAATCGATCCACTATCACCCATATAGAATCATTCTTTCTTCTTGTTTTCGGCAATCCAGTTATAAAGTCCATGGAAATGCTGTCCCACTTCCACTCATGTATATCTAAAGGTTGCAACATTCCAGCAAATCGTTGATGTTCCACTTTCGCTTTCTGGCAAGTTAGACAAGTTGACACATATTCTGCTACATGCCTTTTCATTCCTGGCCACCAATAATTCTGCCTCAAATCCTGATACACAAATTGCTTTCCTCAGATCTGCAACTTCTGGTACACAAATTCTCCCATTACATCCCAAAATATTATCTGGCACAATCTTAAACTCAGTCGTTTTCCCTTGCACTATGATATTCCTCTTCTCTTGAATTAAAGCGTCATTTTGAAAATTTGCAATGTCTTCAAGTAGTCCACTCGAAATCTTAATCATTCCGAATTTCAAAATTGTCGGTGCAAACTCTACGTTCAAGTGTAGGTATCTGAATGCTTCCCATAACTCTTCTTGTCTAGCCATGATTGTTGAAGACACTGATACACTCCGTCTACTCAATGCATCAACCACTACATTGGCCTTCCTAGGGTGGTATTGCTATGTGAAATGAAAATCTTTGAGAGTCTCCATCCATCTTCTCTGACGCATGTTGAATTCCTTCTGATCAAACAGATATTTCAAACTTTTATGGTCACTGAACACTGTGAACGTGCATCCATATAAGTAGTGCCTCCAAATCTTCAATGCAAAAACTACAACAGCAAGCTCTAAATCATGAGTAGGATAGTTCCTTTCATGAATCTTCAATTGTCTAGAGTCGTAAGCTACAACTTTCTTGTGTTGCATCAGAACACATCCCAAACCTTGGTGAGACGCTTCACAGTAAACTTCATATGGTTCTTCTGGTTGAGGTAAGATCAAGACTGGTGAGGTTGTCAACTTTTCCTTTAGAAACTGAAAATTTTCCTCACACTTCTCCATCCATGCAAAAGGTTGATCCTTTTTAGTAAGTTGCATCAACGGAGCTACAATCTTCGCAAAACCTTCAATGAACCTCAAACGATTCACACAATCCATAGCAATGAAGGAATGGGTTGCCCCCGAATCAAAAAATGCATTTAGAGTGTTACCTGCAATCTCACAGTCACGTTGAATCAGATTGCTAGATGGATTTCCAGCTTCAATACTCACGCAATAAATGCGTCCTCTAGCAGTAGGACGAGTAGCCCTAGTTACATTCACAACTGGTTCCACCTTTGGAGCTTTACAATCCCTTGAATGTACCTTGGTTTCTGGGCAATTGTAGCAAATGGGACTTTTAGAGTTACAAACATTAGCATAATGTCCCTCTTCCCACATCAGAAACATCGAGTCACTTGCCCCACTTGTCTTCCAAAGTTCTGGTTTCCTGGGTGATTCGGACCCCTGTTGTTGTTTGTGGTCGGTTATAGGGCTTAGCAACTTGTTTCCCTTTGTTGCCCTGATAACTCACTCGACTAGGCCCTCCTGAATTAAAATTCCCTCCTCGACTAGCTCTCTTATTTTTCATATCCTCAACTTCTCTACATTTTTCCACAAGGACTTGGAAATGTTGAATTCCCAAGGGTAAGACAGAGTCTTGAATCTCATACTTCAATCCGGCTTGGAAGCGATGACACATGAATGGTTCATCAACCTCTTCACGGTAAAACCTGAAATTCCTCGACAACGATTCAAACTTAGCGGCATATTCGCGCACAGTCATATTCCCCTGATGAAGTTTTAGAAAATCATCACCTATCTTAGTCCTGGTGTTCATCGGAAAGTATTTGTCTATAAACTTCCTTTTGAATGATTCCCAGTTCACCTCCTCGTGAGCTGGTCCCATCAACAATCTTGTACTCCTCCACCAATACTCAGCATCCCCCAGCAGCAGATAAGTGGCATAGTTGACCTTCATTCCTACCTGACAATTAATCATCTAAAAGATCTTTTCCACTTCTTGGATCCACTGATCCGCTTTCTTGGAATTCTCATCACCCTTAAACTTGGGAGGATTGTAACGACGAAAGTCCTCTAATCCCCTTGACTCAGCGACACGAATCTCTCTTTCTCTTTTCTCTAGATCCCGTAGGGTCTTGGTAGCAGTCTGTGCAGCAACAGAAGTAGCCATGTTATTCATAGCTTCCGCCATTTGGTCATCTCTATTAACGTTGACTCTTGGAGCGTCATTCCTTCTTGGAGGCATTGTTTTGTATAAAACCAACATCAGGAAGAAATCATAACACCCCTTAGAAGAATTCCAAAAGACATCTTTCGACTATACCAACACAAAACTACACCGAACCCGACAACTTGGACAAATCACCCCGACGCATGATCAAATAACTACCCCCCCCCCCACCCAAGAGATTGACCTACAATCTATAACCAAACCTCTGATACCACAACTGTAACAACCCGATTTTTATTTATTTAAAATAAACTAAAATCAAATCCATAAATAAAGAAAGAAATAATTGGATAACAGATATAAGTTGTAACACAACGACAAAGTCAACAAAATTACAAACAACGGAAACAGTTTTGAGACCTATCAGACATAGCTCATAGTCCTACAATTCACACCAAATCATATCGATTCATTTTTCCACAAAATCCACACATAAACACATCTCAAAATTCATAATATTAATTATGAACACCAATCACACCAAACATGAATCACCACAACCGACACCTCAAACACATTAAATTCATTCTCCACAAAACTACACCTCAAACACATCAAATTTATTTTCCAAATTTACACCCACAAAACACCAAATCAAAACTCCAAGTTGTTAAACATAAACCACTAAATTTCTTTTCCACAACTTCACATCTAAGGTCCTAAATGCAACCTAAAGATTTGGAAGGAGCCCTAACCTCAACGGTAGCTCTAATACCACAATCGTAATAGCCCGATTTTTTTTATAAAATAAACTAAAATCAAATCCATAAATAAAGAAAGAAATACTTGGATAAAATATATAAGTCGTAACACAACGACAAAGTCAACAAAATTACAAACAGCGGAAAATTTTTTGAAATGAAAGTCCAAAGTATATAAACAGAGAAAATACACAGGGCTATGAGACCTATCGGACATAGCTTATACCCCTGGGGTATTCTCGGCAGACACCTGTACAAAAGCACTGCCCTAAGAATTTTAACTTCCCCACGTCACACCAAAAAGTGGTACAAGGACCCATCAAAATAAAAGTCAAGCTGACAATATAAGGTATAGGTATAGTCTTCTAAAATGAAATAAATACACCCACAAAAGAAAGACATCTAGCCCTTATACAGCCAATTAATCCGATCATACTACAAAAAACTATACAACCTGGGTGATCTCCACGCGCTCCGCAAAAATCCTTCAGACACAGCCACGGTCAGATAAGACTAACTACGCTCTTGTCTCCAGGGTACGAACTGGTAGGACGATCCTGATTCTCATATGAGGGCAAAGCCCAGATTTCCACAATAATTGTAAAGGCCACCAGCTGAAATTAACAAATATCACATAGCATTTAAATTCTTAATGCACAAAATAACCTTTCAACTTAGCATACATCTAGAAAGGGTTTGCAAATGCCAAACATGCATAAACAAAGTTGAAAAATGAAGTTTTGGACAAAACTGCACTCTCGTATTCGAATACAACATCCTTGTATTCGAATATATTGCTATTTCACAAGTCAGAAGCAAAAACAGCACCACTGTATTCGAATACAAACCTGTTTTATTTGAATAACGATGCGAAAATAGTGAAAAATCCTTCACTTTTTGTATTTGAATACAACTTCATCGTAGTCGAATAAAAGTGCGAAGTCATAGGCAAAAATTTGATATCAGTATTCGACTACAACATCCTCGTAGCCGAATACAAGTGCAAATTCTCAAGTCAATAGCTAAATCAGCATAACTATATTCGAATACAATCCTATTGTATTCGAATACAACTGTGAAAATTACAAATTTTTAGTTTTGAAAACGTTTCGAAATCATTCAACACTTTCAACACCAATTCATCAATCACAAATAACAATCGAGTATGTATATGCAACCATCACAGTATACCAAACATGGCTCGCGTGCCAAACACTCTAATGCAATACGTATATGCCAATGCACATGATTCTGGAATTCCAAACCAAAACCCTCCTCGAAGGGGCGTAAATCATAATTGTACCGCCTATCACAGGCTGAAGTACAAATTACTGAGGTGCAATCTCTCATGGATTAGCACGATTTACTAAAGTGTCGCCTATCACAGGCCTTACACTGTTTTCTAGAGTGCAATCTCTCACAAAACAGCACGAAGCGATAATCCCTACAAGGATAAGATGAACCAACAATTCACATTGCATCATCTCGTGGCCTATCCGGTCACCACTATCACCATGGCCCATCGCGGTCACCATGTACTATGAAACTGCATGAGCATACTCTGACTCTTTTCACCACAACCATTAAGTAAATCCAGCTATTAAGAGATTCCTCATTTTTAATACTCATTTAACACTAATGATTTTTCAAATTCGACACAGAGCATACTCAAACATATTTAACTCATAGTCCTTCAATTCATACCAAATCATATTGATTCATTTTTCCACAAAATCCACACATAAACACATCTCAAAATTCATAATATTAATTATGAACACATCAATCACGCCAAACATGAATCACCACAACCCACACCTCAAACACAATAAATTCCACTTCTACAATTTCACCATAAACACATATAATTCATTCTCCACAAAACTTCACCTCAAGCACATCACATTTATTTTCCCAATTTTCACCCATAAAACACCAAATAAAAACTCCAAGTTGTTAAACACAAACCACCAAATTTCTTTTCCAAAACTTCACATATAAGGTCCTAAATGCAACCTAAAAGTTTGGAAGGAGCCCTTATCTCAACGGTAGCTGTAACAACCGATTACGGCACCGCGATTAATTCTGGTAAAAACTTCGCTCCCGTTGTCACTTCCAAAGTTGGCTCACTAGCATCGCAGCGTGGCAAAGAGCAACTTTCCCTTCTGTCACTTCGCGAGATGGAACTCAGAAGTCGAAGTAAAGTGAAGGTTTGTGTTTGGTAGTTTTGGAAACCGCTAACATTTGGTTTCGTAAACAAAGAAAAAAGAAGAAGAAGGCGTACGCGGGCAGAGAGGGAAAATGTTTGCTTCTCCTCTGTTTCTAATTCTTCCTTCACTTGTAACATATATATATATATATATATATATATATATATATATATATATATATATATATATATATATATTTAAACCCACAAATATCTAAAACTCTCACACACACGTCTCAACTATTTTGATAAAAAATATCTATTCTCGTTGCAACTCAATTGACAGGTAAAATTTTCAGCAACCGAAGATATTTTTAACAAAACAGTCCGGTAATAAATTCTTCGTAACGTAAATAAATTATTTCTCGCCAAATAATTTTAAACGGTCTCAAAAGATATTTCTGGAACTTAACACACAAAATACCAACAAACTCTTCCATGATGAGATCACCTGTCTGTTTTACTCACAAACTATTCACTTAAGACATTCATTTGTGTATTCAACATCTTTGTAAAGTGACTCATAAGATAAGTGATTCCAGGAGAAAAGAGGTTTGGTTCACTTCCACACATGATTTAAAAATCAACAAATCAACATGTACCACATTAATCAAGCAAATAACAAGAACAAGTAAAGAAGATAAAAGTAAGGCCCTCACCACTCACTAAGTGTTTACACTCAAGAAATGTATCACTCGTGTATATCACTCAATGATGGCTTTTTCAACGATGTGCACTCTTGTCTTTTTCCACTCAAACTCCTCTTCAAGTTCTTAAAAAGAACCCAAGCAAGAATCCAAACCAAAAAAATCCAAATACAATGTAACAAGTCCAAAAAAGCTTTCAACTCAAGAGTTTTAAGAAAAGAAAACTCTAAGACAAAACTAAGAGAATTTAAAATGACAAAGAAGACAAACTAAGTAAATGAAGACACAATCAAGTAGATTATCAAAGAAATAAGAAATATTATAACTAATAGATTAAGTGATCCAAATATACGAGTTGACAAATATGTGGGAGGTCAAGTACTAAGATAAAACTTGCAATGCCTAATAAAGACAATAATGATTGATGTATCAAAGTGAACCAATTCTAGATCTTTTTTTTGTAAAAAGTGTCTTTTTTCAATAAGTGCTTCTGTGCAGAATCACTTTTTCGAATAATTTATGTTTTCAGATTTTTCGCTGCATATTTTAATTCCTCCTAAAATTTTCGTAATCGAACATGTATAGAAGAAATAACATCAAAAATAATTTTGCAAATGAAATTTTAGATCAAAGAGAGTTGCAAGTGAAAATGATGAAATGCATTTTTTTTTTCTTCGAATTTTTTTCCAGCAACTTCAGATTTCGAATTTCACACAAACTGAAGCAAACAATCATCAAACTAAATCTTCCCGCACATACTCTTACACTTATAATCAACTAGCTACTCAAGATTACACAAAAACAAAGATCAAATGTCAAGAAATTAACCTTAAATTTCAAATTTTCCAAGAACTTTAAGATCATTAAAAACTTAAAAAAACATAATTTAAGAACAAATATTATCACTTGGTGACAAGCTCTTAATACCAAATGATGTGAATTTGGGTTGATTCCACAAGAAATGAAGGATTTACCTAGTGATTTCTTGAAATAAAGTGGTCAAATAAAGAAGAAAAGAAAGAAACAAACATGTGTTAGATGGAGAAGACACCACAATCAATAATGATTGATAAGCCAATGAATAATCGCCACAATGGTAAGGAAGTCATTGATAAGATTCAAGCAAGTTCTAATCTAAGAACTCAAAGATGAGATACATATCACTTACCATTCTCATGAGAGAAATTCTAATTCATTTCACACATTTCCAAAATGAGTCCCTTACAAGGTATTTAAAGAAGGATTTACCCTATTCCTAAAATGGGCCAAAAGAAAATTCTCTAGACTCATATTGGGCTTACGCCATTAAATTAAAATAATAACAATTCAAATTAAATACAAATAAAACTAAAAACTATTATAAAGTCTTCACTTGAAATATTCTTTTGTATTCCTCCTAATTACGTCATTTTAGGTCCTCATCAATGTGTGAAGCTTGTCAAAAGAGAAAACGAACAAAGAGTGTTTAATAGGGAAACTCAAATTGTGGAAGAGTCAATACATGTTAAATTTGATGACAAATAGCTTGACCGTAAGAAGTCAAAGCAAGTTGATGATAGTGCAGGTTGACTGGAATCAAAGGAAGCATATGCTGACAAACCAAAAGAACCTGAAAAATCAGAGGGTTTTTAGAAACAAGTGGGTTTTCAGAAACAAACTAAATGAAAAAGGATAAGTGATCAAAAATAAGACAAGACTTGTTGCACAAGGATATAGTCAGCACAGAGGCATTGATTATTGTTACATTTTCTTGAATAGCCAAGTTAGAAGCTATTTGTATCCTACTCTCTTTCGTTGCTTATAATAATATTACATTATTTTAAATGGATGTTTAAATTGCATTTCTAAATGGGTATATAAGTGAAGAAGTCTATGTTTAGCAACCCCTAGGTTTTGAAAGTTATGAATTTCTAGACCATGTACTAAAACTTAGGAAATCACTATATGATCTAAAACAAGCACCTATGTCATGATATAATAGACTAAGTAACTTTTTGCTTAAAAACAATTTTGGAAGAGGACTAGTAGAAAACACCCTATTTAGAAAATCAATTGGAGATAACATTCTTATCATTCAAATTTTTGTCGATGACATTATTTTTGGATCTACTAATGGCACTCTTTGTCAAGAATTTGCTAAGTTGATGCAGCTTGAATTTCAAATGAGTATGACAGGAGAACTTAAGTTCTTCTTAGAGATACAAATTCAACAAAATGAAAAAGGCATATACATTCATCAAACCAAATATACAACAGTACTTCTCAAAAAGTTTAAAATGAATGATTATAAACCTATGGCTACACCAATGCATCCTACATGTTCACTTGAAAAGGATGAATCAGTCCAGATGGTTGACCAGAAAACATATCGAGGAATGATTAGATAACTACTTTACCTTACTACCTCAAGACCTGATATAATGTTTAGTTTGTGTGTGCAAGTTTTCAGGCTGATCCAAGGGAATCTAATTTAACTGTTGCGAAGAGGATCCTTAGATACTTAAAAGGTACTACCAATGTTAGCTTATTCTACAAGAAATCTACTAAGTACAAATTAAGTGGCTAATGTGATGCTGATTATGTTGGAGACAAACTTGAAAGAAAAAGCACAAGTGGAAATTTCACATTTCTTGGTGAAAACTTAATCTCATGGTCAAGTAAGAGACAAAACATAATTGTTATGTCAATAGTATAGGTTTAGTACGTTTCAGCAACTAGTTGTAGTTCTCAATTTCTATTGATGAAACATCAACTAAAAGATGACAAGATTCTTGAGAGTAATATTCCCATATACTATGACAACACTGCTTCCATTTGCCTAACCAAGAACGAAATCCTACATTCTAGAGCCAAACCCATAAAAATCAAACATCACTTCATTAGGAACTTTGTTCAAACAGGAGTAATAAATATCTAGTTTGTAGACACTAAACACCAATGTGCTGACATATTCACAAAACCACTAGTTGAAGATAGATTTCAGTTCATTAGGAAAAATCTAAACCTTACCTTTATACTTGAATGATGTTGTGCTGAGCTTAGAGTAGTTCAGATTCATACATTTTTTTTAATGTTTTGTTCATATTAGGCTATGTTTTATGTTATGTTCATTATATTAGAAAAAGGGTGCCAAATACGTAAAAAAAAAGTTTCACTTTCAAGTGTTTTTCTCTGATGACAAAATGGGGAGAAAGATATTTGAGACCAATAATGTGGGGAAATAGTGAAAAAATTACTTGGACTTAGGGGGAGCCTTAAGTCATCGGGAGTCAAGTAATAAAAGAAAAATTGTAATAAAAAATATAGTTTTGTCATCATCAGAAAATGGGAGATTGTTGGAACCAAGTTGGTTTTCCACTTATAGTTTTGATGTTAACAAAACTATTTTATGAGAACAATAAATTTGGATTAATGGCTTTATGAAATAAGCAAAAATTGGAAGAAGAAAATAAGAGTAAGGTACCAGAGGAAACGACTAGAGGAAAGTCATAGAGGATGAGATAAGAGGACCGAAACTATACGCGTCTGCCTCTGTACATATGCCTCTGAAAGTAATGTGCCTCTGAAGGTTACTACGATTTCCTCTAATGTATGGGTCTGAATTATGGGTCTAAAGAGTAGGTCTAAAGAGTAGGTCTGATAATTGGGTCTAAAGAATGCATATGAAGAATGGCTCTGAAATTGAGTCTGAAGACAGAATTTGAAGCATGCCTCTAAAGCCCTTGCATGCCTCTGATATAGATAAACTCATTATGCCTCTGAAAAGAGTTCATATCAAGGTATAATTAACTCTGGAGAGATTGTTCAAATCATAAATTCAAAGCTCATAATCCGCTGATCAATGTGCACTACAAGAAAATAGACATATACCTACAGAAGTTTATAGTGACAACATTAAAAACTGTAGGTATAGATAACCTATACCCACAGAAAAATTTACAACCGTTGGTATAGATATCTTATACCTTGGGTTACCAAAATTTGTCGCTAATTGTTACAGTGACATATCTATAACCGTGGGCATAGACATCAATTAAGATTCTTTATAGAAGCCAAATATTTAATTATTTCTGAATATTTGGATTACCCGCCCTTTGAAAATTTTCACTAGTGCCAACTCAAAATTCAGTAGATATTGCTCTAAAACCATTTTCCTCCAAAATTATTTCCCTAAATTAATCCTCCAAATTTCTCAAATCCCTTATTTCTACCAAGTACTCCAAATTTCTCAAATCCCTCATTTCTCTTCATCCCCAAATTTCTCACCTGCCTCCGACTCTGCCTCCGCATCGCAATCGCGTCTCGCTCTGCCTCTTCCTTCCCTAGTTCCCTTCGCGGCTTACCTCCGCCTCCGCTTCGCGTCTTGCTTGAGTTGCCTCCACCTCTGCTCGCTGCCTCGGCCTCGCCTCTGCGACTGCTCGCCTCCACCTTTGTTGGCCGTACGTCAAAACAAGGTTCTGATTTCAATTTGTATTATCATCAGAATTTTAGAATTGATGTTTAGAGTTTTGTTTTGGAGATTAGTTTGGAGTTTTGTTTTGGAGTTTTGTTTGTTTGGAGTTTTTGTTTGTTTCAAATTAGATATTAGTGCTGATTTTTTTTGTTTCACATAAGGTGTTTGATTTTTGCTGCCTCGCCTGTTCGTCGTCAAAACTCCAAAGGTTTCAATTTTGCTGATTTGTTGATTTGGCGTTTTTCTTGATTTTGCTGATTTGATGAACAAGGTGTTTGAACAAAATGTTTGTGCTGATTTTTATTGTTTATTTGCTGATTTTTGTTGTTGATTTGCTGATTTTTGTGCTAATTTTTGTTGCTGATTTTTGTGTTGATTTTTGTTGCTAATTTAGAATGTTTGTGCTCATTTTTGTTGCTGACTTTTGCTGATTTAAAACAATGGCTGCCTGTCTAGAATGATGGCTAAATTGTTGTTGCTAAATTGGTTGATTTAAATTGTTGTTGTTAAATTGGTTGATTTAAATTGTTGTTGTTGATGACTGCATGTTTATTGAACAAGATATACTGCAGATTTAGAATGATGGCTGCCTGATTTTGTTTCCTAAATTGCTAATTTCACCGATTTAGACGAAAGAACCGTACATAATGGCTGCATGTTTTAGAATGCAACTCTTTAAATTTAGAATGTTAACTCTTTGTATATTTGATTTATACCTATTATAATTTTATGTCGGCCGCCCCAAACTTTTTAGGCAAGCTCCGCCACTAGCTTCTTGCTTCTCAAATCCATTTCTTTTTCTTTTGTCATCGACGTAATTGATTTATTTGCAATTGCGGTTGTTGTTGCTCATCTTAATCAATTTATTTAGGGTTCTTGTTTTTTGCTTTGGTATCTTTATTGTGTTCACCCTTTCATTGGGCCTTGCATTTTGGATTTAAGGTTCATATTCTTGTTATAAAATCCTCAATTAGTTTCCTTTTATCATCATCAATCATACTCACAATATATTTAGCCTCTACTTGTTCATACTTTGCAGAGAAACAACACATTCTACATTTTCGGCGATTACTGCGTTTTTGACATTGGTACGTTCTCACACCACCCAACGATTTCATTGCTGTTACGCTTAATGCTTATACAAGTATTTTTATTTTAGGGTTTCATTTTTTCATCAATCGGTGACAATTGATGGAACCACTTCCACAGTCACACTGATTATTACCTTTTAGTTGCGTCGAGCTAGTTTGTGCTTACGTTGTTTTGTTTATCATTTTATTTTATCGTTACCAAATTTTCTCTGTAAGTTCCTCTTTTCAACCTATATCTCAAATGATGATATTTGTGCTTGGATTTTTTTCTTTGATTTGGGATTGTGCTAAAATTTCATTGTGTATTTCATTTGGTTAATTTTATAAAATAAAATTTTAAATTATTATATGATTTTTATTGATAACAAAAAATTAAAATTTATAGCAAATTTGTTATTGTTAAAACCTATACCAACAGAAATAAGTTGTCACTTAAATGTATAGCAACAGAATCAAAATCGTAGGTATAACTTTTAAAAATTATGGTTAAACTAAATACCTACGGTGAAATGTCTGTAGGTAAAATCAAATGTTTACAACAACGGAAAAAATTCTGTCACTATACCCTATAACAACGGCGCAAAATTCGTAGGTATTGGGTAATTATGTACCACGAAAAAAAACCCTGTCGGTATAGGTTTTTTTGGCTATCCCTACGGTTTTTATACTTTTCCCCACAGATTTTGACTGTCACTAAATGTGAATTTTCTTGTAGTGGTGGTGCAACACATTCCAACAAGAAATTCAATGCCTCTAATGGAAAGTCAATGGCTGAAATTGAAATAATTAAATATGAAAAGAAGACTTAGCCAAATTAAAAACTTGTGAAGATCCAAGAACAACCCGAATCCCATCCAACTCAAATCAAGGAAGAGTATGAAAGAAGACTCGTATTTTTGAAGACAATCTAAAATAAGATTTAATTCAGATTTATAATTGAAGAAAATATTTGACCAAGTTGAAAAGAAGATATGGTTAAGATTTGTTTAAAGAAAGATATGATCAAGATCTTATCAACAAGAAGATATGAATTATTTACAAGAAGATTTGATCAACATTTATCATAAGAAGATATGAATTATTTACAAGAAGATTTGATCAAGATTTATCTACAATAAGATATGAATTATTTACAAGAAGTTTTTATTAAGTCTTATCACAAGATATGAATTATTTAGAAGAAGATTTGATCAAGATTTATCTACAAGAAGATTTGAATTATTTACATGAAGAGTTAATCAGAATGTACAAGAAGATATGAATTATTTGTAAGAAGAAATGATCAAAAATTGTTTACAAGAAGAAACACTCACTAGAAGATACATTTCTTATTTACAAAGATATGATTTAGATTTTGCAAGGACAAAGGAGAAACCCTAACCTATTCTATAAATACATTCTCAAGGATGAAGAAGAAAATAAGAACTCAAAATCTCAAAATTTCGTAAGTCATTAGAGTTGATAAGGTTAAGGTCTAGAGAAAGACTTTCTCAAAAGAAATATTTTCTAAGTATTTTCTAGTGTGAGAGTCATTGTTACAATCAGCTTGTTAGAAGCAAACCAATTTGTTGCAAAATCTTGTAACCCAACCCGATAGTGGCTTTGGTGTTCTTCAAGCAATCTGTAGGTTTTCAAGTTGTGTTGAGAAGACGTGATTTGTAGGGTCAAGGTGTTGGGTGCCTTCAACAATCTATGGTTTTCAGGTTGTGTGGAGAAGACTTGGCTTGTTGAGTCAATGTGTTTGCGTTCCTCCAAAAATGTCTGTAGGTGTAAGGTGTTTTTAGAAGATTGGCTTGTAAGGTCAGGTTTTGTGTAATTCAAGTTTTGAATTAGTTGATTAAATCCTTCTAAGTGAGGGGACTGGATGTAGCTACCAAATTGGTGGTGAACCATGATAAATTATTGTGTCACTTTAATTCTGCAATTCTTTTTTTACTTTTGCCTCTGATCACTTAACTCAGTTGCTACTACATATATTCTAAGTATGTCACCAAACCTTAACCAGTTTTAAATAAATGAGCGAAAAGAATCCAACTTAGTCAAACACAATTCAACCCCCCTTCTTGTGTGTCCACCTTCAATTCTTAGGAGAGATCAATTTCATTTTGATTATAGTGGATATGTTGAACACTGATGAAGATGAAGAAATCAAGTGTTCTTCTTGAGTAGCTACTCCTACTTCCTCTAAAGCTTGAATAAGGTGAGTTCTCATTAGTACAACAATGATGATTCTAGGGTAGGGAATTGTTCTGCTCTTTCCTGACCTATAATTAATAACACATGACCTCGTGTGTTCAAAAATCAGGTTTGAAAAATAGGTCTTGATCACTTGGGAGATATTCCAAATTAGACCCTTGTGGTTTTTGGTAATGTGGTCAACAAATCCGTATTTGGGTACCGCGCACCCAATCAAAATGCCTTTAAGTGCACAGACTTTGAATTCACCTTAGATCTACGTGCAACTCCTTTTTGATCTTGAATGAGCCAATCCTTGACTCATAACCATTTTCAATCAACGTCCCTTCATTTGGACATCTTGTAATAGTCTCTAGGGATTGTTGATTAGTCTTGATGGGTAGCCCTAACACTGAACTAGATACTTCTTCGTCTTTGTTTGCATTAGCAAATCTCCAAAATTCTTTGACTAGAACGTCGAAAGCCACATCTTGTTCTAGGATTAAGTACTCAAACCAACCAACACTAACAAAGTCCTCAATAAAATCAAATTCATTTTTAGGTAGGTTTGTGAAATTGACTTGGAGTTCATTAAAAATTTCTAGTTGATCAAGATTGCATTTTCTGCAAGATTTCTAGGAACATGGGAGGCGTTTCCGAGTGTCGGGTTTGAGCACAAACTTGAAGTCGTTGAAGCAGGAGAGATTCCATGATTTTCATAGATTTTCTTGGAAGTTTCAAGGTTTGAAAAAGAGAAAGTGTGGTAATACGTGAGAGGTGTGAGTGATCGTGAGTGGTGAGGTGGTTTTATGAAAACGTTTGAGTTTCTAAAACCATAATTAGTGCGCACGCGTAAACACACGTGAACAACACCTGTTAGAGTATCACAACTTACAAAGAAATATGTTCATTTTGCAATTAATTTAATTAAGAGGCACAAATAAATTCAATTTCCTCATAGGCAGAGCATATATACATTTAACCATTTACTTTGTTTTACTAGAGACAAAAATACGGAGATTTCAACATCATTCTTTTATAAACATAATGCTTAGATTTTTCTTTACAAAATTGAAATTGTACTCAACAATGGGTTTTGTGAAAATATCTTCCAATTGATGATTAGTGTCAACAAATTTAATGACCAAAATATCCTTCTGAACATATTCCCTTAATAAATGATGTTTATTCGCTACATGTTTTTCCTTGAATGTAAAATATGACTTTTTGTTAACTATATAGCTGAAGTATTATCACAAAAGATAGGAATGTTACTGTCATTAATTTTGAAATCTTCTAGTTGATACTTCATCCACAATAGTTGAGTGTTACAACATGCTGTTGAGATATATTCTGCTTCTGCTGTTGACAGAGCAATAGTCCCTTGTCTTTTGCTCGACCATGAGATTAGATTCTCACCAAGAAATATACAGTTTCCACTAGTGGTTTTCCTTTCTAGCTTGTCTCCTGCATAGTCAACATCACAAAAACCTACTAACTTGCACTCAAAGGATGGCTTATAATACAAACCAAGATTAGTAGTACCTTTCAGATATCTAAAGATCTTCTTAACAGTTGTTAAGATGGATTCTATAGTGTCAGACTGAAATCTAGTACCCACACACTAAACAGAACATCATGTCTTGAAGCAGTTCAGTAGAAGAGATAACCAATCATTCATTTTACTTGACTCATCCTTATCAAGAGAACAAGTTGGATGCTTTGGTTTGGGCATAGGTTTACATTCATCCATCTTAATTTTCTTTAACAATTCTCTTGTGTATTCTGGTTTGATGAATGAGGACACCATATGAGATTTGATGAGTTTGTTTTCCAAGAAAGAATTTTAATCCTCCCATCATGCTAATCTCAAATTCATTCTACATTAACTTAGAAAACTCTTGGACAGAGCTTACCGTTAGTAGAATTAAAAATGATATCATCAACATAGATTTGAACAATGAGAAGGTCATTCTTAGATGATTTTCTAAATAAAGTTATATCAGCCCGACTTTTTCAAAATCATGCTTTAATAACAAATTCCTTAGTTTATCATACCAAGCTCTTGGAGCCTGTTTCAGACCGTATGAAGATTTCTTTAATTTGAAATCATAGTATGGAAATTCATTATCTTCAAAGTTAGAAGGTTGTTTGACATACACTTCTACCTTTATGTAAGCATTTAAGAAAACACTTTTCACATCCATTTGATATAAAATGATTTTATTAAAAACTGCAAAAGAAAGTATAATTCTGATTTCCACCAACCTTGCCATAGGGGCAAAAGTTTCAATGTAATCAATACCTTCATGCGGACAATATCCTTGAGCTACAAGTCTAGCTTTGTTTCTAACCACTTCACCTTTCTCATTTAGTTGTTTTCTAAAAATCTACTTGGTTTCAATTGACTTCTTTTATTTAGGTTTAGGGACAAGATCCCATACGTCATTTCTTTTTAATTGATTCAACTCTTCTTGCATAGCCATTATCCATCCATTGTTTGATAGAGCTTTGTCTATAGTTGGAGGTTCAATTTGACATAGTCCAAACATAGATGTTTCATTAGAAGCAGATCTAGTTTTCAGAGGATAATTTGGATTCCTGATGATCTTGATTTATGGGAGGTTCATTATTGCTTGTTCTTGAGTTATCAAGCATATCTTCTGATTCGTTGGAGGCTGGCTTTTTTGGTTCCTCTAATATATCTGGTCCCTTTGATATCTATAGATCTACAAAGTCTACATCTAGCTTTGACTTTTTAGGGTCAAGCTTTTTTTTCTTCAAACTTTACATGAATTGATTCCTCAATAATCAATATTTCATTGTTTTATACTCTACAGGCTTTAGACCTTTTAGAGTATCCCAAAAAGGTGCACTTTTAAAATCGTGAAGTTGCCAAGATTCACTTTGGTGTTCAAAATATAGCATATGTAACCAAAATTATGAAAATATGAAAGTTGGGTTTGGTTCCTTTCCATAATTCATAAGGAGTCTTATTAAGAATAGGTCTGATATAGATTGTATTATGAATATACCATGCAATATTTATTGCTTCTTACCAAAAGTGCTTGGCAACATTCATTTCGTGAATCATGGTATATATGATTTCCTGAAGAGATCTATATTTTCTTTATACAACACCGTTTCGCTCAAGTGTTCTGGGAGATGAAAGTTATGTAAAATTTCATTCTCTTCACAGAAGTTTTCAAAAAGTATATTTTCAAATTCACCTCCATGATCACTAGAAATTGTTGCAATACAAAAACCTTTTTCATTTTGCACTTGTTGAACTTGTTTGCATGACTCATCCTTGTGTTTAAGAAATTTTACCCATGTTCATCCAGAATAATCATCAACAATAAAGAATCCATACTTTTTACCACAAAGAGAGGCAGTCTTTACGGGGACAAATAAATTAAGATGTAAAAGTTTAAGTAGTCTAACAAAGGAAAAAGATGATTTTGTTTGTTTACCTTTCTGACATGCCTCACAAAGAACATCTGACTTGTATTTAAGATTTGGCATGTCCTAATCTTTTGTTCCAAATAAGTTGTCATCTTTTACATATATAAGATACTTTACTTCTTGTTTTTCCAAATCAGATAAGTTTATTTTGTAAATATTGTTTTTCCTTTGGCCAGAAAATAGTATTGATCCATTAGTTTGACTTATTGCCTTACATGACTTGTATTGAAGACAACATCATAACCATTGTCGCTAATTGGCTTATGCTCAATAGGTTATGCATTAGTCCTTTTACTAGTAAATCATTTTAAATAGAGAATAGAGAACCATTACCTATTGTGTTGTGCCCAATGATCTTACACTTCTGATCATCTCCAAAACCTACAAGTCCACCGTTCTTGAGGGACAAATATCCGAACATAGACTTTTCTCTCATCAAGTGTTGTGCGCGTCCATTGTCCATGTACCATGACTAGTGTTTCAACTTTGTTTCTTAGGATATTTGTAAGATTAAATATTTTATTCTTAGGTACCCACATTTGATTGGGTCCTGGTTTGTTAGTTCTAGAGGTGTCTTCTCTTTCCATGTTTTTTGAATAAGACAAGTTCTTTTATTATGACCTTTCTTTAAGCAATATATGCAAACAGTATCAAGTAAGTTAACCTTAGGAGTTTTCTCTAGTTCTTCAAAACCAATATCACGTTTATTGTTTCTGATAACACCATAAATCATAGAGGTTTGTTTGCTTCTGTCTATGCCATTTGCAAGAAATTCCTAAAAGGCTTTTTCATACTTAACAGAGTTACAGACTCTATCCATTAAAATTGTTGGAACATTTTCTTTCAGAGTTAGATTTTCTCTTTTAAGGTTTTCAAAATCCTTTTCAAGATAACTGTATTTATTAGTTAAGATGTCGTGAGCTTTTCTAAGAGATTTTAGTTTTGAAGAAACTTTATGATTGTTGCTGATAAACTTATTTAATATATCTATAAGTTCATTACGAAATAGGTCAAATAATACCTCAATTTCTTCATCAAAATACTCATTGTCAGAATAAGAGTTAGAATGTGTATCTACCATGAGAGCCATGTTTACATGCTCTTCATCTTCATCAGATGATTCATTAGATTTATCCCAAGTAGCCATAAGACCTTTATTTTTTCTTGAAGTATTTTCTTAAGGAATTTCCCTTCTCAAATTTAAGACATTCTGATTTGAAATGTTCTGGCTCTTTGCATTCATATCAAATGATTCTTATGTTCTATAATTTTTCACCACTTCTATACTAATTTTTGGATCGTCTGAAATCTCTTTTGTCTTTTGGTAAAGTATTTATTCCTGTTGTTCCACATGCGCTAGATTTTCCTTGAGATGTAAAACAAATCCTCATCATCTGAGTCTTCACTCTAATCGTCTGATTTGCTTTCCTCTAAGACTTCAATAGCTTGTAGGGCCTTGAAGTTAATCTTCTTTCATTGGGACTTGAGAGCTAAGGATTGGGACTTCTTCTTAGGCTCATCTTCAACCAGTTCAATCTCATGGAATATGAGTGAACTCATCAACTCTTCTAGAGGCAATTTTTTAGATCTTTAGCATCTTGAATTTTTGTTACTTTTGGTCTCTATTTGTTGGGAAGACTTTTGAGGATCTTTTTAATTTGGTTAGAGGTAGTGCAACTCTTTTGGAGAACCTTCAATCTAGATACCAGAGTTTGGAATCTAGAAAACATTTTCTCAATGTCTTCATCTTCTTTCATTTGGAAGAGTTCATACTTTCTGATAAGTAGATTTGCCTTATCTTCATGTACCTACTTGTTTCCTTCAAAGTTGAGAACCAGAACATCAAAGATACTTTTTGTTGCTGCATTTTTCGAACACTTTGAAGGTGATAGCATGCATTATGAAAGTTATGACTTTTTGATGCATCTTGTATTGTTTCTTTTGATTAGTATTGAGATCTTTTATGGATATTTCAACCCCAACAACGTATTTTGGAGCTTAACAGCCATCATCGATTATGTCCCAAAGTTCAGGATCATATGAGATGTAGAAACTTCTGAGTCTGTCTTTCCTGTACTTGAATCTTTCTCCCTCAAACAAAGGAGTCCTATTAATGTTTCCACCTCTGACTTTGTCACCAAAGTTAGTCATAATAACATAGATCTTTACTCAAACACAGTTAAGGGCTCAGCTTTAAGATCGTGCTCTGATGCCAATTGTAGAACGAGAAATACAAGAAAGGGAGGGGGGTTTTAATTGTGTTTCATTTAAAAAAAATGTTTTCACAAGATTAAAAAAAAGTGACGAAAAAGAGCAAATAAAGCATTAACACAAAACAACACAACCAATTTATTGTGGTTTACCACCAACACGGTAGCTACGTCCAATCCCTTTAAACTGAAGAAATTAATCCACTAATTGACCAATTGAATCACACTTCCATTGATCACATGCTAGTCAAAATGAATGTGTTCAAGTTTTCTCAACCTTTTAGCTTAGTACAATCAAGCTGTCGAGGAATGCAGCCACTATCAGGCAAGGTTACAATAGAGTAAGTTTAAGGGTTTTCTAAGTACTCTCACAAGAGGGTGTTTACAAAGTTTTATTTTTAAAAACTGTTTCTCAACACTTAGATAAAACAAACGATAGAGAACATTAGTGCTTTTAAATTGGTTCCACAAAAAACTTGATCTGGAAACTGCACACTTAAATAGAACATAAGTGTTTTAAATTGTTCCCATAAAATAATTTTTTAATCATCAAAACAAGTAAGGGTCATAGTTCTTCAAACCAACTTGGTTCTAACATGATTATTTTGAGGTATTTGCTCCTATTGCAAGGCATAAGACCATAAGGCTAGTTGTGTCACTAGCTTGTAGTAGAAGCTGGCCATTATTCCATTTGGATGTCAAATCAATCTTTTTAAATGGTCCACTTAAAGAAAAAGGCTATGTAAGACAACCACCTCGGTTTGAAGCAAAAGGAAATGAATTCATGGTGTATAGGTTGCATAAAGTCATGTGTGGGCACAAATAGGCTCCTTAGGCTTGGAACAAAAGAATAAGTGTTTTAGAAATTTTCAATAGAGTATGGTGTGTATGTAAGCTACATGAAATAAGAAATTAATTTGTTAGTATGCTTATATGTTGTTGATCTGCTAGTAACAAGAAACTCAATAGGTGAAATAGAAGAATTCATGAAGTCAGAGTTTGAAATGACTAAATTAGGTGAATTGGCTTATTTTCTAGGAATGGAGTTCCTGCAAACTGAAGATGGAATTATCCTCTATCATATGAAGTATGCTTTAGATTTGTTACAAAAGTTCAACATGAGTGAATGTAATAGTGGTGCAACTTTTACTGAGTCAAAATAGAAACTAGAAGAGTTGATTAGGGAAGAAAAGGTAGATCCTACGATGTTCAAGAAATTGATTGGATCACTCAAGTATCTGTATAATAGTAGGCTTGACTTTAATTTTTTAATTGGCATGCTAAGTCGGTTTAAGAATGAGCCTAAGAAGTCACACTTATTAGCTGCAAAAAGGGTGTTGAGGTATATTAAAGTGGACTCTACAATTTGGCTTGACTTTAATCATTTGGATATCTAGGAAACAACCAGTAGTTGCTCTCTCAAGTTTTGAAGCAGAGTATATAGTTTGTTGTCTTGATGCTTGTCAAGTTTTTTGGATTGATTAAATGCTAGTAGAGTTAGGAGTAAGTGTGCATAAGCCTGTAAATTAGTTGCCGATAAACAATAAGTCTGCAATAAATCTGACCTAAATCCCAGTATCACATGGTAGAAGTAAACATATAGAGACACAATTTCCTTTCATCAGGGAGCAAGTGACTAAAGGGAAGCTTGTGGTGGCTTATTGTCCAACTGCATATCAAGTAGCTGACATACTGACCATAGTTGTAACACCTTCTAAATTTATTATTTAAAATAATTAGGACCTATAAATGTTTTTTTAAATATTAGATTATGTGTGATAATTATTTTCCTTGTTCAAATTCTAGTAGTTGATAAAAATGTTAGTAAGAATTATTTAATCAATGGGGAGTTTTTACATATATATATATATATATATATATATATATATATATATATATATATATACAAAACCCTAGCCTCCATCACCTTCACACCTCCTTTTCTTCGTGCATCAAAAGCTTGGAACTTCTTTTTCCTGGGGAACAACTTCGTGGGGCTTAGAGCTTTGTACAAGGAAGAAAAGCGGCCAAGGTAAGGGCTATTCCCCACAAAAATTATAGTTAGATAGTATGTTGGATGGCATGAAATTAATAATTGTGATTGCTTGCTTTTTGAAAGGAATATACGTAGACTAATGAATTAAAATAATTAAAACCTTTACGTTGAGTTCTATATGTAATATACGATTTTTAAGAAGTAAAGTATGAATTTTTATGTTAAATGTGATATAGTTTTAATTTTTCTGATGAATATAAAGTATGAATTTTATGCTATATATGATAAAATTTTAATTTTTATGACGAATATGAAGTAAAAGTATGAATTTTTATATTATATGTGAAAAAGTTTTAATTTTTATGATGAATATGAAGTAAAATATGAATTTTTATGTTATATATGGTAAAGTTTTAATTTTTATGACGAATCCGAAGTAAAGTTTGAATTTTTATGTTATATGTAATAAAGTTTTAATTTTTATGATGACTATGAAATAAAGGTTGAATTTGTATGTTATATGTGATCAAGTTTTAACTTTGATGATGTGTATGAGTTTGAGTTTGAATTTTCTTGTTATATATGTTAAGGTGTTAATATTTATGGTGTATATGATATCGAGTTTCGATTTTTATGTGTATGTGGTGAAAATTATAATTTTTATGATTATTTGTCTATAAATATGATACTCATGATAAGGATGTGTGGTATGTGATCTTAGTGATATGTGAATAAGATGATGATTTTAAAAAGTGATTTTAAATGCATTTGACATGATGCTTAGTGGGCTGTGTGAGAACATAGATTTTTGATAGTATATCGTCATGTCATGGCATATGCATCTTCGTGGGAGTTGCCTTAGTGGCTGGTTTGTTTTCCCCGTTTGTATGGGTGATTTTTCTGTGTGAAAGTTTCCTTAGTGCTAGATTTATATCTGAATCATATAGTTTTAGAAGCATGCATTACACATAAGTGCATATGTTAGTGTTACACGATTTACCGGTTTGCATTTTTTCCTTTAAATTGGAAGTTTTACAATTACATGTTTTGTGCCATTTTTCCATATGTTTAGCTTTGGTTTGATGTGGATGATGAAAAAAAAAAACTGACCCTTACAACAATATTTTAGGTACTAATGAGTTCGAGGAGATTGAAGAAAAGTTGATAATATTAATGTGCAGCGAACGTGGAGTAAAAATGGGGTTTTTCAAGACAATTTTGTAATAATAAAATTGTTGCAATATTTCTAAGTTTGATTTTTAAATCTTTTATTATAGGAATACGGAAGTGGGTTCCCTTTCGTTAGAAATAATTGCTTTTACTTTGTTTTAGCTTCTTAATAAATATTTTCTTAATAATATTAAATAAATGTGGTTGTTACTAATTATTTAAATGAATAAATGTTTAAGTATTTCTTACAACAAAAAAATTGTCGTAAATTTTTCTAAGTAATAAGTATTTTAAATAATGCTTTGGATTCAAAATCAGGGCCGTTATATTATGGTATCAAAGCAATAATCCTTAGAATTTTTTAGGGTGGGACGATCTTGTATGACGCATGTTTTGATTGATGTGTGATGTTTCACTTTGTTATATTTTTATTCTTGCATTTATTATTAATTTTGTTATATATATTTATACATGGAAAATTAACACTATGCATTGATTTTTTGGTCCCTTTGATCTTAAGATTTGAAATAATTTTAATTTGATTAAATGCAATAATTAATTATGATTTTATGAAGCTATGAGTTATGAATTTATTGTATTATGATTTGAAAAGATCTGAATTTAATTTGATACAATGCAATAATTGCTTTTGATTTCATAACGTTATGAATTTACTACTCTTGATTTGTACATTTATAACAGTATCAATTAATTGCTACGATTTGAATTTTTTAATGTAAAATCATAAAATGATTAGTTGTTATTTTGCTATACTCTGGAAATATTGCGTGTTGATTTAGATTGATTTGATTTGAAACATGCAATTATTGTTTGTGATATCATGATTTGGAATATTCAGAATTTATTGACTTCAATTGAAAACATACAATAATTAGGCCAATTGAATTTATAATGATTATGAATATTCCTTAATTTCTTAATTTTTGTGTTATGATCTAAATTTTGTAATAAAGACTTCTTTAAACCTTTAACCTAAATAAAATTTTAGAATCCCTACAATAGAAGGCAAGGGTAATACCGTAAAAAGCTACATTAGCGAGATTCTGGCTAAGGAAAGACTTGGTTATTAAGTGGTCCATTGACCCACCTCTCTTTCCTGGAAACCCGCTCTAGTGCACGACATACTGTGTGACCTGAACCTACTATATAGTCTCCACAATAGAAGGGAATGGTTTTACAGTAAAAATTTATATTAGCGAGATTCTGGCTAAGGAAAGACTTGGTTATTAAGTAGTTCGTTGACCCATCTCTCTTTCTTGGGAACCCCTCTAGTGAACCTACTGTATAGCCGTGAATAAAATATTTCCTTACAACCGTAAGGTTACAATTAGATCATATCATTATCCTAATTAGATAATTTGTAGGAAGAATGGCTCGTTGCGCAAACCGACCGCTCCCCCAAGGAGGAAGTGACATGACTGAAGTAATTCAATCCATGAATGCAATGGCCGCTGCAATAACCCAACAAGTTGTAGTTCACGCTCAACAAGATGTAGTCTAGGCTCAACGTAATGTGCAGAGGGACTAGAGGGAGGAAACAATTGTTGCAACGAGAGGACTGACTGAATTCCGTAGACAAGATCTCCCAAAATTCAAAGGGGAGTATGACCCTGACAAGGCTGACCTCTAGCTGCAAGAGATCGAGAAGATCTTTTAGATCCTCCACTACCCAGATGACACAAAGGTCGAGTATGCCGCCTATTTGTTGATTGGTGAAACTGAATACTGGTCGCGAGGGGCAAGACAAATGATGCAAGTTTTTAGGAGAAAGTTCTTGGACAAATATATTCTGAAGAGTTCCAGGGCTGAGAAGGAGACCAAATTCCTGAAAATATATCAGGGAAGTCTCACAATTTCCAAGTATGCAACAAAGTTTGAGTCCCTAGCAAAATATTTCTGCTACTTTCGTAACCAAATGGATGAAGAATACATGTGTGAGAGGTTTGAAATGGATTAAGGAGTCTATGGGACCCCTAGAGATATGTCAGTATTAGGTGCTGGTGGAGAAATGCAAAAAGGTGGAGATCATGAAACGGGGCTGTCTCATGTAGAAATCAAACACAACCTTATCATTTAATTATGGGGTTCTGTCTCTAAATATTGCTTTGATCAGGGAATTGGTGACCAACAAAACAAAGGCATATAGTTCCAAAAGCAAAAGACGTATGCCCGCCCATAGGGGATTGCTAGAGATCGATCAAGACCCCAAAACGGGGGAGATTAGGGGCCTTAGAAAATAGAACCGAACCAAACGCGTACCATTCAATGCTTTCACTGTGGACAAGAGGGACATAAGATAACTGAGTGTCGTGGAAGAACCAAGGAATGTTATGCCTGTCAGAAACAAAGCCATCTTGCAAAAGATTGTCAAGAGAAGGATACTGTCAACAATAAGGATGTTGTCAACAACAAGGATGTTGCACGCCCTACTGCTCGAGGACGTATTTGTCATATTAGTGGAGAAAAAGTTCCATCTTCCTCAGAACTTATTCAGGGTGAGTGTTTAATTGCTAGAAAAATACTTTCTATGATATATGATTCTGGAGCAACACACTCGTTCATTTCGTTAGATTGGGTGGATTTGCTCCAACTAGATGTCACGACCTTATCATTCAATTTAGTGGTTACCCTACCCTCTGCTGAACCAGTAAAATGTAATTCGGCGTGCTTGCAATGCCTGTTGATTGTGTTTAAAATGAATTTTAAAATTGATTTAATTTGTATTCCTCTAAAACATTTGGGAGTAACTTTGGGAATGGATTGGTCGTCTTGCAACTACATCCTGTTAGATTGTGCTCGACGAAGTGCGATATTTCCTGATCCCAATAGTTGGAAGTTCCTTTCAGTCAACAAACTGAAGTTTTCTCTTAAGGGAGGAGTTCAGAAATATGTGTTTCTCAACTCAATCAATATGAATCCAGTGGTTGTTGTCGATGATATCCCAGTGGTGAGGGATTTCTCTGAAATCTTCCCACGAGACGTACCAAGACTACTCCCAGTTCTCAACTCTTTAGTAAAATTTTTTAAGTAATAAGTATTTTAAGTAATGTTTTAAATTCAAAATCTGGAACATTACAATAGCAGTATCATAGTAGTATCGGTTTGTTAAGTTAAGGAGGGAACCAGGAGTAGTATCTTTTGATTAAGTGTTTGAAATAAGGGAGCATGTTGTTGTATTAATTTAAATGTTAATGCTTAAGTCATGTAACTAATTGTTAGTTAGCTTTTGTATAAGTTTGTTAGTTAGTAAGCTTGTTGAGGTTGTTAGCCAGGTGGTAACAACATAAGCTCATGTCCGAGTCTGTCAAGCCAACACTATATATACCAAGGCTATGCGTAATCATTTGCAATGAATAAAGTTCATAATATTCCTTTCAATTACATCTATTCTAAGAAATATCCATGATTTTTAAAGAGAACGTGGACACACAATGACAAAGTTATAAGGAAAAGACCAATAATGAAAGTGATTAATTCGAAACCAACTTTTAATGTGTCGGTGTATACTGTACTAATCTTGAAATCTAATGTAGCAAATGTAATTGCCAACATGTCACTAAAAGGCAATTACTTATTTAATATTCTCTATAAATAGTAATAGTTCTTGCAAATGTAATAAGTTAGAGGTAGGCAATTACTTATTTAATGTTCTCTATAAATAGTAATAGTTCTTGCAAATGTAATAAGTAAGAGGTAGAGGTAGGTGTAAGTCTACATGGGTCCAAGCCCCTACCAATTATTATATATTATATGTAATACATAATTTTATTTTTAATGATTTTTTTTCTCTCTTAAAATAAATGATAATTTTAATCTAACTTTATCGATATTTGTCAGTTAAAGTATGATTTAATAATTTTTTTTTAATGAATTTATATGACTCAATGACTCTTTTTTAATGAATTTATATATATAGTATATAGTTGCCACCATTTTTTCTTGATAAGCTACATTATAT
This sequence comes from Cicer chorassanicum, assembly GCA_037974735.1. Taxonomy (NCBI): domain Eukaryota; kingdom Viridiplantae; phylum Streptophyta; class Magnoliopsida; order Fabales; family Fabaceae; genus Cicer; species Cicer chorassanicum. The sequence goes on along the minus strand of JBBPBP010009779.1, from coordinate 54,629,659 downwards.
GTACTTTGTCACCGTTAAGCTATTAGATAATCGTAGGAATATATAATGTGAAATACTTCGTTCTTAAACTACTTACATAGCATGCTATAAAAATTATCAAATACTCGTATTAATTAACTAGTTGAAGAAAATTAATTGTTGCTTCATCATTTTTATCATGTTTACACATGAAGATCAAATTTATTATGGTTTATATAATATGATTATATAAAATTAATCTTGGCCCTCCTGCTACTTAATGATGGTCCCAGCCCTGATATAAAAGGTCATAGAAAATCAGAGAAAGGAGGTCGAGAGGTTTGAACTGTCTTGACTATTTAGAGTTTTTAATTTTAAATTTTTTTATCAAAAGTTTATTTTCGTTTTATAAATTATTTATTAGAAGGTTGAAGATAAGACATAAAGAATTAGTGCATGAAAATAAAGAAATAAAGGAAGAAAAGAACACACAATATTTTTTATATTAGTTCACAACAATTCACTACGCCAAAAATGACATTTTATAGCGCGTCTATTAAAGCGCTTATTAAATACACGCGCTGTTGTATAATTTTTTAAAAATAACTGAGGATACAACAACGCTTTTTTGACAAGCGCTGTAAAAAAAGCGCTGTTGTAGGGTCATATAGGGTCACATTGAGCTTGCACATAACGTTTACAACTCTTTTACAACGCTCTTTAAAAAAAACGTTGTAAATGGAAGAGCTCTCACATAGCTTTTACACCGCTTTTAGAGCGCTTTAAACACAAGTCCTGTAAAATATTGCGCTCCCACCTTATGTTACATAGCTTTTAAAGCACTTTTTGTTAAAGCGCTGTAAAATACATGCGCTTTCACATAATCAAATGACCTATTAGAGCGCTTTTTAAACAAACGCTATAAAAGGCTTGCGCTTTCACATTATTAAAGGACCTATTAGAGCGCTTTTTGAACAAGCGCTGTAAAATCATTCACTTTAAATAAAAATCATTCACTTTAAATAAATAAAAACAAATTTAAAATAAATTTAATACGTTGTCCTAACCCTACGAACTCTCATCTCCTCTACTTTGCGAACCCTCCTCTACTCTACTGTGGGTCTCAAGTACTACATTTATTAATTTGTTGTTGTCACTAAAATTGATAAATTGTTACATAATAGATATGTTATGTTTTGAAATTGTTACATATTAGATATGTTCTCATGATATGTTCTGTTTTGAAATCAGACTTGGACCTTGGTTTCCATTATCCAATATTAGATATGTGTACTATATATAGATTGGTAAAATGTTATCAGTAGTTTATTATTTGTGTAACTACATTTATATAAGTCATATAAAATGGATCGGAAATGGATGTCTGCCAATCGATTGACAAAAGAGTATGAAAATGGAGTGAAGGAGTTTGTTGAGTTTGCAGTGAAGAATGGAAAAGATCCAAATAGAGTTGTTTGTCCTTGTTTAAAATGTTGTTTTGGAAAACGCGTTAGAGTAGATGAATTGGAAGGACATTTAGTATGGTATGGAATTGATCAAAGCTATACATGTTGGATAAGACATGATGAGAAAAAAAAATGGAAACACCCGCACAGATACATATACTTCAACTGATTTCGACACAGATACATATGAGCCGGACCGAGTTGAGGAGATTGCAAAAGCAGTTGAAGAAGATCTTCGTGATTGTCCTAAAATGTTTGAGAGCTTGTTGAGTGATGCAGAGAAACCATTATATAATGGTTGTACTAAATTCACAAGACTGTCGGGGATGTTAAAGTTGTACAACTTAAAAGCGAGTAATGGATGGTCTGATAAAAGCTTCACAGAATTACTAACACTCTTAAAAGATATGTTGCCAGATGATAATGAACTTCCCAGTCGAACATACGAGGCTAAACGAATTTTGTGCTTTATTGGTATGAGTTACGAAAGGATTCATGCGTGTCCTAACGATTGCATTTTATTTTGAATCGAATATGAATTACTAGAAGTGTGTCTGAAATGCAATGTCTCTCGATATAAGAAGAAAGAATCTACTCCAACAAAAGTAGTGTGGTATTTTCCTATAATACAAAGATTTAGGTGCATGTATCGGAATGAAGAAGATTAAAAACACTTGACATGGCATGCAGGTGAAAGAATTAGAGATGGAAAGTTTCGACACCCTAAAGATTCTCCACAATAAGCAAAAATTGATAACGAGTATCCTGAATTCGGAGAGTCAAGAAATCTACGACTTGCACTTTCTACTGATGGAATGAATCCACATGGTCTTCAAAGCATCTCACACAGCACGTTGCCTGTGATTTTGTTGATTTATAACCTACCTCCGTGGTTATGTATGAAGTGTAAGTTTATGATGTTCTCTCTGTTAATTTCTGGACCCAAACAACCGGGGAATGATATTGACGTATACTTGGCTCCTTTAATTGAAGATTTAAAAATTATGTGGGAGACAGGTGTGGAAGTTTATGATGGGTATAAGAAAGAATCTTTCAATTTGAGGGCTATGTTGTTCGGCACAATAAATGATTTTCCAGCATATGGTAATTTATCAGGATATAACATTAAAGGTTAGTGTGCATGTCATATATGTGAAGATAGTACAAATTGGATACGGTTGAAACATTGTAAGAAGAATGTATTTCTTGGACATTGTAGAGAAATGCATCGTGGGTGGAGAAATGCATTTAATGGAAAATCAGTATTGTGGGTGGAGAAATGCATTCAATGGAAAATCAGATGAAGATAGAGCTCCTGTAGCACCGACTTGATATCAAATACTTGAAAAAGTATAAAGTTTGACCAATAAATTTGGCAAACCTTTAGCAGGAGAGCTGGTCAAAACTGGGTGGAAGAAAAAGTCAATTTTCTTTGAATTGCCATATTGGAAGTCATTGTATGTAAGAAATTTTCTCAATGTGATGCATATTGAGAAAAATGCATTTGATAGTGTTATTGGTACATTACTCAATGTACCAGGAAAATCTAAGGATGGCATCAATGCAAGATTGGACTTGGTTGATATGGGAATAAGAAATGAATTGGGTCTCGTAAAGAAAGGAAATCGCACATAGCACTTTCACATAATAAAACAAAGAAGCCTTTTAAAGCGCTTTTGGAAAAGCGTTGTAAAAGGCTTTTAAAAAAATAAAATAATGAGGTCTTTTACAGCGCTTTTTCACAAGCGCTTTAAAAGGCTTCTAAAAAAGCGCTGTAATAGGCTTTTAAAAAATAGAATAAGGAGGTCTTTACAGTGCTTTTTCAAAAAAACGCTGTAATAGGGTTTTATATATAACAGTAATCGCTTCAGTTTCCTCTTCCTTACGTAAACTTCATACGCTTGTTCCTCTTCAGTTTCCTCTTTATTCTCCTTCTCATTGCAAACCCTACGAATCCTACGCTTGTTTCCTTCTCATTACTAACCCTATGAACCCTACGCTTGTTTCCTCCTCATCTTTATTCTCCTTCTCATTGCGAACCATCTTTGTTACTAACCCTCATTACGTATTTCTGCAAACCCGTAACCCTACGCTCGTTTCCTCTTCGTTCGTTTTCTGCGCTGTTCTTCTTTGTTACTAACCGAACCCTACGAACCCGTAACCCTAAGTATTTCTTCGCACTTTTCAGGTATTGTATTTATTAATTTTTTTGTTTCACTAAAATGCATGTTGAACGTATACTGCTACGTACTTAGACTACTGCATGTTGAACTTGTTGAAGTTATACTGAAATGCATGTTGAACTTGTTGTAGATAAATGGATACCAACAAGGATTAAAATTGTCAAAATGAAGAAGTTGGCAACACCAAGACTTACAAAAATGAAGTCAAACATGGTGCAACCATCATGCAAAATGTCATCAAAGCAAGAAGTACTGACATAAAATTTGAGGTATACTATACTTTGTTTGCTGTTTATTTTTTATCATTTTTGAAAGCATGTACTTACTATATGAGTTTATTAGGTGGGATGGAATGAGAGTGGTCAGCCAATTGACCCCAACAATTCCATGTTTGTAAGTTATATTGGGGCTGTTGTTCGTCAGAATATCCCCATCACAATTGACGATTGGAGAGGTAAGGCGTTGAAGGATGCTAAAGATATACTGTTGACTGATATACAAGTAACTTTTTTACTCCACTTTTTTGTTACTTATAATTTTTTCCGTTGAAGTACTTTACTCAAACTATATCTTATTTATTTGGTTTGCAGACTGCTTTTGATGTTGACGATGTGAGAAAGACTTACGTGCTGAAAATATGAGATCGTGATGGAAATATGAATGCGGAAGCTCCAAAAATATATAAACATTATATATCAAATGATGAATGGAGCGCATTTGTAGCAAAACGTTCAGACCCCGCATTTGTGGTAAGTGTTTAATTTATTAGCATTTGTGTTTTATTATTCATATTCATAGCGTATTTTAAATTTTTACACGATTGTTATTTTTTTTATATAGAATATTAGTAAGGCAAATTGTAAGAGGGCAAAAAATCCGACGCACCCATACAAAAAATCTCGTATGGGATATGCACGTCTAGAGCAAAAACTTGTAAGTAATTAAACTTCACTTTTATATAATGTGGTACATTATAAACTATAGTTTCTAACTAATATTTTGTTTATGATATTAACAAATAGCTACAAGACACCAAATCCGATCAACCGTTGGGTCATCATATCTTGTGGAAGGAAGCTCGCGTAAATAAAGATGGAGTTCTTGATAACGAAAATGTTCAAAAAGTAATAGAACTTTGTGTAAGTATATTTATCACTTTAATATTTTTTAATATTGTATTTTAAAAATCATATTGAACTTATCTTTTTAATCCTACGTGTATTTTCGGAGAATCTCGAAAAAAGTTCGGAAAATCAAGAGGACAACAAAGCTAGTTGCAGGGACATACTCGGTAAAGTGTTTAATGTTCCTGAATATTCCGGCCGTGTAAGGGGGAAAGGATTTGGCGTAACTCCTATAAGTTATTTTTCACAAGAGAAGCGCCAAAATCCATCTAATGATGAAGTATTAGAGAAGCTCAAAGTCTTAACAGAGCAAGTGGCACTCTTGGTGAAGACGAATAAAGACAAGAAACTTCCGGATCAGCTACAAATGGAGAGTGAAAACGCGAGTCTCAACATTGGTCTCAAAAGTCGCAACATTGGACTCAAAAGTCTTCCCGAGGTAAGTAATTACTTAATACAATAAGAAATTCATCCAACCTAATTGTTTCACATACTTATGTATTAACCATTGATTTAGGGTGTCACTCCTTGCATGCTATACTTATCATCCCCTACTCATCGCAAGGTCGGAAAAGGAACATTGTACAATACTTTGGGAGAAGTATTGCACAACATACCAATCCCTGCCGGCCATGTCAAAGTATCACCGGTGATTGCTTTGGGACCAAATGCACCGTTGCCTATACCGGACAACGATGCAGATATGAACTATTTGGGCGAAGCAATAGGTAGTTATGTGGCATGGCCCAAACATCTTGTTGCCCTTGATAAGGTATGTTTAATTGAAATGTATGTTTAATTGATATGTATATTTAATTGCACGATATATGATTATGATTGATTATATTTAATTGCTGATTTTTTTCCGCTGTTAACTTTAATTTCACTTTTATTTAGATTCAGACAAAGTCTAAAGGGAATGATAAGAAGATTCCCAAAAAGGAGTCAGTCACATCGCCTTAAAAGGTTTGTCACATTTATTCTGTAAGGTTTGTCATTTTTTTAGATTCAATAAACTAACAAACTGATTAACCTCATTTTTTTCAGATTCAATCCAATAAGCCACGCGCATAGCAAACCAGCTGCCAGAATAAACCAGCTGCCGCACCACAACTGGATGTTCATGGTAAAAATAAAGCCGGCAAACTTCAAAAATTCGAGGGTAATAAAGCTGGAAAACTTCAACAGCAGGAGGGTAATAAAGGTGCCAAAGTTGCTACTCAAAAATGGATCGAGGAAAATCAGTTGCTGCTCCTGCTCCTAAAATAAGTCAGCCACGCCTTGCTCGATATGGATCGTGTCTTGACATATAGGCTAAAACGAATATGGGCAACAACAACGAATCACGCATGATAAGCATGGATAAAGCTATATTCGGAGATGAGTACGAAGAACTACTTGAAAAAAAAACACATATACGAACTTCTCAACCATAAGGAGCTGAGTGCTACTGTCATCAGCTTATACATTAGGTAAAAATTACTTTTAATTGCATTTATTGGTAATTAATTTGATTTATTGGTAATTAATCTAATTTGAAATTTTCATTGAAGGTTTTTGTATGAGAAGTTGGTGTGCACGCGTAGCTTGTCAAATAGATTTTCATTCTTGTCTCTGCATAAGCTTTCGATGTTTAAACTCGATCTAGTGAATGTAAAGAAATACGTTGTAGATATCATATTAAGAAATAAGTTGCTCCTTGCACCATATAATTCAGGGTACGTAATTATATATTCTTTATTTATATCTTTTTTAATTTATGAGATCTTAATTTAATAGTTGTGTAAATAAAATTGCCAACCAAATTTTTGTTGTTGTAGGGCACATTGGGTGCTATTTGCAATCAATGCGACCTCTGAAGTTATATACTATTTAGATCCCTTGCACGGCCATTACAACAATCACTCCGATATAAAGACTATGCTCGACACGTAAGTAATATTCATTTATTTCTTACATATATATATATAAATAATGTGTTTGTTAATGTTATAATAATCACATTTATTTATTCGATAGTGCTTTACAAGTTTTTCGAGCTCAAAGAGGTGCTACAGTGTCGAAGCAAAAGTCAAATAACATCACATGGATCCCAATAAATGTTTGAAATATATGCCTCTAAAATTTCATTTACAATCAATGCACAAATATTTATTGACTTAAATGTTTTATTTTATAGTGCACTCGTCAAACTAACAACATCAACTGTGGGTACTATATATTGCGATTCATGAAGGAGATTGTTGATATGAATCAAACTATAATCCCAGAAACGGTACGGTATTTTCATTATTTGATTTTCATATATAAACTATGTATATATTTTATTCTAACTTATTTATGGTAAATTTTTATATCGCCCAGTACTTTTACAATTCCAGTCCAACATACTCTGAAAGAGATCTAATTGAAATAAAGGAAGACTGGTGTCAGTATGTGATTGAAATGAAGATTATTTGATTTGCTGGGAAATGGCATGCTGCAAGGGATAGTTATATGCTGCAAGGGGTAGTTCTGTTCTGTGCTGTAGTTCTGGTAGTTATATGTATATGAATATGTAGTTATATGAATAGGGCACATTTGAAAAGCTGTGAATATGTAATTATATGTGAATATGTATATGAATATGTATTTTATTCTGTGTTGTAATTTGTTGTGAATTGATTGTGTAAATATGTAAAGTTATAAAGTTAAATTATAAAGATATATAGTTCTGATTGTGTACTGATTGTGAAATGAATGTGTGAACTAATTGTGAACTGATTCTGGATGAAAATGATTTTGGAAAAAAATTAAAAGACAGCGCTTTCTAAAAAAATGCCATAAAAAAACCAAAAAGCGCTTTTAAAAAATTCCATTTACAGCGTTTTTTTTTAATAAAACTAAAATATGAAAGCACATATTACAGCGTTTTTTTTGAAAAAGCGCTGTAAAACATGCTTTAGAATGCACCTATTACAGCGCTTTTTTGAAAAAGCGCTGTAATAGGTGCATTTTAATGCATCTATTGAGTGCAACTATTATAGCGCTTTTTTGAAAAAGCGCTGTAAAAGGTGCATAATAATGCATCTGTTGAACACACCTACTACAACGCTTTTTTTAAAAAGCGTTGTAATAGGTGCATAATAATGCATCTATTGAATGGACCTTTTACAACGCTTTTTTGAAAAAACGTTGTAATAGGTGCATAATAATGCATCTATTGAATGCACCTATTACATTGCTTTTTTGAAAGAGCGCTGTAACATGTGCATAAGAATAAGCGGCGTGTTTGTTGCAGGGATTTACAACGCTTTTTCAAAAAAGCGCTGTAAAACGAGTATAACAAGCGCGCAATATATCTACCTATTTTACAACGCTTTTTTATTTTAAAAAGTGTTGTTGTATATTTTTACAGCGCTAGATATTACAGCGCTTATTTTTTTAAAAAAGCGTTGTAAAATGCGTTTTTTCGCGTAGTGATTGTTGCTACATCTCGTCTTCCCTATAAGAGAGATTTTCTCTAGTACAACAAAATACTCAATCTATTATAAAGTAACAACTTTATTCAATTTTTGTTCACCTATGTAGGAAAAACTTACTATATCTTTGTCTCTCTAGGCATTGGGTATTGTAAAGCTTTTCCAAGAAACCAGAAGTTCAACCTTTGGATTCCTCAAGATTATAGTGCCACTCGCCTCTTGAGTTGAGTATCATCCACCTCTTCATGCAACGAGTATGATTTTCTTGCCTCTCTAAACTTTGAGTATTATAAGGCCTCTCCAAGCCACCAGAAGTACAGTATCTAGATTTCCTCAAGATCCAGCTTCACCCTCCTCTTGAGTTAAGTATTATATAAGCCTCTCCATGTCATGAGTATTGTTTCCTTGCTTCTCTAGGCATTAAGTATTATAAAGTCTATCTCGACTTCCAAAAGTATAGTTTCAAGATTTCCTCAAGATACAAATTCACTTGCCTCTTAAGTTGAATATTTTTTGCCTTTTCAGACATCACCACCAAATTGATCTTCTCAACAATCCGATATCATTCCCCATGCCAACGAAAACGAGTATTCTCTAAGTGTCTCTAAACATTAATCGAGTATTGTTTAATCTAGCCCCACCGGGATTTGCAAGATGTAGTCTTTACTAGCCTTACAAGGGTTACCAAACTTGGTCTTCCTAGCTTTCCAACATGTAGTCTTTACTAGCCTTACCAAGGTTTCTTGGCTCTATCGGGCCATATACAAAGGTTGAGTTTTTATTTGTTGTGATATAAAGTCATCTAGGATTCTGTTTGTTAGAAAAATATATAAAGAATAAAATCATATATCAAATTTAGTTATAACTCTCATTAAAAAGGATATAAACAATAAGATCTTGATCGATTTACAAAAAGAAAATTAACGCTTAGTGCGAGAACATTTAACAATCTATTTTTTGTTCAAGGTTTATTCTGAAAATATGTTATTCAACTGAATTAAAGGAAATATCTTGGGATTACCTAGTCACATTACTCACTTTCTCTCTAACCATGCATGTTCACCTGAACAGTCTCGTGTGGACTTCCATCTAGATGTTATTGTGGTGCATCTACTACTATGACCAATAATTCTTGGATGAATTGACATTCGTCAACTTCAACATTTGATTTGAAGTTCTTTTTATATAAGTGAGAAAAGAGTCATTGAGATATATTTGTTAAAGATATAATTATTGTTGGTGCATATTTCAGGTCACTAGAGTTGCATAACAGACTCTACTTTACATGCTGTCTTTGTACCGTCAATTAATTCAAATCTATTATTAGGTTTGACTTTATAGATTGGCCTCATACTTTTAGAAGTGCATCTAAAATTTGTATATGATATTGTACTTATATAAGTTGAATTCATTATCAAATGCAAATACTCATTCGAGTTCTTTTGTTGAACCAACTATCTTATGATTTGGAGTAACCAATTGATCTTCAATTCTTGTCTTCCAAATCACTTTATAGGTTGAGATCATCAGACGATAATATTTAGATGATTACTGTCAGATGAACTCAACCCTTTCTGACATTGCTTTCTTGAATGTATTCCCTACACGCTTAATGCAATTGTCAAAGGATAAATTATTCTCTTCTTGTATATTATTTTTCTATCATCAAAATAATAGAATAAGCGATGTACCAAAATCAACTTGGTTACAACAATTTTCCCTTTTTAATGATGAAAAATAATCATTCCATTGATGAACAATTTTCGTATTCTTTCTTTCAAAAAAATTGTAATTTTTGTGAGGAACTCCTTTTGAGTTTAATATCCTAAAAAATAAAATAAAACACATGTATATGCAGCGATTAAGTGCAAAAAATTACATGTATGCAAAAACAAGGACAGTATTCCCACAAGTAAACATATGTTTAGAAAAATTTAAAACGGTTCCCCATAATTTGATTAATAAGTAATGTTATAATTTGTTTTAGAATATGATTTTTTTTTTCTTTTCATTCGATTCACAAATTCTTAGGACATATAGTTCTTTTGAATCCACGTCTTTCAGGCGGTTAATCCATCAGAGCAAGTTGAATCTATTGATTAACAATTCACATCGAAATAAAGGTTATTGTGATCATTTATGTTGACCATGTTTCTTGCAAAATAATAGAGATTTGATAAAAGTGCATGCGAAACTTGTTTTATTTGTACTAATACATAAAATTATGATGCAATATTAATTTTTGAATATTCATGCACTCATTGGGCGTCTTTGCATAGCACTTGAGTAATTCAACTTAACATTGAGTCAAATGGTAACGGTTGTAATTAAATCAAATGAGTTACAATCCCACTAATTCTTAATAAAAGATTGAAAAAACTAAATTTGTCTACATGTTGCACATACTTTATATAGTGCTACTACTTGATATGTGGATCCATAAAGCTTGTGAAATACATGTCCACATAGTAAACTGTACGTTATTTCATTATCTTTTTAATCTATCATAGATATTGCACAACTTGTTTGACTAAATGTGGTATGCATAGAAGAGTTGTACTAAAATCCATCCATAAACTCATGCAAAAATATAATTTTTTTAATGCCACTCATTGTCACATTTTTCGAGAAAATAAATGACACAAGTACTTATATTAATTAATAATAACAATATTTTATATACATGTGTGTTAGCGTGTTGCGTCTTACTATGTTTCATATGACTTTGTAACAATTTAGGAAAAAAAATGAGATAGCTCAAATCATTTTATTAATACATGGTTATAATATGAGCAACATACAACAGTCAGAAAATAGTGGGGAACAAAATGAAAATGTAAACAATTGATACAAAACATTGTTGGTGTTTGTTCCCCTGCTATGCATCAATAATTTTCCATCTCTGTTTTTTTTAATGTTAATAGTTTTATCCAAAATTGAAAATAGCTCAAAATCTTCATCTATCTAGGAGTGTTGTCCCTAACTATCTCCAAGAAAATAGATATCTCAGATGTTCAAAGTTCACACACATATGTTACTAGACAATGAAGACAATGATGATAGTTTAGTTACCTTCCATTTTCAATTTTAGGAGAGAGAGAGAGGGAGGGTGTTTTACTGAAAGTATGTTTTATGTTGTTGAAGCTAGGAAGAAAAGAGTGAAAAAGAGTGGAGTGAAAAATAGAGCAAAAATAGAATTGATATGAGGCACAACAAAGAGGTACGCATGGAAGATTTTGAAGCTAATGACGTATTATATAGTTTACTATGTGAACTTATCTTTTGAATTTGCTTTATTATAACTATTTTTTTAGAGAATTTAATATTGAAACTCATACACTAAGTATTTTGATGTATTTTGACGTCGAAACATTGTAAATTTAAATACAAGATTCATGTATATGTACGCAAAAACATGTGAGTCTTGTTGGAATAAACGATAATGCGCAGCTGGTAAGGAGAAGAAGAAAAAAAACGATTTGCAAAAAACCGATTATTGATCTGTCAGTTCAGGATTAATCTTTGCATTAATCTAGGATCGATCTTGAATCAATCTTCACAGAAAACTTATTATTCACACGTTACAATACACTTATTACAAGATGTTAGTTATATAGGCCTTTTACAGTTTTATACAAGGCAACTAACTAACTAACTAACTATGTATAACAACCTTCTATATGACAGTTATGGATTAAACTCAACACTTCCCCTTAATTCATAATTGTTGTACATTTATAACACCAAGCTTCTTTCTCAAAAACTCAAATCTGTCAAGCTTCAAAGCCTTTGTAAAACCATCTGCTAGCTGCACTTCAGTTGGGCAATATTGCACCTCAATCATTCCATTGTTCACTTGTTCTCTAATGTAATGGAACCTTGTATCAATGTGTTTACTTCTGCCATGTGAGATTGGATTTTTAGCAAGGCTGATTGCTGACTTGTTATCAATTCTGAGTTTAAGAGGCTTCATCACTTCACACCTTAGTTCCTTCATCACTGAATCCAGCCATACTGCTTGACAAGTTGCAAATGCTCCTGCAATATATTCAGCCTCACAAGATGAAAGTGCACTCACTGGTTGCTTCTTTGTACACCAAGATATGGCTGCTTCATTGAACTTGAAAACATAACCAGATGTACTCCTTCTATCTGTGATGTCCCCACACCAATCACTATCCGAGTATCCAATGAGTTCACTTCCTTCACCTTGGCTGCCATTAGGGAATAGCAAACCAAACTCCTTTGTGCCTTTTACATACCTAAGTATCCTTTTAGCAGCTATCAAGTGAGTCTTCCTTGGATCATTCATGAATTTGCTAATTACACTGACTGAGTAGCAAATGTCAGGCCTGCTGTTGCACAGATATCGTAGTGAGCCAACCATTTGTCTGAACAGTGCTGGATCGACCCTTTCTTCCTCACTGCACTCATCAATCTTTGAGCTTGTCTCTGATGGATTTGAAACTGAATTGCACCTATTCATCTCAAATTTTTCCAGCAATTCACCTATATACTTCTGCTGATCAGTCATTTCGAATTCAGATTTCAGCTTCTTTTTCATCCTTTCAATCTCTGATGCTTTGCTCCAAGTGATGAGCAAATCATTTACATATAAGCAGATTATCATTGTTTCTTTTGCACTTGAACTCTGCACATATACACCAAACTCTATTGAACACTTTGTGAAGCCTATCTGAATTAGGAACTGATCGATCCTCTTATTCCAGGCTCTAGGGGCCTGCTTCAAACCATACAAGGCTTTATGGAGTCTATACACCATGTTTTCGTTGCCTTGTATTTCAAATCCAGGGGGCTGTGACAAAAACACAATATCTTCTAGTGGACCATTAAGAAAGGTTGATTTTACATCCAAATGGTAGAGTGACCACCTTCTCTTGAAAGCTGGAGCCACCACTAATCTTATAGTCTCAAGCCTTGCAACTGGAGCAAACACTTCATTGTAATCAATACCATGTTTTTGTAAGAATCCTCTAGCTACCAGCCTGGCCTTATGTTTTGAAATTTTCCCATCAGGATTTAATTTCAGTTTGAAGACCCAATTCACATATATTTTCCTTTTCTTATCTGGCAAGTTAACTAGCTCCCATGTTTGATTCTTCTCAATTGATTGGAGGTCTTCCATCATAGCTTTCCTCCATACATCTATCTTCAATGCTACTTTATAATTGAGAGGTTCGGAGTCTGCCAACAATGCAAAGTGAATGATATCACCTTCATCATTTACTGCATTATCAAAAATTAATTCACAATCATTCAGCCTGCTTGGAATCTGTCTGGTTCTTTGAGGTCTCACTACTGCTGCCACTTCTTCTGGTTCACCTGCATCATTATTGATCACTTCATCCTCTGATTCATCACTAGAATCAAGATAAATGCAACCTTGTTGATTCTCTTTGCTGTACACTGGTTCCTCTTCCCATTTCCACTTCTCAGCCTCATTCACAATTACATCCCTACTGATATGCACCTTTTGAGTTACAGGATTATAAAGCTTATAGGCACCTGTGGGATGATAGCCTATAAGTATCATAATCTCACTCTTGTCTTCAAGTTTGCTTCTCCTAACATCTGGTACATGCTTATAGCACAATGAGCCAAAAACCTTGAAATACTTCACACTCGGCTTTCTTCCACACCAAGCTTCCTCTGGAACCTTCAGATTCAGCTTCTTTGTAGGGCATTTGTTTAAGATATAAGCAGCTGCAGTGACTGCTTCACCCTAGAAGTTGTGTGGTAGGTTTTTCTGCTTGATCATGCTTCTTGCCATATTCAATAGGGTTATGTTTCTTCTCTCAGCAAGTCCATTGTGTCGAGGTGTATATGGAGTTGTCACTTCATGCACAATACCTTGGTTGACACAGAAATCTTCAAATTCTTTTGAGGTGTATTCTCCTCCACCATCAGTTCTCAAGATCTTAATAGATTGGTCACTTTCTTTTTCAATTAAGCTCTTGAATTTCCAGAATACCTCTAATGCTTCACTATTAAGCTTGATTGTATACAGCCACATCATTCTTGTAAATTCATCAACAAAAGTGATGAAGTATCTGCTTCCCCCCAATGAAGATACTTCAAAAGGACCACATATATCAGAGTGGACCACTTGCAGTGCTACAATAGCTCTTTTAGGTGCTTCAGACACAAATGGGATCTTGCTTTGCTTACTTTTCACACATACTTCACAAATAGTTTTTCTGACATTCAGCTTTGGCAGCCCATACACCAGTTCTGTGGAATTCAAATCACTAAGACTTCTAAGGTTTAGGTGACCATACCTCTTGTGCCATATGCCTTCAACATCTTCACTAACTGCTGCAGACATACACATCATTTTCTCACTTGAAATGTTGCATCTGTAGGTTCTATTTTTTGACATGTTCGATTTGAGCACCAACTTCTTCTTTGCATCAAGTAGCTTCAAAGAGTCACCATCCATAGTCACTGAGAATCCCTTTTCCACCAATTGACCAATGCTCATGAGATTACACTTCATCTCAGGGACATACATCACATCTGCAATAATGATTCTTCTGCCATCATTGCTTTTGATCACTATATTTCCACTACCTTCAACCATTAGGTTTCTGCTGTCAGCCAGTTTTATGCTTGTTTTCTTGCTAGCATCAAAACTTGTCAACCATTCTCTATGTGATGTCATGTGATTTGAGCATCCAGAGTCAAGAAACCACTCTTCATTCTTGATCTTCTCATCACTAGTAGTAGCCATCATCAACATTGTACTGGAATCATCCCCATGAGCCAGATTTGCTTCTTCATCGTCCTTTTGATCTTTCTTGAACCAACATTCATCTGCAAAGTGCCTATACTTCTCACAGTTGAAGCATTGTACCTTACTTTTGTCAAAATCCTACTTCTTGTTCTGACTTTTGCCAGAACCCCCTTTCTTTGAAGATTCAGCTTTGTCTTCAATCTTGTTCTTGCCATTGTTGGACCAATTTGCTCTTCTCTTTCCCTTTTTCTTGAAGTCCTTCTGGTTTCCCTCCTTCTTGGTAGTTTGAACTTGAAATTCTTGTTGAACTGATCTTTCAGAATTTCTATCAAACACCAGGAGCTCATGTGCTTCCAATGAATTTTGCAGCTCTTCAATTTTCATAGTTTTCACATTTTTTGCTTCTTGAATAGCTACAACTATGAAATCAAATTTTTGACTTAAAGATCTCATCACCTTTTCTACCACCATTTGATTTGTAATGTTCTACCCACAAGTTCTCATTTGATTGACTATGGCTGTTAATTCTGCATCATCTAATACTTTCTTCTATAGGATTGTAGCTTCACTTGCTTCACCTTTTCTCCACCAGTGTGATAGTTTTCTAAGAAGTTCCATGCTTCTTTGGATCTTGTGGCTTTCGAAATCTTCTCAAAATGCTGGTTGTCAACATTCAGCTGAATGTAGAACAAAGCTTTGCAGTCATTCTTCTTGGCTTCCTTGAATGCATTCCTCTGCGCATCAGTTGGATTCTCTACCAAGTCCTCATAGCCATCCTGCACAATTTCACTCACTTCTTGTGCTCCAAATAAAGATTTCATCAATGCACTCCATCGATCCCAGTTCTTGCCATCATGAACCACAATATGTGATCCAAAACCATTGCTATTCATTATGCATATCAAGAATCTATCACTTTGTGTTTCCCTTGATTGTTCCCCTCACTTTTCACTTGTGATTCCCTTGATTTTTAACCCAGCTCTAGATGTCAATTGTTGGAACAAACGATAATGCGCAACGGGTAAGGAGAAGAAGAAAGAAAACGATTTGCAGAAAACCAAGGATTGATCTGTCAGTTCAGGATTGATCTTTGCATTAATCCAGGGTCGATCTTGAATCAATTTTCACAGGAAACTTATTATTCACACGTTACAATACACTTATTACAAGATTTTAGTAATGTAGACCTTTTATAGTTTTATACAAGGCAACTAACTAACTAACTAACTATGTATAACAACCTTCTATATGGCAGTTATGGATTTAACTCAACAAGTCTATGGGCGAGCGTGCAAGTATGTGTTTAATATTTTTAAACGCAAATTACAATATCCCCTTAAAATAATCCCTAAAAAATCTTAATCAAATTGTAGTTTTATAATAGGATAATGATTCAAATCAAGGATGGTTGAGGTTATTTTAAAAAGAAGAATAAACATTTGTTCAATTAAATAAGATTAATCCCCTTTTAAATTAATTCATAACAACATTTTTTAAGTTTATTAGCATCTAAAAAAGTGACTCATAGCCGCTAATACACTAGAAAAAACGTGTCAATTAGAAGGGATTTAGAAGGCAATTTGCGTGGGCTTTTTATGCTCACATCAAAATAAAGGACTTCTATTATGTAGTTGTCATTTTTCCAATCACCTCTCCATTTATATTAGTATTATATGTTTGTATTTTAATGAAAGATGTGAAGGTGCGAACACAAGAAGGGGGGGTTGAATTGTGTTTGCACAAAGTTGTTACCTTTTTAATAATTTATAAATAATTAAAAATTAGTTTGGATTTGGTTACTTACTTGGAGTAGAAGCAATCGAATTTAGAAGCAGCAAGCAATGAAAGCATAAATAATTTGACGCGTAGAATTATCCTGGTTCACCACTAACTTGGCTACATCCAGTCCCCTCATTCAGAAGGCTTTAATCCACTAATTCAAAAACCTTGAATTACAAAGCACCTAACCCTCCAAGTCAGTCTTCCCAAACAGCCTGACAATCCCAGACTTTTGAGGAACTAACCACCTTGACCCTACAAGCCAAGTCTTCTCCTAACAACCTGACGACCCCAGATTGAAGACGGAACTAAACCATTATCGGGTTGGATACAAGAGATTGAAACTTGAGTAGTTGCTTCTAACAAAGCTGATAATAACAATAACTCTCACACTTTAAGAAAAGAACACTCAAAAGATATTTCTAACTTGAACAAGTGTTTCTCTCTTTGAACTCTAAGATGAATTTGGAATCTTGAGCTTGAGTTCTTCTACTTTTTGATGCTTTTCTCCTTCAGCCTTGAGTGTCTATTTATAGTGAAAAATTGGGCTTCAACTTAGTCCTTATTTAATTCTGAATTGTATCTTGTTTAGATTGAGTTTGCAAATTCTTCAAATTGATTATGTTCCTATTTTGTGTAGATTGACTTTGTAAATTCTTCAGAATAATTCTGTTCCAATTTTGTGTAGATTGACTTTGTAAATTCTTCATATCAAATATTCTTCAAATCTTCTTCAAATATTCATTAAATGTTGATCAAATATTCTTCAAATCTTCATTAAATGTTAATCAAATCTTCTTCAAATCTTCACTAAATCTTCTTCAAATCTTAATCAAATCTTCTTCAAATATTTTTCAAATCTTCTTCAAATCTTCTTCAAATATTCTTCAAATCTTCTTCAAATATTTTTCAAATCTTCTTCAAATATTCTTCAAATCTTCTTCAAATATTCTTCAAATCTTCTTCAAATATTTTTCAAATCTTCTTCAAATATAAATATGAATCAAATCTTATTTTAGATTTTTCATCCATTATAAATTTGAATCAAATCTTATTTTAAATTTTCTTCAATTATAAATTTGAATCAAATCTTATTTAAGATTTTCTTCAATTATAAATTTGAATCAAATCTTATTTTAGATTTTCATCAATTATAATTTTGAATCAAATCTTATTTAAGATTTTTCTTCAATTATAAATTTGAATCAAATTTTATTTTAGATTTTCTTCAAAAACATTAATCTTCTTTCATACTCTTTGAAGTCAAATATATTGTTCTCATAAATACTTTTGTTAACATCAAAACTCTATATGTAAAACCAACTTGGTTCCAACAATCTCCCCCTTTTTGATGATGACAAAACCTGTATTTTTTATAACAACTTTTCTTTATATTTCTTTGACTCCCCGTAACTTAGGGCTCCCCCTAAGTCATAGTATCATTTTCTCTCCACTTTATCAAATATCTTTCTCCCCCTTTTGTCATCAGACAAAAAGACTTGAATGTGAAACTCTATTTTTTTTTTCTTTTTTTTTTTCTCTTTT
>JBBPBP010009779.1:54526012-54611150 GCA_037974735.1 Cicer chorassanicum | reverse complement strand
TTTTTTTTTTTTTTTTTTTTTTTTTTTTTTTTGAATAAAATAAATATAACATAATATAATAACTAGTGTAAAACTAAAATACTTTGAAGTGATCACAACATCAGTCAGGTATGAATGTAAGGTTTAGGTTTTTCTTGATGAAGTCAAACCTATCTTCAGGTAGTGGTTTGGTGAATATGTCAGCCCATTGGTGTTCAGTGTCTATAAATAGAATGGTTAGTACCCCTTTTTGAACAAAGTCCCTAATGAAGTGGTGTTTGATCTCTATGTGTTTAGCTCTAGAATGTAAGATAGGGTTTTTGGCTAGACAAATGGCAAAAGTGTTATCGCAATAGATGAGAATGTTGGATTCTATGATGTTGTAGTCTTCAAGGTGATGTTTCATCTAGGATGTTGTAGCCTCTGATGTTGACATTGCAATGGTGTTTTGTCTCTTACTTGACCATGATATTAAATTGTTACCTAAAAATGTGCAGTTGCCACTGGTGCTTTTTCTCTCAAGTTTATCTCCAGCATAATCAGAATCACAGTATCCACTAAGTTTTTTTTTTTTTTTTTGCCTGAATCATTTTTTTTTCAGGTGAACAAGTAGGGTGCATTGGTGTAGCCATAGGTTTGCAATTGCTCATCTTAAACTTCCTAAGAATCTCTTTTGTATATTTAGTTTGATGAATGTATATACCTTTTTGACTTGTTGAATTTGTATCCCTAAGAAGAACTTAAGTTCTTTCATCATATTGAATTGAAAGTCAAGCTACATCAATTTAGAAAATTCTTGGAAAAGAATGCCATTAGTAGATCCAAAAATAATGTCATCAACATAAATTTGGATAATAAGAATGTCATCTAAAGATCGTATTTTCAACTTGTCCTCTTTCAAAGTTATTTTTTAAACAAGAAGTTATTAAGTCTATCATACCACGCCCTATGTGCTTGTTTTAGACCAAACAAGAATTTCCTAAGTTTACAAACATGATTTGGAAATTCAGAACTTTCAAAACCTGGGTGTTGTTTAACATAAACTTCTTCACTTATATAATAATTTAGAAAATCACTTTTAACATTCATTTGAAATAATGTAATGTTATTATTTGCAGCAAAAGAAAGTAGGATACAAATAGCTTCTAACCTGGCCACTAGAGCAAATGTCTCAGTGTAATCAATGCCCTCTTGCTGACTGTAGCCTTGTGTGACAAATCTTGCCTTAGTTCTGACCACTTCACCTTTTTCATTTAGCTTGTTTCTGAAAACCCACTTGGTTCCAATAATGTTCTTCGCTGGTCTAGGTACTAGATCCTAAACATCATTCCTCTTAAAATCTTGAGAACCTGCAAAATACTTATCTAGCTTTGATTTTTATGATCAAGCTTCTTGTTATCACAGTAAACATAATATCAGAAAATAATTAAATTTAAAGAAAGATATCACCTGTATGTTAACAGTTTCAGTTTCACTATGAAAACCATGTTCTTCTTTTGTGGTTTTCAGATTCTGAGTTTGCATATTCTTTGATTAGAGAGTCTGGATGAAGGGATTTGAATTCCTATCCAGGTTTGTAGTCTTCATGAATTTTATTGGAGTGTTCAAAGAAGTCTCCTGATTTCTGACTTTTAATCTGCCACTTCTATTTCTGCTGATGGATCGGGTTTCTCTGATGGTAATTCTGATTCTTATGGTAGTTCCAGTTCTATTGATATGTGTGATTTCTCTGCCAGTTTTGAGTATGTTGATACTCCAAATATTTCTGATGTTTCTGATTCATCGTATGGTTCTGGTTCTGATAAGTATTGTGTTGACCATTCCTTCTTCCAACAGAGTCAGTTGGCTTCTGTTTGGTAGAGCTTGGAACATAGACCTTTTTGCCTTCATATATTGCAAGCATCCATTGACCAGGCACCATGACTGGTGTTTCAATTTGATTGCTTAGAACATCTGCAACATAAACAATTTTATGTTTTGGTACCCAAATTTGGTTGGGTCCTGGTTTGTTAGATCTTAAAGATTTCTTGTCTTTCCATGTGGTTAGCATAGGACAAGATATTTTATTGTGACCTTTCTTATAGCAAATAATACATAAATCATCAGACGGAATAAAGTTAGATTCAATTACTTTTTCTTGAAATCCTATTCCTCTTTTACCATTCCTACTAACCCCATAAATCATAGATGCATACTTGCTTCTTTCCATACCATTATCAATAAAATCTTGAAATACTTCTTCATGCTTATCGGAGTTACATGTGGTATTTTCAATTGATGTTGAACTATAATTACTTTTTAGAGTTAGATTTTTAGCCTTATGTTCAGCAATATCAGTTTTCAGATTTGCATTTTCTGTTTTAAGTTCAATAATATCAGTTTTCAGAGTTTCATTATCTGTTGTAAGTTCAGTAATATCAGTTTTCATATTTGCATTCTCTATTTTAAGTTTAGTAATATCAATTTTCATATTTGTATTTTCTGTTTTAAATTCAGTATTTTCATTCTTTAAAACGTTAATATTTTCAGTTAGATTTGTATTTTCTTTCCTAAGTGTTTTCAATTTTAAAGACAATTTGTGATTAATATTTAAAAAATCATTTATAGCAGTAATTAAATCAGATCGAGTAAATTCAGAAAATACCTCACTTTCTTCATCTGTTGATTCACTTTCAGAGTTAGAATCTGTGTTGGATCGAGAGGTAGAGTAGGTATGAGCCATCATACCCAAATCTACTTGTTCATCATCAGAGGATTCCTCATAATCATCCCATGTAGACATCAAACTCTTCTTCTTGGGTCTGGAATCTTTCCTTTTTCCTTTCTCCATATTTGGACATTCTAACTTGATATGTCCAGGTTCATTGCATCCATAGCAGATAATACTTTTATCATCATTTCCTTTGTTGGATTGCTTGGAATATCGTTGGGGAAATTTCTTCTTTCTGTTGTGCCACATCTTTCAAACTTTTCTGGTTATGAAAGCAATCTCCTCTTCCTCTGAGTTCAGATTCTGATTATCTGAATCACTATCCTCTGAATCTGATGTTGCCTTTAGAACCTTCTTCTGCTTAGATTTCAAGGCCAGAGTCTTGTTCTTCTTCTTGGGCTCATCTTCTTCAAGCTCAATTTCATGTGATCTGAGAGAGCTGATTAATTCTTCCAACTTTAGAGTATTCAGATCTTTTGCTTCCTGAATGGCAGTGATCTTAGGTCTCCATTTACTTGTCAGACTCCTAAGAATTTTCTTCACATGATCAGCAGTAGTATAACTCTTCTCAAGTACCTTTAATCCTGATACCAGGGTCTGGAATCTGGCAAACATTGTTTCAATGTCTCCATCTTCTTCCATCTTGAACAACTCATACTTTTTTACTAGGAGGTTGGCCTTTGCTTCTTGAACTTGCTTGCTTCCTTCATAGGTTAGTATCAGACTATCATAAATACTCTTTGCTGTGTCTTTGTTGGTGCACTTGTCAAACTCGTTGAAGGTGATTGCATTTATCATGAATGTTCTGGACTTATGATGCATCTTGTACATCTTCTTCTGATCAGCATTCATCTCCTTTCTTGGAATTTCAATACCATTAGTATTCTTGGGAGCAATTTAACCATCTTCAACCAAGTCCCAAAGTTCAGGATCTTGTGAAATATAGAAACTTCTCAGCCTGTCTTTCAAATACTCAAAACGTTCTCCATCAAACAGAGGTGGTCTGTTGATATTTCCTCCAACAGCTTCTTCACTGAATCCAGACATATTGAACCCTTGGATCTTTTCTCAAACACTGTAAAGTGCTCAGCCTTGAGACCGAGCTCTGATGCCAATTGAAGGTGCGAACACGAGAAGGGGGGGTTGAATTGTGTTTGCACAAAGTTGATACCTTTTTAATAATTTATAAATAATTAAAAATTAGTTTGGATTTGGTTACTTACTTGGAGTAGAAGCAATCGAATTTAGAAGCAGCAAGCAATGAAAGCATAAATAATTTGACGCGTAGAATTATCCTGGTTCACCACTAACTTGGCTACATCCAGTCCCCTCATTCAGAAGGCTTTAATCCACTAATTCAAAAACCTTGAATTACAAAGCACCTGACCCTCCAAGTCAGTCTTCCCAAACAGCCTGACAATCCTAGACTTTTGAGGAACTAACCACCTTGACCCTATAAGCCAAGTCTTCTCCTAACAACCTGACGACCCCAGATTGAAGACGGAACTAAACCACTATCGGGTTGGATACAAGAGATTGAAACTTGAGTAGTTGCTTCTAACAAAGCTGATAATAACAATAACTCTCACACTTTAAGAAAAGAACACTCAAAAGATATTTCTAACTTGAACAAGTGTTTCTCTCTTTGAACTCTAAGATGAATTTGGAATCTTGAGCTTGAGTTCTTCTACTTTTTGATGCTTTTCTCCTTCAGCCTTGAGTGTCTATTTATAGTGAAAAATTGGGCTTCAACTTAGTCCTTATTTAATTCTGAATTGTATCTTGTTTAGATTGAGTTTGCAAATTCTTCAAATTGATTCTGTTTCTATTTTGTGTAGATTGACTTTGTAAATTCTTCAGAATGATTCTGTTCCAACTTTGTGTAGATTGACTTTGTAAATTCTTCATATCAAATATTCTTCAAATCTTCTTCAAATCTTCATTAAATGTTGATCAAATATTCTTCAAATCTTCATTAAATGTTAATCAAATCTTCTTCAAATCTTCACTAAATCTTCTTCAAATCTTAATCAAATCTTCTTCAAATATTTTTCAAATCTTCTTCAAATCTTCTTCAAATCTTCTTCAAATATTTTTCAAATCTTCTTCAAATCTTCTTCAAATATTCTTCAAATCTTCTTCAAATATTCTTCAAATCTTCTTCAAATATTTTTCAAATCTTCTTCAAATATTTTTCAAATCTTCTTCAAATATAAATATGAATCAAATCTTATTTTAGATTTTTCATCCATTATAAATTTGAATCAAATCTTATTTTAGATTTTCTTCAATTATAAATTTGAATCAAATCTTATTTAAGATTTTCTTCAATTATAAATTTGAATCAAATCTTATTTTAGATTTTCATCAATTATAATTTTGAATTAAATCTTATTTACGATTTTTCTTCAATTATAAATTTGAATCAAATTTTATTTTAGATTTTCTTCAAAAACATTAATCTTCTTTCATACTCTTTGAAGTCAAATATATTGTTCTCATTAAATACTTTTGTTAACATCAAAACTCTATATGTAAAACCAACTTGGTTCCAACAAGATGATGAAGAAAAAAACTATTTACATTTGTAAGAGAACATATTTGTGTATATATATATATATATATACACAACACAACTATAAATATACTTCATCAACAATCTTCCTTCTAAAACATTTAACCTCATTTTTATTTCCAATTCGATCCTACCACTATGAAAGCAACCACCATCTTCCTTTTCTTCTTCTAAGTTCTTGTTAGAACTAAGTTGGTTTGAAAAACTATGACTCTTCCTTATTTTTTTTATGATAGCAAAAATTAATTTTTAGGAACAATTTACGTACTGATGTTTTACTTATGTGTGCAGTTCCCTAATCATGTAATATTAAATGATTCTACGCTGCATCTTCTAATGATTGGACAATTTAAAGGAACACCAAAACAATGCTATGAAAATCGTATTGCAAGTCTGATGAACACGCTATGAATCGCGCCATTGGTGATTGTGTTTTTGCAAGTAATGCTATGATAATTTTGGTTGAGATAGTTGTGATAAGCATTTGATAAGTTCAAACTTAGTTACTGTTTCTTGGTATCCTAGACCTCTTTTACCATTTCTACTAACTACATAAATCATAGAAGCAAACTTGCTTCTTTCTATATTGTTAGCTAGAAAGTCTTGGAATGCTACTTCATATTTATCATAATTACATATCACATTTTTTTGAAGGTTTTGATAAATGATTATCTTTCAAAGTTGTATTTCCTATTTTAAGCTCAACACTTTATCTTTTTAAAACATTAACTTCTTCAGTCAAGTTTGCATTTACTTTCCTATGTCCTTTCAATTTTAGAGATAAATTGTGGTTTTTATTTAAGAAATCATTTATGACTTAAATTAACTCAGATCGGGTTAAGTCAGAAACTACCTCAATTTCTTCATCTACTGATTCACTTCCAGAGTCAGAATTAGATTTAGAATTATGATCAGTGTTGGATTCAGAGTCAGAGTTAGTATAAGCCATCAGAGTCGAATTCGTTTGGTTTTCATCGTCAGAGGATTCATCATAATCATCCTATGTAGCCATCAGAACCTTTTTCTTGGGTTTGGAGTCTTTCCTCTAATGTTTCCCTTTTTTCATATTTGGACATTCAGACTTGACATGCCCAAGTTTATTGCATCCATAGCAGATGATGCTTTTCTTATCAGGCTTGTCATCATTTCCTCTACTCAACTTCTTGGAATTTCTTTGAGGGAATGACTTCTTTCTATTGTGCCACATCCTCTGAATTTTTCTGGACATGAAAGCCAACTCCTCATCCTTTGAGTCGATATTCTGGTCATCTAAATCAGTATTCTCTGATTCTGTTGTTACCTTCAAAGCTTTTTTCTACTTAGATTTCAAAGCCAAAGTTTTTTACTTCTTCTAGGTCTTATACTTTGCATACTCAATTTCATGTGATCTCAAGGAGCTAATAAGTTCTTCCAATTTAAGAGTATTCAGATCCTTAGCTTCTTGAATAGCTGTAATCTTAGGTCGCCACTTGATTGGTAGACTCCTAAGAATTTTCTTCAAATGATCAGCAATAGTATAAATCTTTTCAAGAACCTTTAATCATGAGACTAGAGTTTGGAATCTGGAGAACATTGTTTCAATGTCTTCATGTTCCCCAATCTGAAACAATTCATATTTTTTGACTAGGAGGTTAACCTTTGCTTCTTGAACTTGCTTGCTTCCTTCATAAGTCAGAACCAGATTGCCATAAATGCTCTTTACTGTTTCTTTGTCAGTGCATTTGTCAAACTCCTTAAAGTTGATTGCATTTATCTTGAAGATTCTGGACTTGTGATGCATCTTGTACATATTCTTCTATTCAACATCCATCTCTTTTCTTGAAATTTCAACACCATCAGTATTTGTAGGAGCAGTATAACCATCTTCCACCAAGTCCCAAAGTTCAGGAATTTTTTAGATAAAGAACCTTATGAGTTTGTCCTTCCAGTACTCATATATTTCTCATCAAAGAGAGGCGGTATGTTGAAGTTTCCACCTGAGGCTTCTTTACCAAATCCAAACACCTTGGATCTTTGCTAAAACACAATAAAGTGCTCAGTCTTGAGACTGAGCTCTTATACCAATTGAAGGTTGAAACACAAGAAAGGGAGTTGAATTGTGTTTGTATAAGTTGTATTCTTTTTTAATTATTTGTTCAAGAACTATTTCGGGTTTGGTGATTTTCTTAGAACAGAATCAGTAGCAATCAAACTTAAAGAAATCAGAGGCAGCATTAAAGTAAAAAGTGTAGAAGTAAAGTGATAAAAGCATATTTATTATGGTTCAACCCTAACTGGGTAGCTACATCAAATCCCCTCACTTAAAAGGATTTGACCACTAATTCAAATCCTTAAATTACACAGCACCTGACCCGAAAAGTCAATATTCTCAAAACAACCTGACACATATAGGCTTTCTGAAGCAAAAAAACCTCTTGACCCTACAAGTCAAGTCTTCTCCACAAAACCTGAAAACCACAAATTGTTGAACCCAACTACACCTTGACCCCAAAGTTAAGTCTTCTCAATACAATTTGAAAACCACATATTGCTTGAGGAACACTAAAGCCACCATCGGGCTAGGTTACACAAGTTTGGAACTGATTGTGTTTCACATATACTAAGCATATTTTTACAATTGACTTATCATGCTAAAACACTTAGAAAATATTTGTTTGAGAAAGTGTTTCTATAGAACTTAAACCTTTGAACTTTAAATACTTAGGAAATTTGAGCTCTCAATAGTTTTTCTGAGTTGTATGGATTTCTATGTTTACTTTGAGTTCATCTTCAGTCTTGAGTATCTATTAATAAAATAGATTAGGGTTTCACTTTTGTCCTTGTAAAATTAGGATCATATCTTTCTTGTGAAAAAAATCTTATTGTATCTTCCTGCGAACAATTTCTTATTGTATCTTCTTGTGAACAAATTATTAGTGTTTCTTCTTGTAAACAAATTATGGGTCTATCTTCTTGTGAACAATATTTTGGCCATAGATTCTTGTGAACAGTGTTTTGGTCATATCTTCTTGTGAACAATATTTTGACCATATGTTCTTGTGAACAATATTTTGACCATATTCTTCTGAACAATATTTTGGCCATATCTTCTTGTGAATGATATTTTTCCCATATCTTCTTGTGAACAATATTTTGACCATATCTTCTTGTGAAAAATATTTTAACCATATCTTTTTGTGAACAATATTTTGGCCATATCTTCTTGTGAATAATATTTTGACCATATCTTTTTTTTACCTTGGTCAAATATTTCCTTCAATTGTAAGTCTGAATCATGTGTAATTTCATATTGTGTTCAAAAACTTATTCTTTCAAATCTTCCTTCATACTCTTGATTGATTGGAGCGAGAATGAATTCAGGCTTATTCTTCGATCTTCAAAAATTTTGATTCGGCTAAGTCTTTTCTTCATAGTTAATTCTTTCAATTAGAGTCGTTGACTTTTCATCAGAGCTATTGACTTTCTTGTTGGGGTCAAACACTATGTTTCTTGGGTAATAATAGTCAAAGTTAGAATTGCATGACTTAAAATTTGTGGCTTTGGGCAAATCACATTGTTGAATTATTAGAGTCAGTGCAACATTAGAGACTGCATATCAAAGGAAAAATTTGGAGGGTGTTGCAACTTTTTGATAAGCGGAATATGTGCTTTGAATGCATGGCTTGAACAATCTATTTAGAGTTAATGATAACTTGATATGAACTCTTCAGAGGCATGCTGAGTTTGTGCACATTAGAGGCACACTAAGGCTTCAAATGCAGGCTTCAAATTAAGCCTTTAGACAATCATTAGAGGCAGTCTTCATACCCAGTTATTAGAGGTAGTCTTCAGACCCAAACATCAAAGGCAGTCTTCACAACCTTCAGAGGCACACTGCTTTCAGAGGCATATGTTTAGAGGCATACACGTATGCTTTTGCGTTCCTCTGATCTCATCCTTAGGTGACTTCCTCTCGTCGTTTCCTCTGGTCACTTCCTCTGGTACCTTCCTCTAGTTTTCTTCTAGATCTAAGCTTCATTCGAGAAGTGTTAGGAGAAAAAGTTACTCTTCTCCACACTACGGTGCTTGTGAGCTAACTTTTGAGGTGTTGACGCGAGCGAGAGTTTTCGCCGTATTTGATTGCGGTAGTGAAAATGGTGGAAAGCGATAACTAAGGTAATGGCTCCTTTGAGTATTTTGAGTGAAAACATGGTTTGTTACATGTTACAAATTTATGATTAAATATGATGTGATTAATGTGTGTTCAATGTGTGAATTTGTGGAGATTGAGTTTGAGGTGATTATGTATTCATAACTGTTAATATGTGCGTTATGAATTTTATTGAGGAAAATCTGTCTTGAGTGTGCTTTGTGATAAGTATGAAAAATTATTAGTGTTTAATGAGTATTAAAAAGGGAGTCTTTTAATAGCTGCATTTACATAATGATTATTGTGGAAAGAGTTAGAGTATGCTCATGCATTTCATAGCTGGTGGTGACCGTGATGGGCTACAGTGTCAGTGGTGACCGTAATGGGCCACAATGTTAGTGGTGACCGTGATGGGCCACGATGTTAAGTGGTGACTGTGATGGGCCACATGATGGTTCCATGAGTTGATTGGTCCATCTTATCCTTACTAGGATTTAATTGTCGTATAGGTCTGTGATAAACTACACTCTAGTAAATCGTGCTGATCTGTGATGGGTGGCACCTCGGTAATTAGTATTGGCCTGTGATAGGCGGTACAATTATGATTTACGCCCCTGGAGGAGGGTTTTGTTTTTGAAATTCTAGAATCATGTGAATTGGCATATACGCATTGCATTAGGGTGCTTGGCACGCGAGTCATGTTTGCTACTGACTTGTCCTGTCGTATTCGGCAACGATATGCTGTATTCGAATACGACATTGCATTTTGCCAAAAATATTCATCTTTCAACATTGTTTATGCATTTTTGACAAATGAAAACCCTTTCGATGAGTATGCTAAGATGAAAGGTTCTTTTGAGCAATTGAAATATAAGATTTTTGCTAAATGTTATTTGTTAATTTCGGTTGGTGACTCTTTACATTATTGTGGACCGGGCTTACGCCCTAGGTTATTAGAGTTTTGAGTCGTGTTGGAATTGCAACAACGTCGAAGACGTGGTTTAGCGAAGATGTTGGATTTGTAATCGAAAGCAGTAAGACTTGATGCCACTCGTGAATCCTCAGTACCCAGTCACCCTCAGTTAGATTAATGATTAGCTTAGGGTTTGATTTAAGAATTTTATTTATTCTCCTGTTCTTATTTCAATGTTGTTGTCGCAATGAAACTTTTGTATTTGAAACAAACTATTTTAGCCAATTGTATATTATGATGTAATTATATATGACTTTTGTCGTTTGTGATTTGTTGTTTAAAACAATTAAATGAATTAAGGATAGACTTGTTTTCCATTAAATATCATTAAAAATAATCGATTTAAAAAATGTGAAATCAATAAATATTAGGTGACATAATTTTATGCCAAGTGTAATGTATGTCATTTTACAAAACATTTGTTTATAGTGTAGATTACATTACTACTAGCATTCTATCAATTGTATGAATTAGTTTATATATCAAAAGAAAATAATGAAATAGCGATCACACCAGCATCACTTGAAATGGGAACTATCAATATCAATCCTTAGATTAGTTTTACGACCAAATTAAAAATTTGTAATAAAAAATCAAGTGACTTTGTTTTCATTAGCCTGAAAACCCTTTCATTTCTGCAAGGGGTTGTCGTTCCCTCTAATTGAGTACTCGCGGTGTGCTTTGTGACATCCACTAATCCTGCAAGGTAGATTCCATAGAAAACGTTTGAAGCCTTTTGCAATCTCCTGCGTATAAGTTTGTTTCCATCCCCTACATAAAGGTTTGCTGCCAATGTCCTAGTCTTCCTTTCGATCTCCCAGATTGCAATTTGCATTCAAATCATTGCCAATCAAATCATCGAAAACATGACAACAAGGTAGTATTTAGTTTTTCATTTGAATATAAATTAAATTTATATATATGTTTCAAAGTTTTTTTTACTTTTAATTTTTTAAAAAAAAAAAATACTTTTCAATTACTTATAAAATATTTATATTTTTTACCCTCTTAATTAAAGATTGGGTCCTGATAAAAATGATGAACCAAAACTTCATAACCACCGAAGATGCTCTTGTACCACAATCGCTCCACGTAATATATTGAAGGTGTTTATGTACTTAACAAATTATATATCAATTATTATTTTCTTAAGTTGTTTTTAACAGATAAATGAATGGATGCCACATTGTGACGATGAAGAGTTAAAGCCAAAAGTGGGACAATTATTTAATACATTAGAAGATGGTGATAAGTTATACAAAACATACGCACACAATGATTGCTTTAGTATGCTTTGTTCATTAGAAAATAAAAATAACAATGGAGTCATACGTTCGAAGTATTTTGTTTGCTTGAAAGAAGGTTACAAACTATTTGAAACAAAAGACGATGAAAAAAGTGAATCAGTTAATTAAATCTAGGAGGAGAAGTCTTACTAGAACAGGATCTGATGCAAAAATAGCTTTCAAACTGCTAGAGGGAGGTAAGTATGAGCTCACTCGATTTCATGAAAGGTCATACACATGTACTTGTCTCACCTAAAAAGAGACAATTTTTTATATCAGTAAAAGTGAATCATATACATAAGAGTTTATTACATGCATATAGTAGAGCAAATATTGGGCCTTCAAAAGCATACCACTAGTTGAAAGAACAATTAGGTGGTTATGAAAATGTTGGGTGCAAACGGAGGGATCTACAAAATTACTTGAGACATTTTAAGACCTTGATTAAAGATTCATATGCATATGTATTCATTGATAACTTTAAGAGGAAACATGAAGTGAATCCATCATTTTATTTTGCATATGAGGTAGATGTTGAAGACCGACTGAAATACGTTTTCTAGGCAGATGGTATTTCCCGAAAAAATTACTCTTTATTTGGGGATGTTTTACCCTTCAACTCTACATATAAAACAAATAAATATTCGATGATATTTACACCATTTACTAGAGTGAACCATCATAGACAATATGTTACCATCTTAGCAGATGAGAAAGTTGATTCTTTCATTTGGTTATTTGAAGAAAAAAAATTGGATGCAATGGGAGGACATAAACAAAATCTTAAAATAACATATCAAGATTCGGCCATGAAAATTGCAATAGAGAATATTTTTTTTATTGTTCTTCACATTGATTTTGTATGTGGCACATTATGAAAAAGGTTTCTGAAAAGATAGGTCCTTTTATCGAATTCCAGTGTTGAGTTCAATAATAAATTTAAGTCATGTATTTGGGGTTTAGAAACTTCCAACGAATTTGAAGCAACATGGAAATCCATCATGATTGATTTTGGGTTGGAAAATAATGAATGGCTTTCACATATGTATGACATTTTGAGTTGCTTGCAGGTAATAATTCACTTTATTCTTTACCAAACCTAAAGTTAGATCGTGGTATAGAGAAGCATGGTAGGGATATTTGCAGTCGTGAAAACTTTTACATATTTCAAAATGAGTTATGGATTGCCTTTGTAAATTACGGGAAGTTGTTTATGTGTATACCTTGTAGACACATACTTTGCATTTTAAAATGGAAAGATTTAAATGAAATATCGGGTAAGTACATTTTGAATAGGTGGACCAAACTAGCAACTATCAAGTGTATTTTTGATGTTGATGGCAAGGTCTTGAAAGGGTTGTTGGAATCAAAAATTGGGAGGCAACTCATTTCAGAGGCATGGGATCACTTATATATTGCTTCTTATAATAAATGAATTTGTGAACATTAAAAAGCAATTTTAGGAATTTGAAGGTGATTCTAAACAAACAAAGGCAAAAGAATTAGATTCTTGTATTTCCATGGATCTTCCTAATTAAAGAAGTGAAAATTCACCCACCACAATTTTTAAACACAAAAGGGAGTGGCAAACGAATTAAAGGAGGAAAAGAGATTAAGGTGAGGAGGAAATGATGTATGAAAGGAGAAATAGAGAAAAAGTAAGGAAGCTTAGAGATTTTGAGATGGATGATATAAGGTATGCAAAAGAGAAAATACATGTAGAATATAAAAATGAGGATCAAGAAAAAAGGAGAAGTATATCATATCATGAATATATTAGAGATTTTGTTTTAGATCCGGAGTATGTGAAATATCTTTATGAAAATGAATATGCAAAAGAAGCAAGAAATTAGAGAAGCTAGCCTTGAGAGAGAAAGAAAAAATCAAAGAAAAGAAAGAGGAAGAGGAAAAAGATAAGTTAGCCTTGAGAGAGAGAGAGAAAATTAGAGAAAAGAAAGAAGAAGAGGAGAAACATTTCAAAGATAAAGAGTAAGAAATTGACTACAACTTTTGTCTAACTTTGATAATTCTCTTGTGCAAGTTCTTGAAGAAGTGTCTCTAAAGTAGGAATATCATCAATACATTGACTTTGAAAGCATAGAGAAAGATGATGGTAAAATTGAAAGTCTCTTTAAACAAGAGAGAGAGTGAGATGAATGTTAGTGCTTGAAAGTGATTAGTCAAATGTTTCTCAAAAGGATGCTTGCAAGGAAATTATTGAGTTACCATTTGTTTGTGATGAAAAGAATGTCCATGAGACTTAACTTGCTTTGAAGCCTTTTCAAATACAAAGTAACGTATTGTTTGCCACAAATTTCAATCCAAAGAAGGTAAATTTGGTCATGAATAGCAACTTTAAAATGTATAACTTTGTTTCATTCTTTAGAATTTCTTACTTTTACAATAAATGTGATAAGATGTTAATTGTTCAAGATGCAATGTTTCACTAACTTATCACATTTTATGACTTTTCCAAATTTTCATCTGACCCAGTGGATGATGAGCTTGTGGTTTATTTGGATTATTTCGTCATATACAGTATAATGGAGCTTAAATTCGTGGTCGAATTTCTTCAAGAATGAGAGAATGATAAGGACCTCAAGAGCATGAATATGATCCATATTTTAATAAATTAAGATGAACTTTATTTATTTTAATTTTATTTTTAATAATTCTTATTTTACTTTAATTTGGAATTGTTATGGTTATAATTTATATTTAGTTGATGTCATGTGTAAGTGAAGATACTTTGCTTCCTTACATTTAGTTTATTTTAGAAAAATATGATGTAAGCCCAATATAGGTCTAGAGAATAGTGTCATTTATGCCCCATTTAGGTTTAGAGATAATCTTACTATAAATATGCATTTGTAACCTTATTGAGACAAGTTTGAAATGAATTAGAATTTCTCTCGTGGAAATGTTGAGTGAGTTAAGTCTCCTATTCTGAGTCATTGGATTAGAACTTGCTTGAATCTTATTAATGGTTTTCTTACCATTGTAGCGATTTCTCATTGACTTATCAATCTTCTAGATTGTGGCGCCTTGTCCACTCAACCTAATCCATGTTTGTTTGTTTATTTTCCCTTTTATTTTGTCACTTTATTTGAAAAAATAATTTGGTAGATATTGCACCTCTTGTAGAAACACTCAAATCCACATCACTTCTATACTCCACAATTAATTCATCCAAACAAGTTTTCAACAAATCTTTTAATTTGGTTGCCTCCACTAAATTAAGATTTTGAGTGATCAACCAATTTACAAATTTTAATTTGTATCTAGGGTCTTAGATAGAAGAAATTAACAACATGATGAGCAAATTTTCATATTTTCCATCATATTTTGTTTACATCTTCTTGGCCATTTTTTTTAACCATATATCATTGGAATAACAAATAAATATCTTTTTACCTATTTTAAAGATCTCTAACATATACATATTAGAGGGAACGTCCGAGGAATCAGATATTTGCAAAGTGGCATCATAAAGTATTCTTAAAAATAGTATAATTGATTTTGCTTTCGTCCAATTTGAACTAGTAAGCATACATTTCCCCTTAAGCATTTCCTCAGCATATTTGGGATCTTGAATTTCAAACACTTTGAATCTCTTTTAATACTTCAAACTAAGTCTAACATTAAATATATTGAGATCCATCTAGTTTCCAAATCAAGGCAAATAAGACCTTTGTATTCAAAGTTTAACAGTGACACCTTAAACCTCAAAATAATGTATATAACTAGAATATGACCCGCGCTTTGCGCGCAGGTTTAATTTTAAATTTTTTATAAGGTTTTATATATATATATATATATATATATATATATATATATATATATATAATATTAATCTTGTAAATTTTTATACTTATAAAAAATATGCGATAAAAGATATTGTAGAGTGTGTGATTAAATGATTATTTTTACTCCTAAAAAAAGATAAAAGAACAATGTTTTATAAAAGTTTAATCATAAAAAAATTAACAATTTTACAACCGTTTCAGGTTAGATTTTAACTTTATTTACAATATCAAATTTGTACCATTTAGCTGATTTTTTATGGTCTATAGACATAAAATATTAACCATGATTTAAAAGATAAATTATATAATTGATAATCGTAAGCTCTATTTTTATTAAAGTATATACGTTATGTAGGAATTTTTAAAATTTTATCATTCTTCCTACACATATTAAAAAAAATTCGAAATAATGCTCATGGTAAATATATGCATTGATAACTAATAAGAGCAAAAAAAAAACACAAATTTTTTTATTAGATTGACTAATTGTTATTTGTTTTGATAAATATATGTGACGACACAATAATAAAAAAATACAAAAGTTTGTATATTGACTATTTTTAATGTCTAAATAAATATTTAAAAGTGTTTGAACATTTTATTAACTATATTGGTAATATTTATTAAAATATTGTGTATCAATATTTACTTATTTAATTTGGTTTATACCGGATTTCAAGATTTCTACTTTTTATACACTTCAACTTCAACGTATTATTTTATCAAAATAGTAAGATTTCACGATTTACTACTTGGAAAAGGTTAAAAGTATATTTTAGTATATAACCATACATAACAATATCAATATTTCAGAAAATATATAAATTTTTCTCTAAATCCATATCAGTAATGGTATAATAAGAAAAAATAGAAAAACAAATTGTTGGCCAAATTCTGAATTACATCTCTCTATTTGATTTAAATATAGATTTCGTAGATATTATAAATTTCATTAAAAGATTTTTTTTTCTTCAGTAATGATACTATATAATATTCAATTGTAAGATATTTATGGAGGAATAACCGTTATCAATAATAATGGATGACCAATGAGTATCAAATAATTGATATTTATTGTATTGTAATTTGTAACTTATGGCACATGAATAGTCCCACAAAATATGAGGAAAAGGTATTTAGAAAGTGAATAAGGAAACATCAATATTTACTTATTTAATTTGTTTTATACCAGATTTCACGATTTCTATTTTTTATACACTTCAACTTCAACGTACTATTTTATCAAAATAGTAAGATTTGACGATTTTGTCCTTAGAAAAAATGTGTTGGGTTGTACAAAAAAAAACAATTTACTTCTTGAAAAAAGTTAAAAATATATTTTAGTATATAACCATACATAACAATATCAATATTTCAAAAAATATATAAATTTTTCTTATATCCATATCAGTAATGGTAGAATAAGAAAAAATAGAAAAACAAATTGTTGGTCTAATTCTAAATTACATCTCTCTATTTGATTTAAATATTTGATTTAAATATAGATTTCGTAGATATTATAAATTTCATTAAAAGAATTTTTTTTCTTCAGTAATGATATTATATAATATTCAATTTGAAGATATTTATGGAGGAATAACCATTATCAATAATAATGGAGGACCAATGAGCGTCAAATAATTGATATTTATTGTATTGTAATTTGTAACTTATGGCACATGAATAGTCCCACAAAATATGAGGAAAAGGTATTTAGAAAGTGAATAAGAAAACTCTCTATGAAGACGTACACATCAGCTTTTTAGCTGAGGTAGCAAATATTCGCATATGTGGAGGAAATAGTGTTAGGTGGCAGCGCAGTCTGTTTTAAAAATATATAATAGATAATTTATACTAGATAAAAGTCGCAGCGGATAAATGAAATCCTTTTCCAAGGAAATACAAACTTCTACAAGTAATTTAGGATATCACATTTCTCAAGATACACATGGAGCAGTTCGAACTTTATTCCTCAAATAAAAAGTGTAATCTCAATAAACTGGATTTAACTAGTACTAATAAGATTTTCTTACAAAAAGTAGTTTCTAATTATATGAGTAAAATAATTTATAAATCTCATTCATGGTATCACATATCAGAGCATAGTTTTCTCATATTTGAACTTTTAAGAGTTTTTAACAAATAATAACTATGATTACACAAACGCATGGGCAAACCAGTCAAACACAACAACAAAGGCAGTGAGTTTCAAAATCATGTAATAGTACAAGATAAGTGACAAAAATACACACAAATAGTCGAATTGGCACAATATCACATCATATCATAGCATTCAAAATCTTCAAGAACATAATATCAAAGGTTA
The DNA here is from genome assembly GCA_037974735.1 of Cicer chorassanicum. NCBI lineage: Eukaryota > Viridiplantae > Streptophyta > Magnoliopsida > Fabales > Fabaceae > Cicer > Cicer chorassanicum. Next base: position 54,593,366 of record JBBPBP010009779.1, on the reverse strand, counting down.
ATGCAAATCAATCACAATGAAATAGTCACAAAGATGCAATGGTATGCATGTCCTATACTCTACATCTACTCTGAAGTACTTAGTTAGAAGGTTTGATACAATGCCACCACACGAGTGGATGGACAATTCATGAATAACCATGTCCTCATAGATACCAACTTAACTCGAGACACATGTATGCGACATTCGATGGTTGTACATCTCCGAAATCACTAGGCTTTTTAGACTCTCCCTAGACGGTGACAACATAATCTTCACTTCAAAATCCCCAACATCTAGCTCATTTGATGATCACAATTCGACAACTCTCAGTATGAATTCCACATTATTCATCAAAATTTATGTCTATGTATATATCATTCATTCCACAATATTCATCAGAATTTACATCAATATATATCAGCCAATCTCAATCAAGTCTCAACATTTCGTACATACCAATCGCAATGAACGGTCAAGTTCGATCCATCATAAAGTAGGAAATCAAACTAGTAGTGTGTTCAGACAAATAAACAAGAATACTCAAATACACATAATCCATACAATAACAATTAGCATAGGATTTCACAAAAGTCAAATATCATGCAATCTTAACATAAATTAATTCGCAACAATTCTATAGGTTTCTAACTCATAGTTTAGTCCTCATTGTCCCCATCCATATGTTCTTAGTATTTATTCAATAGGACTCGACCATACGTGGTAAGCTTCAGATGAATCTATAGAGATTTCAACATTTCCGTTCATCTCACATTATATTATGCTCCTAAAATCGAACATTCTCTCAACATTACCTTGATTGAAGATTTCTCCCAACGAGTTCGATCTGCTTATTTAATTTGTCGCATCTTCGTCAACCGTCGTCTCTAATAATCAACGAAAGTAATAAGACATCACATCAACCAAATACAAAAAATTATTTACTAAAATGAATAAATAAATTATTTAATATTTGTAATATAACCCAAAAATATATTTTGTAGTATAAAAATATATATATATATATATATATATAAACATAATCACTTTTCTTTTTATTTGAAACCAAACTGAATCTTAAAAGCTAAATAGATATAATGTATATTAAATTTTGATTTTTAAATAGGTAAACAATATATCACATGTAACTAATAATATTTAGTTACAACTTAATGAATACTATGCACAGTTTTAAATTATAATTAAAATAAACTAAAGCTATTGGATATAAAATAAAATTCGAATTTTTACTATAAAATAAATTTTAAATTGTAGAGCATCTATATAAATATAGTATAAACCATCTTAACTTAGAATAGGAGAAGGACATGCTACAAATTGTTAAAGAATGATTTTTGCTTAATGTTATTCTTACTATCAATTGTTCAACGCGGTAATTCACATGAATGAGTGAATTTGTCATCGGTCACTGTTACATGCTTCTCATTCATTTAAATTCATCTAATTTTAATTTGATTTTGTTATTCATCAATTTAAATGAGATACACTGATTATTAAATAGATAAAAATAATACAATAATAGTGGAAGTTTCTAGGTGTTTTACACAAAAAATGTGAGTTTGTAAGTAAAGAAATAAGAGAATAAAGAACTATATAATAAAGACTAGTATGAGTGATGATGGTCCCTATAACTTTAATTCTTGTTTCGAGGTATGTAGGAAAGGTGAGTAGTTGTCTTTCTCTCGGAGCAAGTTTCTCTTCGTCTTCATTATCATTAACTTGTTTTAAACCATTCGTTCCAACCGACACTAACCGCACAAACCGAAATTTATTTCAGTTGAGATTGAATTTTGATACACCACATGCTGGTTGGGCTGGATTTGATTTTTTGTCTGAACCCGCCGCTTGTCCACCCGTATTTTTTTTTATAAGTTTTTTTTGGCTGTAGCTACTGATAGAACAAGGTAGAGGCGGGTAGAAAAGTAAAACGAAAAAAAGAAATATAATATACTTATATATAAGGTCGATTAGTTTGTACCCCCACACCACATTACCCATTTGATGCTAAAGTTGCTAATATAATAGAAACTCCTTTGCGTCGGATTTAACTTTATTTTATTTTTAAATAAAACAAACAAAATATATATATATATATATATATATATATATATATAATATTACAAATTTAAATAAGTTACTTAGATAAACGCGTAGGAAATTATTGCATCACAACAAATACGTATAATATAATTTATCACCACAAAATAATAATAAGAAATTTGATTGTTACATTTAGTAGTATGAATGTATGAACAGTGATACTTATCTTCTAGGTAACATGTCCAATTCTTACGGAAGACAAAAACTCGTCAATTTCAAACTAGAAGAAAGAGGAGAGCAAACCTACAAGGAGGGCTCTTACATAGACTATTCTACACATGCTTTAAATTTCGCAAACCTACAAGGAGATAGACCACTCTACATATACTTTAAATTTCACAAACCTACGAAGAGATAGACCACTCTACACATACTTTAAATTTCGCAAACCTACGAGGTGAAAAAACCACTATACACATGCTTTAAATTTCACAAACCTACAAGGAGAAGACCTATATAACATATTCCACAGTACCACGAATTTACATATATTTAGATATATATATATATATATATATATATATTTAAATATAATATTAATATAATTTTAAAAAATAATAAAAAGGAAATATAATTTTAATATTAATTAAATTGTCAATAATTAATTAAGTTTAAAATACTATCAAAAATAAAACCCTCCAAAGTTAATAAATTATTCATATAAACCAAAAGTAACACACTTCATAATTAAATATAATAATATTTAAATTATTCATACAAATCAAAAATAAAAATAGAAAAAATTATTCCAAATTAAAACACTACATTTATCATCATAATAATTCATCTCATTAGCTCCACTCCTTCCATCATCATTATTTGGTGGAATATTACCTAACATAAAAAATGTTTTAAAACTAGTAAGTGGTAATGACATCATGTTTTGAAATTGCATGTCATCTTCGAGTACATAACTACAAGTTGATGGTGCCACAGCTGGTTGCAGCTAATTTAAATCGGGTATGATTAAGCTTGTTGGCATAGTAGGTCGGTATAGAGTTTGATCAAATAGAAGTTGAGGAAGCTGTTGTGAAAGAGGCGACACATACTGATAATTATTAAAAGATTGTTGTTGTTGCTGCTGGAAGGAATTTGGAGGCTATTGTTGTTGTTACTGGAAGTTTGGAGGTCGCCACTACTGTTGGGATTATTGGGAGTATTGTTGTTGCTGCTAGAAAATCGACGGTTGCAAGTTGTGAGACAGTGGATATTGTTGTTGCTACTCAAGCGGGAACTACTACTGAAAAGCATGACGACATTGTTGAGATGAAAATTGTTGTTGTTGCGCCGTGAAAAACTTTTGTTGCCATTCTGCATTTAATTTTTCAACTACTTATCATCTGTTGTGTTTTTTCTTCTTACTCACACTACAAGAATTTTGCCATATACCAACGGTTGTTTTTAGTGACACATATAAATGCCGTAGGTCTAGATATAATATACCAACAAACACCAAATCATCTATTGTTCCTATAATTGCTCAATATTATCAACAATTGTAGACGAACGATGAGATTGATCCATACTAAGATAAGAAGAAGATTCAGTCTGAATATATCTTGATGTGTCATTTACAAATGTTGGCGATAAACTACCAGCACCCATCACACGTCCTTTGTACTTGTCATCACTAATGTTTATAAAATTTGTAGTCTCATATTGTTTCTGCTCCAATGGACCAACTCGTTGAGCATGAGGAAGAGTCACTTATTGTTCATCATTCTCTCATATGCCACATCATTTGAAATATATGACATCACCATTTTTTAGTTAAAAAGAATCCAAACCAAAATTGTTGGATTTTAAAATAAGGGGACTAATTTTGAGAATCGATTAAAATAGGGAGACCAAAACTACAACTAACCCTAATTATATATATATATATATATATATATATATATATAAAAATATTTATATATATATAATAAATATATATATATATATATATATATATATATATATATATATATAACTCGCATTTCACATTTCTAATTACAAATTAATTATATATACACAAATACACTTCACATAATAAATTAATTGTCCATATCATCACAATCATTGTTGTCATTTGATGAGTGAATAAGTCATTGTCTTCATCATCCTCTAGTTCTTTTATTTCTTATTCATTAACTTTTTCCCCAGTGTTTGACTTATGACAAAGTCGACTAATAGTCTCATCTCCAATCACATAATCCTTATTTGTCATTTAATCCATCTAATATGAAACTTCTTCGTCTTTGTTTCATCTTCGTCGATTCGACTCATTGGTCTTGTTTTGATTGCATCACACCAACCTTAATTTTTTTTTTATTGTTGATGGATAAGGAACATAACACACTTGTATTATACTATGGGCCATGGCGAATGGATCACACAGTGGATATCTTTTGCTAAAACGAATGTCTATAGTAAATCAACACCACTGTTTCGCATAATCTAGGAATGCGTAGTGAATTTCATAAAGGGTTAAATATGTTTTAGTTCCTATAAAATTTCAACATTTCCATTTTAGTCAATGTAAAATAAAAATACAATTTTTAGTCCCTACAAAATTATCCTCCAAGTAGTTCTAGTCCCTTTTGAAATGAAACATGTTTAATTGTCTTTCCATCTTAAAAATTTTTGAAAATATTTTTTCTAGCATGTTTAGAACGTTATAAAATGTTCATCCACAAAAATTTAGAATTTGTTAAATTTGTTAGAATTAAATATGAATTTTTTAATTGTGAAAAATTAAAGATAAAAGTGATGAAAACATGTACCTAAAAATCGAATGTTTAGCTTATTTTTTGTGGAAGAACTTTATATGATGTTGTGAACATGCTTGGAAAAATTCATTCAAAAATATTTGCTAACTTTACAGTAGGGACTAAAAGTACATGCATGATAATTTTGTATGAATTAAAAATTGCATTTTTATTTTACAGGGACTAAAATAGAAAGATTAAAATTTTATAAGAATTAAAGACATATTTAACCCTTTCATAAATATGTTCAATTATATCATAGAAGTCTTTTGTTACACCACTATCAGACACACTCTTCATACACACTCAACTATTTATTGTTTCTTTTCCTTTAGTTCAAGATTCAGTATGAAATTTGTATAAATTGACATAATGGATGTGTCATTCTTTGATGCTTCTTATCAGGCCCATAGATAAGTGGATTTTGATAGGAGTTGGTTCTTGGAGATGTACATGTTGTTGAAACTATGATCGAAAATTTGAATGTATACCAACAAAAGATTGTCCTGAAGTTAAAAGTATCCTTATCGATTAGCGTATATGTAGTTTATTAAAATTAAAAATACTATGCATTGTCAACATTAATTTAAATTAACTAATTAAAGATCGAGATAGATATAAATCATACTCAATGTATGGTTTCACTTCAGTGTAGTTAATCAACACGTAAACATGTGTTGGATTAAATACATTGTCACTTGGTCAAAAAATTAGCATATCCCTACCAACATTATGACTAGACAGGCAAAAGACTAGTAAAGCATGTGGATGACGTATAACACTATCGTGCCTTTCATTTATTGGTGACAATGTGTCGTCGTTGAAATAATGAGAACAAAAGTGTGTTGTTTTAGGGTATAGGTAAGATGAACAAATTAAGTCTTCAACTCTAGCTTTATTTTTTATCAATCGTATTGAATAAGATAAAGGAGATGTACAATAGTTTCACTTGCAAGATTTACCGAGATGCTCCATGGAATCAAAAACACCAAAGGTAATACTTTCAGCAACTTACATATTCATGTGGATCCCAATGGATGCACAATATAAGGATCTTGTACTTAGTGTAAAATTCTTGAAACCTAGCAAGAAAGTGAGGGAAAACCTAAGAAAATTCTACAATTAAGAAGAGAAAGAAAACAAACAAATAGAATTAGATAAGTAGTAGTAAGAACAATCATCACATTCAAGATAAATTATAAGATCTAGTGATGAACCGTCGCAAGACTAAAGATGCTTTTGATAAGGATCTTGAAATGGTTCAAGCAAGAACCTTGAGAAGCAATACTAAGTCTCTCTTTTCAATCCATTATTGAAATTCTAATTTTATTAAAACTTTCTAAAATGAACTACAACAAAATTATTTTTTTCTAGCATAACTTCTAGTAAGGATGAGCAATGCCTAACAATGAAAGGCCCATGGAAACACATTAGTAAACATGGAGCAAAATAAAACTCCAAAATACAAACAATCTAAACTTCATATAAATGGTTATTATAAACAAATAAACTAATGTTAAAATCTAATTACTCTATAAGTATCCTAAAGTCATTTGACTTGTAACTTTCCTTGCTCTTCTTTCTTATTTTCCATTTTTGCTCCTCAACACATAGTATCATCGGATGTCATTTTTCATCTTGATGAGAATTTCATGTTTGAGTGTTGCAGAACACAAATTATTGAAATATTGACTCCCTTTAATAAATGGGTTCAATACACGTATCGCCAAAGTACTAAAGGCAATAGGAAGTAAACACTCTAAAAGAACATGACAATCATGACTTTTTATCACATGCATCCTTCCATTTTCCAAATCACTGGAAAGCTACTATTGTTGGAATAAGGTGGGATATTGTTTATAGGAAAACCAAATTCGATCTCTAATATTGTAAAAAGATTGTCAAAAAGTATAAGGTGGGATATTGCATTTGTTGCTCAAATCAACCACTGTTGAAACCAAGTTAACTTTATAATTAGAGTTTTGAAGATAACAAAATTATTTTATGAGAACAATATATTTAACTGCAAATAGTATGAAAAAAATATATGGTCAAGATTTGAAGAAGATTTATCTACAACAAAATATGAACAGAATCAATCTGAATAATTTACAAACGCAATCTAAACAAAATACGAACAAAATCAATTTGAAGAATTTACAAACTCAATCTAAACAAAATAGGAACATATTCAATCTGAAGAATTTTCAAACCCAATCTGAACAAGATACAATTCTAAGGATTAAATTGAAACCCAAATTTTAACTATAAATAGATACTCAAGACCGAAGAAGAAAATCATCGTAAAACAGAAAAGAGTAAAAGAACTCAAGGTCAAAATTTCAAATTCATCTTTGAGTTCAAAGAGAGAAACACTGGTTCAAGTTAGAAATGTGTTTTGAGTGTTCTTTTCTTAGAGTGTGAGAGTTATTATTATTATTATCAGCTTTGTTAGAAGCAAACACTTAAAGTTCCAATCTTTTGTATTCAACCCGATAGTGGTTTAGTTCCTTCTTCAATCTGGAGTTGTTAGGTTGTTAGGAGAAGACTTGGTTTGTAAGGTCAAGGTGGTTAGTTCCTCAAAAGTTAGGAGTTGTCAGGTTGTTTGGGAAGACTGACTTTGAGGGTCAGGTTCTTTGTAATTCAAGGTATTTGAATTAGTGGATTAAAGCTTTCTAAATGAGGGGACTTGATGTATCCAAGTTAGTGGTGAACCAGGATAAATCTATGTGTCCAATTATTTATGCTTTCATTATTTGCTGTCTTTGAACCCGATTGCTTCTTATCTAAGTAATTCATAAAAACCAATCAACCTTCATCAAATTAGCAAAAAGTTATCAACTTTGGCAAACACAATTCAACCCCCTTCTCATGTTTGCACCTTCAACTACTTCTGATGATAATATTTTGAATTATAAATATTTTTTTGAGATAAAATTATGTCAATTGAAAATTAGAATTAAAGTATATAATTCTTATTTATACCATGAAGGTAAATAAAATTGTTTTAAGTGTTCTATTATTACTCAAAGTTGGTTATTTGATTATGTTCAACACTTAGAAATCTCACACTCAATGAACTCTCTTCAACATCACTATTGAAGTCCCATTTTGAAAAATGTACTCCTTTGCACTCTATTATTCTCCTATATAAGGAGCGTACCACCAACACGTGAGATAATCAAGAGTAATGAGACAATTGATCTGAGAAGATTGATTTTTAAACCTAGTTTAAATTTATATTATATGGACTTTAGTTAGTTTTATTTATTAATATTTGAACTTAAAGTTGAAGGAACACATTTGATCCTTTATTATTATTTTTGTTCATTTGATTTAAGCTATCAAGCCAAACCGAGTTGCTCATGAATTTGAATTGAGTCGAGTTCGAGCTGAAAATAAGTTTGTGACAAACTCAAGTCGATTTTGTAATGAACCTAAATTCGACTCAACTCAACTTATTTCCAGCCTATTGACGACAATAACCAACATCATCCCTACAGAGTATGGGTACTTCTAAAATGGTGAAGTACTCATACCAGATACTTATTCGGTACCGGTACTTGTATCGCACTTGTGGGTACTTTGATTTTCTTAATCATTTTATTGCAAGTGAAATTGATGATTTTCTTATATATTAATATAATATTATTATTTGTAAATTTCAATTTATTTATTGTTGTAATCAAACAAAATTTCTGATTTTTTAAATTTTTATTGTAATTTTATATTGTGAATTAAATAATTTAACTCTCTTAATTAAATTATATAAAAAAAATTAATATTTTTTATTGATATTCTCATACTTTAATTTTTTTTAAATATTGTATCATGTACTCTACCAATACTCAATATGGTATTTAAAAATTTTGAACCGAAATTATATTATATAACCGAGTAAAATAGAGGATAACATGAGTGGTTTAATGTCATGGTTTATAAATCATAAAACGAGTAATGGTATAAAAAGTAAATAAAACTGATATTAATAATCAAAAGAAATTAAAATTTGAATCAGCGATTTAAAGGTAAAGAGCAGTGGTATAATTAATAACAAAGAGGGAGTGAATTGTTTTACATCATAGTAAGCACTTGGAACAAGTATTTGAATGTTACCGAACAAAGAGAACAAATATTCAAAGAGAAAATAACTAAGAACAAGAAAAATAAATATAGAAGCAAGCAATAAAAGAAAGGACGGTACAGAAAACATATTTCTTTTTTGTGAATCGAAATTGTTTTTCTCTGAAAATATTATCATTCTCAAATATTTTCCTCCTTGTGTATTCTCTATAATTCTCTTAAGTGAATCTGTCTAGATATTCCATTATATACTTGGCTATATGCTTTGGATAGTGTGGATTGACTATCACAATGTATGGACACTGGTGCCATTGGCTTTGGCCAAATTGGTATCTCATACAACAAATTTCTTAGCCATTCTACCACTTTACTACCTACAGCTAGGGCAATTAACTCTGCATCCATGGTGGAGTCGGTAATGCAAGTTTTTTTCTTTGATCCCGAAGAAACTGCACCTCCACTAAGGTTGAAGATCCATCCACTTGTGGAAGCATGATCCTCAACATAAGTTACCGAACTAGCATTTGTATATCCTTCCAAAGCTGAAGGATATCCACTATAGACTAAACTATAGATAATTGTTCCTTTCAAAAAATTTAATACTCTATTAACAACATGCCAATGTTCTTTACTTGGATTGCTTGTATACCAACTTAATCTACCAACAACATACATATGCTATATCAGATCTGGTACAAGTCATGGCATACATCAAGCATTCGATTACCTTTGAATAATCTAGTTGTGCCACAGGACATCCTTTATGTGGTTGTAAACTAACATTTTGATCAAATAAGGTAGAAATAGATTTGCAATTAAATTGATCAAACTTCTTTATCACTTTTTCAATATATTGAGATTGGGATAAACCAATATCTACACTATCTCTTATGATTTTAATTCCTAAAATCACATCTGCTTCACCTAAATCTTTCATATCAAAATTTTTTGATAAGAAAGTTTTAGTTTTTTCTACCTCATCTAAATTGGTGCCAATGATTAACATATCATCCACATATAAACAAATCATAACACCATTTCCATTGTGAAATTTACTATAAATACCTTGTCAGATTCATTTATTTTGTATCCATTAGAAAGCACAATTTGATCAAACTTTTTGGTGCCATTGTTTGAGTGCTTGTTTTAACCCATATAAAGATTTAGTCAATTTACAAACTTTATGTTATTGTCCTTTGATGACAAATCCTTCAGGTTGTTTCATATACACCTTTTCATCTAACTCTCCATTTAGGAAAACAGTTTTAACATCCATTTGATGGATTACAAACTTATAGATAAAAGCTAGTGCCAAAAGCACTCATATAGATGCAATTCTTGCAACAGGTGCATAAGTATCAAAGTTGTCAATACCTTTTTTTTGTGTAAACTCTTTTTCAAAAAGTCTAGCTTTGAATTTATCAATGGTACCATCAACTTTCATTTTCTTATTAAAGATCTATTTATAGCCTATTGGTTTGGATCCAGGTAGGAGGTCTACTAATTATCATGTTTTATTCCCCAAAATTGAGTCCATTTCCTCTTGGATGATTTTTTTCCAAAAGGTACAGTCTTGAAACTTTATTGCCTCTTCATATGTGTCTGGGTCACTCTCTAAGTTATAGAAAATTGGTCCATAACGGCTAATGGAATCATTTGTACCTTCTACAAGGAGCATAAAGAAGTATAGTCCATAACCTTTCTCTTTTCTAGCTCTTTTACTTCTTTTAGGTTTTGAACATGTCAAAATATCATTATTAGATACATTATTTTCTAGACTTTGTACACTAGAACAAACAATTTCCTTGAGATGTGGAATTGAGTTAAATTTATTTTCTTGAAAAATTGCATCTCTTGACTCAATCATTTTGTTAATAGGATATGAGTCATTAGATTCAATAGCCATGAATCCATAGAGCTTGCTATTTTCAGCATAGCCTAGAAATACAATTTCAATTCCTCTTTCTCCCAATTTCTTTCTTTTTGGTTCAGGAACCTTAACAATTTCTCTACAACCCCAAACTTATATATAGTTAAGATTGGGTTTTCTTTTCTTCCAAAGTTCATATGGGGTTATCTTGTTCCTTTTATTAGGAACTCTATTTAACAAATAACATGCAGCTAGCATGGCTTCACCCCAATAACCTTTAGATAAACCAGAATAGGATAACATGACATTCACCATTTCTTCTAATACCTTATTTCTCCTTTCAGAAATTCCATTTTGTTATGGGGAATATGGTGCAATTGTTTGATGCACAATACCAGTGGACTCAAAATAATCAGGATAATAGAATTCTTCTTCCCTATCACTTCTAAAACACTTAATAAAAGTTTCATGTTGAAGTTCTACTTGTGCTTTAAAAATTTAAATTTGTCTATTACTTCATTCTTAGAGTGCATTAAATAAACATAAAAAATCTAATGCAATCATTAATAAAAGTGACAAAATACATTTTACCACTAATTGTAGGCCAACCATGCAAATTTCATACATCAGAGTGAATTAAATCTAATACCTTAAAACTTCTTTCAACTCTTTTAAAAGGTTGTCTTGTGATTTTAGTTAGCATGCAAGTAGTACATGAATTTGAATTTATATCAAAAGTCGGAATTATAATTGATTTCACCATATCATTCAATTTTCGAAAATTAACATGTCCTAGTCGCGTATGCCGTAAATCACAAGACTCAACGATATAAGCAGAAATCATATTATTATTATTATAGTTACTAACAACATTACATTTGAACATATTCTCACAAAGGTAACCCTTCCCTACAAACATAGACACTTTAGAAAGAATAAATTTATCTCCCTCAAAAACACATTTGAAACCAAACTTATTAAGTAATGGTACAGAAATCAAGTTCTTCCTAACTTCAGGAACACAAAATACGTTTTTAAGAGTAAGTGTTTTTCCATAAGTGAATTCAATCTCCACTGTTCCTTTTCCTTTGACTTGGACAGTTGAGGTATTTCCCATGTACAAAACACTTCCATCTTCTTCATCAATGGTCTTAATAGTTCTTTGTTTTTGCACACATGGCGAGTACCACCAAAGTCTATCCACCAAGATTCAAAATATTCAATCATGTTGAGTTCAGAAATGACAACAACAAGATTATCTTTTGTTGCATTTGAATTGTTCTCTTAGTTCTTCCTTTTCAAGAACCTCCACGCATTTTTAAAGTGTCCTGGTTTTCCACAATGATAATAACTTCATTTTCTTTTCATTCTTTGTTCATCATTACTATTATGTTTTTCATGAGATTTATCAAAATCTCGATTTCTTTTCTTAAAAGTTTTGCTTGAATTTTCTTCCTCCATTACATGGACCTTTTCATGAGAAAATTGGTTTTTAGATCCTCTTGTTTACGATACTCTTCTTCTAAACGAAGGTGATTACCCAATTGCTCAAGAGATATGTCATCTTTCTTATGTTTCATGGATTTTTTGAAATATTTCCACGATGGTGGAAGTTTGCCTATTATGGAGGATATAAATGGTTTCATCCATGTGCATCTAATGTTGTTTGTAGTTATTAAGAATGCTTCAATCTCATGGATTTGTTCCATTACTGATTTATTATCAACTATTTTATAATTATTGAATTGAGACACAAGAAACTTCTCTAATTTCTCTCATAGTTCTTTTGCAAAAATGCTATTTTTATATATATCGAACAAGGAGTCAGACATACCATTGAGAATATGGCCCATGCATATATAGTCATCATTGTCGCACTTCTGCCTTTCTCTTATTTTTGCTAATGTTTCCACTTCCTTCTATAGTGGTCTTGTGGTGTTCAGAACATACACCACCTTCAAGTTGTAAGAAGGAATTTCATCTTTTTCTGCCAACGAATAAAGTTTCCTCCATCAGATTTCTCCAACTTCACAAAATTAGAAGTTATTTCTTTGAGTGATGCAGCTAGGGCTGTGCATGGTTGGTTTTTTTATTTAAAACCATATCTATTTTAAAACCATTATATGGATTAAGATTTATGTAAAATTGGTTATGGTTAAATAACCAGTTTTTAATTATGCAACCGGTTTCAACAAATTCAATTTTAAAACCGATTTTTTTTTCTAAAATCGGTTAAAATCTGCTTATTTATAATTGATTTGTGTACTTTTAATTAATTTGAAAATTTGACATTATATACGGAAAACTTGATATAACTTGTTAATTTCTAATGCATTATGAAACTATGATGACAAAACTACGATCAAACTTGAGCATATTTTTTTCTTCATTGCCTTAAACAAATCCTCACTACATAATCCAATCAATAATGAGTCTATGTAAATTACAATTTATACACTGTATTATACCACAATCAACAGCACTTTCCAAATTTGACATTCATCCTCAGATAAAATGGAAGACAAAAAAAGATGAGAAATCAATAAATGATTTACAACATGATGAAATATTGAAAGAAAAAAAAATAATATATAACATTTATATAAATATGAAAGAAAAAAATGGTTAAACTTATATAAGATGCCTAAAGTAAAACAGAAAAGAAAAGACTAAGATGAACAAAAAGACTCATTTATACAAAATGAAGTAATTAAAAATGAGTCATGTTTTTATGCATTATTTTAAAATTGAAGGTACGAACTTTAGTATATAAAAAAAGGAAAATATGTTTTTAGGAAATAGGTTTTTTGTTGTGAAAAGATAAGAGTTTATTAAGGTCATGAAAATGGTGAAATTTCTACTAAAAATCAGTGCTATGGGAAGAATAATACAAAACTTAATACCCGTAGAAATGGGGAAAAAACGAAGTACTGTTAAGTTAGAAACATATTGAAATGTAGAAAAAGAATAGATAAGAAAAGGAAAAGATAAATGGAAGAATGAAGTGGAGTTCAAGAATGACTACCTCGTTGTCATCGAAATCGGAGAAGAAGCAACAATTTTTTTTTTATTGTGTTAATGAGAGAAAAAGAACATCTTCCTAATTCAATTTAAATTGTATGTAAATTACAATTTAGAGAAAGAAATTAGGATTCCAAGAAAGGATTTAAGGTTGAAATTCAAAAATAAAATATGCGTAGATAATAACCGGATTAAACCAAATCCAAAAATAAAACATAAGTGGATATCCTACCGGTTGGTAAATGAATTGGATTATAAACATATTATTTTAACCGGTTATTTAAAATGGATTTGGATCCGGTTATGGATTTTAGTCACATAACCTGATTTTTTGCACAGCCCTAGATGCAACCATTGATTGAAAATAAAATCGAACCCAAAGATTGTTGGATTTGTTGGTGACAGTTGCTGCAAGACTTTATTAATGAAGTTGTTGATGAAGATTATATGTTGCAAATTTCAAAGCGTGTTGTTACACTAGTCTTTAGGTTTGATTCGCCCCCACCAATCAGATGCAAATGGGATGAACAACGAATCCCTTTCAGGGCGCTTTGGAAAACCTTGATAAGATTTGCACTAACACACAAAGAGTATCGTCCAATAATATGTTACAAAAGAATGTTTTGTATACTTCATGCATACATTAGAGAAGAATATGATGACTTAAAATATAAAATGGATAAGAGAAGCTGGATAGAAATAGCTAATTTTTCTAATTCCATTGTGTCGAAAATGACACTACTTATAGAAAAATAATGTCACTTGAGAAAGAGGTATAACTCTTGGTTTTGCCATTCAGCTTGTGAAAGGGTATATACAGAAAACATTCATATTTTGACTGAATAGTTGCAACTGTCTGGTTGTTGATTAGTACCTCTTTTTCGTGTATGGACCGAGTGTGAATCCAGCACTTAGGCCTTCTTGTTTTATTCAAAAAAATTTATTGAAAAACAAAGTGCACATAGGAATCAAACTCAAGACCTTACCATTAAACATAAGGTACACAACCACTGAGCCAACAACTCTATCATGTCAATTAAAATTGTTTATACTCACATATATTCACTAATATTTTGGAAATATCTCACAAAAATCAGTTATTTTAGTCCCTATAAAATTATTATACAAACAATTTTAGTCCATTTTGGAGCATCAATATGCGGTTTTGAATGATTATTTTGCATACATGTCACTACAAAACTTTTGCCCTACTGCAACTCATAAAAAACGTTGCTTAACGTAAAAAAACCGTTGCAGTAGTCTACATGAACAGTTTTATGTATGTGGGGAACCATGGCGTTGCCTTTGCCTTAGGCAATAATTATTTTTTGAAACAACAATTATTTGTGAAAGCCGCATATTGATGCTTTTAAGTTGTTGCCAAGTTAAAACCGTTCTTGTAGACATTTTTTTAATTAAGGAACGACAACACTTTATAACCCTTGCAAAAAATTAAATATTTATATAAAAAAAGCAGTATTGTAAATTATTGTATTTTAGAAAAATAATTTTAGTAAAAATATTATTATTGTAATGCTATAATAAATTTCAAAATATAACAATTGGGATAATACCAAATTGGGATAATACAAAATTGTTGTAATATACTATAATAAATTCAAAAATATAACAATTGCGTTAGTTCAAAATATATAGTTAAAGTTCATTTTCCTATAGTGGTCAAACACAATATAGATATGTTATGTCTATGTTAGTAATGTGTCAAGCAAACAAAAAAAATAGGTGAGTCATTGTAGCTGTTGATCATTCATACGACGTTCGTACTGATTCAATTTCTCTGATTTATATGTTAGAGAAAATGAGGAAATCAAAATAACAGAAATAAAAATCCTTATCTATAAAAAAAAAACAAAGAATACTTAAATGTCGATATCTATCTTCATCATTCATCTACAAAATAAAATCAATATATTCAATAAGTAAAATGAAGAATAAATGACATAATGTTAAATTCTATAAATGTGATTGTAAAGTAAAACCAGGAAACATGTTTGTGGATAAGCAAATTCTATTCTATATAAAAGATAAACTCATGTGGCTTATGCATTAATTGTTTGCATGTTTCCAAACAAAGTCTAAATAAAAGATAAATCAAATTTTGTTCTATGAGAGCAATACATGATCATTTTCAAATGAATCAATTTAAATGCAAAGTACACTTCAAAACAAAGTGAACGATTTCAACATACTACAAGCAGAATCAATACTATTATCTTTATACTTTGATAAAGTAATAACTATTTCTAACAATACCGATTCAAACATAAGTCAATAGCAATCAACATCAACATATAGAAGAAGAATGTAAAATATATACATATAACAGTACCGGTTTATAAAGTAATATAGTTCTAATAGTAAATAAAGTTAATGTATAATATCATTATAGTTCTAACAGTAATATAGTTCTAACAATACTATAAATATAGTTCTAAAAATACTATTTCTAACAGTAATATAGTTCAGTCTTACTTCATTAGTATTAGGAGCATGTGTTGATGTAGAAGAGCGTAGCGTATTGTTAGCATCAGCTGGAGTTGATAAAAAAAGCTACTAAAGCCATTATATTCTATCTTGCAGTGTTTGGGTTCAACATTGTCTTAAGAATAAGCTAAAATTTTCCTTCCATTGCTTCCATTTCCTTACGTTGTTTCTCCTCTATCTCTTGTATCGTATCATTAAACTATTTTACCTCCTCAACATGTTTTCTTTGAAGTTTTGCAATTTTTTCTCAAGAGAGTTGGTGTTGAAGTTATTCCGTGGCAACGAAATCTCCCAGATTTTTCTTTGTCACACAATCTTTGAATGGTTTCTAAAGATGACTATCCATTTTTTTCAATCAAGTCTTGGAGCTTTATCTAGCATAAATATTAATACTAAATGATTGAATATTCCAAGAAAAAACGCCAAACCAAACCAAGAAAAAACAAGAGTATGAGAATTTTATTTAAGTCGCATAATTAAATATTCACTTACAATGATTGAAAAAAGAATACCATTTTTTCCTTTATAACTGCAAAACCTTTATTCGAATGAAAAAGTAAGTACATTTAGATAAACCCACACAGGATCTATATTTAGATACTTCCAAGTCCTAATCAAAACCTTCCAATTATTCAAAGTGAGAGGACATAAATATGATCTCTTGCCTATCTTTGAATTCTCATGAATGAATTTTCCGACATATAGTCTTTCCTCATTTTTTATTTATTAATCTTGACAATAAACCACATAATAGTAATTAAAAAAGTAAAAAAAAAATTGCAAATATTTATATCCAATTTATACTCAACAAAAACATATATACCACAAATGAAAACCATAATTATATTATTACACCTTCAACTTTTTTACATTGGTACCCTCACTTTCTTCACTTTCATAGTTGATACTCTTCTCCATTTCATTTTCTTCTGTATCTTCATCTCCTGAATCCTCTAGTCCATGTTATTCCTTATTCTTATTGAGATATTTAGTAAGTGGCATAGCTGGACACTTTGGAATAGTTTTTTTTCTTCTTATAGGCTTGTTGATGTACCGCTGATCCTTGAACTTGATTTCTCATGGTAGAGCTGACTTGCTTCTTACGATTATTGTTTTGATGGAGTCATTTGTTTTTCTCCTCAATTTTCTTCAAGACTTTTGATTCCATTGGAACTTGAACTTTAGGAGCAACTATAGAGTTCAGTTGCTTCTTAATTATTATTCTGACATGATTTTTTATTTTTGTCACCAATTTTCTTAGAAACTTGTGATTCTATTGAACCTTTAGTAGCCATTGTTGACTTCAATTGCTTCTGAAGATTATTATTCTGGTAAATCATTTTGTTTTGCTCATCAATTTTCTTAGAGACTTGTGATTCCATTGAAAATTGAGTAGCCATTGTTGACTTCAGTTGCTTTTGAAGATTATTATTCTGACAAAGCATTTTGTTTTGCTCATCAGTTTTCTTAGAGACTTGTGATTCTATTACACCTTGAAAACAAGGAGCCTTTGTAGACCAAAGTTTTCTCTTGATATTATTATTTTTACCAACCTCTTTATTCTTCTCAACAATTTTCTAAGATGGTTTAAAAATTGGTTGGACGCAACAACCTTTTGGTCTTGCTTTTTATGTTGTGTTTGAATTGAATTCCTAGCTTCCAATGATTGCTTCGATTGATCTTCCTTTTGATTGCTTTCTTTTATAGATTTAGCATTTTCCAACTTGACTCTATATTGCCGCATTAAGTCATTGTTGGAATTAGCTTGAATATCAAGCTGAAAACCATTCCTTTTGTTCATTTTCCTGCAATCAAACAAACGAAATACATTGATAATTATTATTCAAAGTCCAAAATATTTACAAGTAGTCCTAATATCTTATCAAGCAGTCCCAAAAAATAATTGTAAGTACATAAGACTATGTAACAGGAAATGTATAAAGCCATACTTAACAAGCACAACAGGAACTGTCAAAAGATAGTCATAAAAATTAAATAAAAAATAATCCAAATAATTGTAACAAGCAGTCCAAAAACATTCATTAAAAGTAAATAAAAAATTATGAGTAATAAACTAGTCCAAAAAAGTGTCAACAAAAGTAGAATTGTCATCGGATTCTATTTCATCGGACCCACATAAAGAATTAACAATAATTGTTGGAGGAATATCATTCCTAACAAATTTAAAATTGGAAGAGCTATATCTAGATTTAGAATCAGAATATCTGAAAACAAAAAACAAATATATATATATATATATATATATATATATATATATATATATATATATATATATCGATGAGCAGATCAACATAATTTTGGAATCTAGAACTCAAAAAATTAAAAGTGCATCAACTAGATTAAGAATACCCAATTAAGAAAATAATATACACAAGATTGCAACCAAGTTTCATAATTTTAGTCAGTCATACTTCCTAACACGGTCATAATTTTGTGTTACCTAGAATGAAATTGAATTTTTAGAGTAAACCATAAAGCATCAATTCAATCATTTCAAGATGATTACAGAGTTAATTTTAGAGTAATGCAAAAACAAAAACCCTAATTGATGCAGAGGTTGAGCAATAACAGAGCAAGGATGAAAATACATACCTAAAATCACCAAATCACGAAGAGGTAGAAGTTTTACAAGTCTCACAAAATACAAAAACCCTAATCGATGCAGAGGTTGAGCGATACAAAAACCCTATTTAGATGTTGCATAAATATATAAGTAAACAACGAGAACGGTTTTGAACTATTGTAGCAGAAATTATAAAATTTATTGTTCTACTACAGTGAAATATAAAAACCATTTTCTATTTGACTCTACGAGAACAGTTTTTTTACCACAAAAAATTAGGCGTTGACGTAGCACCAAAATGTTGTAGTGTGTTTACAATACTATAAAATGTTCCTCCACAAAAAATGAGTTCAAAAGATGATTTCTATGTCCATATTTTTAAGTTCTTTTATTTTGAACATATGACATTTAAAAAATTCATATTTAATTCATCCCTAGTTAAAAAACTCGATATTTGTGCGGATGAACTTTTAATAATGTTCTAAACATGTTTGCAAAAAATCATTCAAAAATTTAAACGTTGAAGTATGTATCGTTTTAGTAAAGACTAAAACAACTTTTAGAGTAATTTTGTAGAGACTAAAAATATTTTTTTTTATAGGAACTAAAAATGTGCCTCATATTTCATCATCTTGTTGCGGTGTTGTTTGATTTCAAATCTTGTTGCGGTATTTGTTTATTCAAATTGATATATTAACTTTGATCCATTACAAACTCAATCAATAATTTTGGCATTCTCAGCGTTACAAATTCGAAAATACACGTATTTTATACACCTTGAATTTGTCACATTTTTAGTCATTTTGCCGTTATATGCTATTAACTTGTATAATGTGAGTTTGATCGCAAATTTATTTACCTTTTATTTTAATAACTTTGATTTTTAATTTTATTCTTGATGGATATATTTTATCAATTTAAATAAATAATAAAATATATTTTTTTTTTTTAATAATAAAAGAGAGACCTAGCATTACAGAACGGAAAGGGAGACCAACAAAAGTTATTTCAGTTAACAAGAAATTGACTAATATTTCACGTAAACATGGGATTATACTATCGAACCTAACGTGAACACGTTGCTAATATGTAATATGTAGGTATATATCTCTATCATATATTAAATATTTATTATGTTTTTTGACAAATCAAAGGAACAGATATTTAATGTTCCGTTAGTGTGGTTTGGCCTATAAAAAGCGAGTACAAGATTTGGCTAACTACGTCTAAAAGACGCAAAGATATGACGACGATGAGCAGCACAAATCAATCAGAGGGGAAGGAGCTGGACTTTCTGCGAAGAACTGCAAATTATAAACCCAACATATGGAAAGACGACTTTCTGCAGTCTCTTGGCACTCCATATGATGTGAGATATTTTTATCTTTAGGTTACATAACACAAATAATTTCCTTAATTTTCATTATTAAATTATTATTATCGGTAACTAGCAAAGTTAAAAAATTCAAATATAATATATAAATATAAATATAATTTTGATTTTTTATCTTTTACTCAATATTCATTTTGAGATTTTTTTTACATAAATATCACTATTTTTTTTAAAAAAAGTCACCAAAATACACTACGTTGAACAATATATACCAAAATGCCAGTTTTTTTTTTAAGTCGCATCCCCGCCATACCCAAGTGAAGGATAATTATAATTAAAAAAAAAAGTAAAGTTATTTTTATTATTATTATTTTTATTAAATTTTATTTATTAGATTAAAAAAAAAATAGGAGTAAGTTGTTTACAAAATAGAATTAAGTGGTTAAGTTATTTGCAAAATAGGAGGGAATTGTTAAAATAATATAAATTTATCTACAGAATAGGAATAAGTTGTTAAAATAATATAACACGTTATTTATTTTGACACATTTACTCAACTGCATTTTTTCTTCAATTTAATGTATTTTATTAATATAATTTTGTTTTTTTTTAAATATTTTTATTATTTTTTATTAATTAAATTAATAATTATTCAATTGTTAAAATGAAAAATAAAAAAAATTAAAACCTTGAACATCGAGATGCGATCTCCCACTGTGTCAAAAAAATTTATCCTTTAGATGTTGCAAGGTGAGGATGCGATCTCGATCTCCTGAAGATGAAAAAAAAAACTAGGACATTTTGGTATATATTTTTCAAGATTGAGTATTTTGGTGACTTTTTTAAAATATATATATATATATATATATATAAACCTGGTTTTGATTCCTTATTTCTTTATTTATTTTTTTTTTTATAATTTTCATCTTTCAACATTTATAAGCAATAAATTTACTCATTTCCACAATCATAACAAAAACTATAACAATATTTGGTCATTAAAATTCCTTCTATTCAGGGAGGGACAGATTGAGGGGTGGCAAGGGTGGCTCTAGTGACAGATCTTGAACTAAAAAGTTGAGTAGTCAAATTTTTAAAATTTAATGGATAAATAAAAAATATAATATTGTATTGTATATAAGAACCTTAAGTTGTAAATTTACAAAAATATATTGGAGAGAGTTAGTAGATCATATCTTGGTTGACATTTTTAATAATTAAAAATTAGTTAAAATTTAGGTTGAAAATTTTATTTTATAATTATAGTAGTTGTTATTGTAATTTTTATAAATTAATCCCTCCGATTTTTTTTGTAATAGACCTTTGGATTATAATTTGGTCGACAGAAATTGATGTATTTGGTATAGGGTCGATTTTAGAAACTCTTTTCTAATCTTAAAAATTGAGTCTAATGAAAAAAATATACAATTTTAATAATTAAAAATATTGATAAAATAAATTTTAGTCGATCTACACATATCAATCTAAATGATGAATGTCATTTGGTTAGATTAATTTGTATCACTACTAGAAAAAAATAGAAATGAAGACGGATACAATCTGTCTCTAAATATAACAAATTCCGTCGCTAAACATTATAGAAACGGATTTGGAGACGGACATGTATTCGTAGTTGGTTTTCGCGTCTCTAAGATGTTAGAGACGAATTTTAGCATCGGTCTCTAATCAAAGAGTATGTCTGTCTCTATCAGAGAGGGATATATCACTACCGTCTCCAATAGGATTTAATTTTATCCGTCTCTAGCTTATTGCATTCCGTCTCTATTGAGACAAATATATATTCCGTCTCTAATATATGAACAATTTTTTTTATTTATATCTCACAAATCCATCTATAATTATTTTCTACCTAAATATTTAAGTATCAATTTTCAAATATTGAATTCCATACTATATATATGACACTAGATTCTCTCAAAAATGATATTTAAATCAACACCAATTTAACAACAATGCTATAAAAGTTCATATAACTCTTTCACACAAAAAACATTAACAGTACACTACATTCAATCAATCTTTAAATTTGTTCAAAACATAACAAATAATATTTGATTTAACAAAATATCTAAATGGAAGTAATTAGTGCATAAGGTTATCATCCATATCATCACCCATCTCTTCATTTCCATTATCACCTTCTCCTTTTGGTTGAAGTCTAGAATTTTGATTACAATGAGGCACAATACTCTCAAACACCTGCTCCCAATGCGCCATCTTTTTTTTTAATCATTTCTTGTTCAAGATTCTTTTGTTGAAGTTATGGATCCTCCACTATGCACATTGTGTTCAACTTGAGATTGCCTATTTTGCTTATTAATCATAGAAATTTTTTGCCATGTCTCAACTTGCCATTGAGCTTTCAATTGTTCTAAATTCTCTTCCCCAATCCAATCACCTATATCCTCACCATTACGCACCATGAACTGATTAGACTCAAACATACATATCAAACGATGATCCAACAACCACAATTCAACTCATAAAAATAATTTTACTCATAAAATACACCGATTATAGATCCTGGAATTACAACATACAACACAATATCTATATTAATTAGCATATTTATTAACATATGTCATGTCAGGTTTAGTCGGAATTCATCACAACCGATTTTCACAACCACACAACCCACACTTATCCCATAGACTTGTATAATTTGGTTTTCACAACCTTGTCACAATTAATAATTATTCTTTTTTTAATTTTTTTTAACATAAATGTTTTTTTCTTTAGTTCTACTTTTGACTTTGAGACCACCCTACTAATCCATACAAGTATAGGAAGAAGATATAGAGAAACGTGGAATTACAAGAGTAATTTGGATATTTTAGAAATAAAGAACAAATATAAAAAAAATTTGGATGACCGTGTGCGAATGATTTGCACACAGTTAAAGATTAAGCATGATATGATCCATAAAATATATCAAATGGATTAATTTTTATTTGACCAAATAATAACTTAAACTATCTTATAAATAAAATAAAAGTAGTGATATAGTAGTATTTTTAAAAAAATTATTGAGAAATGTGGGGTGGCTGTGGCCACCTTATGTACCAACGAAACTCCACCACCGGATACCTCCAACCTCCCACACAAGTATATATATATATATATATATATATATATATATATATATAAAAGATATTAATTTCATTTGTACGTAATGTTCATCATATAATAATTGGTTACAAAAGGGTCTAATTAAATCTCATCATTTAAAATTTGTAAGATATACTTCAACTGATAAATGTCGACATTATTAAACTGAATATCATATTTTGGGTTCAAACATGTGATACATTTGATTGCAAATTTCTTTATTGTTAGGTTGAATACCATTTGTAAGTCATACACAATAGAAAGATGTTGTCTAAACTACAACTACTATGCTATTGCAAATACTGAAAAATTAGCAATATTGTGCCTACTATTTTCTTGGCTTTCTCTTTGGCACATCTTTAGCTTTTAGCTGTGCTTTATTAATATATTTTGTCTTTTCAAAAATTAGTGTCTTATAAACCACAATTTAACACCATGGTCAAACAATTAAAGAGCTTATGCAATGTTAATTAACTTTGAAGATTAGATTAGTATAATACTTATATCAATAATAACAAATAATAATATTCTGTTGCATATTTTTGTGCAGAAAGAAGAATTTGCTATGCAGTTAAACAAGCGAGAGATTCAAGTAAAATGCCTTTTTGTTAATGAGTCGGACATTTTGCATAAATTAGAGTTGGCTGATTGGATTCAAAAACTAGGCCTTGCCAATCACTTTGAGAAGGAAATTGATGAGTTTCTTCAAACTATATTTGTCACTCACCAAAACAGAAAAAACTTCGGTGATGTGCAAAAGACTATGCATTTTTCTGCACTATGCTTTAGGTTTTTAAGACAGCATGGATATGATGTGTTTCCCGGTAACTAATTATCTCTTAAGCCTCTTTGGTATTGTCAAAAAAAAAAAAACTAGCTTAAGCTATATATTATAAGTTAATTTTATCGTCTAAGTTTCATTGTCTAATTTTTTATATATGGATAAAATTAATCGCAACGTACGGATTAATTTTTGGTTATTTATGAATTCAGATCATCTAAGCAACTATTTAGATGTTGTGAAAAAGGGTATAGTGGTAGAGAAGGATCACCTATGTTTTAGTGATGCTAAAGATATTATGGAGCTTCTTGAGGCCTCACATTTAGGCTTAGAAGGTGAGCAAATCTTGGATGAACTCAAAAAATTAGCAACAAATTGGCTCAAAGATGGTTTCACTTCAAGTGCTATCAACATCAAAGAGTTTAACGTTGATGTTGAAAGAGTGGTCCATGCCTTGGAGCTCCCTTCCCATTGGAGAGTGCCATGGTTTGGTGTGAAATGGCATGTGAAGCATTACCAAACTGAGAAAGACATGGACCCTGATTTGCTTGAATTAGCAAAATTAAACTTTAACATAACGCAGGTGAAACATCAAACGGAGGTCAAGGAATTGTCCAGGTACATATATATTGTCAAAAGGATCGGCTTGACTCAGCCTGCTCTGGTGGCCCGAAGAGCTTGATCAAATGAATGGGCCAAATCAGCCCGACCCACTCTTTTATTGGATTATCAGTTATTAAGATTGGTCCGTTCAGTATGAGCTATACAGGCTAATGAGCCAGCCCAACCCGCTTTTCTTTTGATATTTTTTTATTTTTTTATAATATATTTTTCTATTTTAATTAATTATTAAATTTTAAAAAAATTTGCAACCTAAAAATACCCTCAGTCATCACTAACCACACTAGGGAGTAAAACATTAAGAACAAAACTTCGATCTCCATTGAAGATTAAAATTACGTAATGAAAATATATATATTTATAAAACATTACATAAAAAATGATATTCTTAATAATTGTTTTTGATAAATTACCTCTATTTTGTTTAGTATGAGTGGACCAGTTTGTAGCCTACTCGACCTAGCTCCATTTTTAATGTGTGCCAAATAGATTGTATCAAACAAACTCATTCATATTTTAGTCTTTTTTTTAAGGTCCGATCTGTACTAAAATGTAAATCAAACAGTTCGACCTATTCGAGCTGACCTATTTCGCAAACTATAATATTTATGCAAGAATTTTATTTTTCCACTTTCCGTTATTCATTTTATATTTATGAAAATAAATTTTCACTATAAAAAAGGTTAAATATATTTTTATTCACTATAAAATTTAAAATATTATGTTTTTAGTCATTGTGAAATAAATACAACCGTTTTAATCTCTAAAAAATTATCATGCAATCAATTTTAATCTCTACAATTAAATTAACGTATATTTTTTTATCTTAATTTTATACAAACATATCTCCGGTATTATAAAAAATTACTCCACAGCTCAAAAATTTATTTGAGAGTGTTATTTAATATTTCTAATTTGTCTTTTAGGTGGTGGGAGAAACTTGGATTAAGAAAAGACTTGAATTTTTCAAGAAATAGGTTGGTTGAAAGCTTCATGTGTGCAACAGGGGTTGCTTTTGAGCCCAAATATAAATCCTTGAGGAAATGGCTGACTAAAGTGATTATTTTTGTACTATTGATCGATGATGTTTATGACATACACGCCTCTTTTGAAGAACTCAAGCCATTTACAACGGCATTTCAGAGGTTTGTTTATTACGAATTCGATAGTTGTAAATTACGGTCTTTCACTCAATTGCAGTCGTAATATTATTGATTTTGACATCATCGTGTTGGGAATTAACACACAGATGGGATGCAAAAGAACTCGAAGAACATCCAGAGTACATGACGATTTGCTTCAATGCACTTCAAGATGTCACAAATGAAATTGCTTATGAAATTGCAGGAGAAAATAATTACAATATGGTGTTACCTTACCTAAAGAATGCGGTACTAATGCTTAATTAAAATAACCACTAATATCTTTTTATCAAAAGAAAAAATCATTGAAAGAAAGAAATGAATGAATGAATCAATTGTTCCTTATTATATATAACATTTTATGTTCCACAATTTCATAGTGGATGGAGTTTTGCAATGCGTTATACGTGGAAGCAAAGTGGGACAAAACAGGATATATTCCATCGTTGGAAGAATATCTAAGAAATGCATGGATTACATCTTCTGGGCCATTAATTTTGCTTCATTCATATTTTGCCACAACGTATGAATTTCAATTAACAGATGAGATTGATAATTTTTCACACATATATCAAGATCTTGTCTACAATGTATCTCTCGTTATTCGCTTGTGCAATGATCTGGGGACCGCAGAGGTAACTTTTTTTTTTCATGGAATAAATTTTATTTTTCCACCTTTATCTTTATTGTATAATTCAATTTATTTTTATTTTGAAACAGTTTTTGATGTTGCAAAAATTATTCCTTTTCCCATTTTAAATAGAAAATATTATGTGTTTTATTTTGAAAAATAAGGGACTATTTAAAAAAAATAAAAAGAGGAACAGAATTGAAAATAAAGATTTCCCAACAACCTATCACATGTCATTTTCATTAATAATGTAACATTGTTGGCTTAGAGTCTTAGACTATCGTGAATTAAAAACTCTATTAAAATAATTCTTAAATCTTAGTTCAATTAACAAAAATCAATATTGTTAGTTTAGATATTTTATTATAAATTCGAACTCAAAATATCGCATAGAAGTTAGTTAGCCTAAAATTCATTGATTAAATGTAAGCTTAATTTTTCCAAATTAATTATTTTTAGTCCAAATCAACAATGGTGCGTTATAAAAAATACACCCAAATTGAATTGCTAAAAAACATTTTAAAATTTATGAAATAGATAGCCTAAAATTATAGATTTACAAATAAGTAAACTTAAATCTTATTTCAATTAAAATATGAGCGATCAAAAATATATTTAAAATTAGAGATAAAAGATTAAAAAAAAGTAAAATTAGCTTATTGCTTTTCATTTCCTATAATTATTGAGTGTTAATATATATAATTTTATATGCAATAGGCCGAAAGAGAAAGGGGAGATGCTGCTTCGTCAATTGCATGCTATATGAATGAAAATGATGTTTCAGAGGAAGAAGCAAGAAAACATATCCAAGACATTATAAGCAGTGCATGGAAAAAGATTAATGGACACTGCTCCACAAGACTAGTGGCTTCGATGGAACCATTTCTTAATCAAGCCAGAAATGCAGCACGTGTGGCCCACACACTTTATCTAAATGGCGATGGGTTTGGTATTCAAGATCGAGATATCAAAAAACACATTTTATCACTACTTGTTGAACCCTTTTAGTTTTTCTTTAGATAATTAGATAAATAGTTGTTAGTTATCTTTTGTATAAGGTAGTTAGTGAATTTGTAGTAAGCTTGTTGAGGTTGTAAGCCAGCTGGTAACAACATAATCTCATGTCCAAGTTTGTCAGCTCCCAAAGTTGATGAAGCTTACAGTGTCAAACCAACACTTTAAATACTAAGGCTGTGTGTAATCATTTTCAATGAATAAAGTTCATAATATTTATACATCTGTTCTAAAAAATGGTATCAATGAGTAAGGTTCGATTCTTGGATTTGTGAGCAATTCTTGTGAGTCAAGAAACCTGAGTGAGTGAAAACACTACAAGAATTTTAAATTATTGCGACAGAAGGCCTGCGACGGTTGTAAAAAAACCGCCCTCATTCTTAGTTTGCGACGGGCGGTGCGACGGTTATGGACAATCGTCGCTGCGTTTTTTGGTAAAATGCGCGTTCATTTTGACATCTTGTGTCATTCCTTCCATTTTCCTTAAAATCGCGCCTTCATCCATCGCAAAAAAACGCTAAAATGATTCATCTTGCGAAAATCCCAGAATCCCTAAAATCCCTTGAAGCCCCAAATCCCAAATCCCTAAAATCGAAACCCCAAATCCCTAAAATCCCTTGAGGCCTCGCGTGCTCAAACTTGAAGCTCTGCGTACTCAAACTTGAACTTCAACTCAAATCCATGCGTATTGCTTTGCACCGCCGCTGCATTTTGTTCTAAGCTTTATAGGTATGAATCTCTTTCTTATTTCCTTTTTCTGCATCTCTCGAGTTCGCTCTTGTTAATTCCTTCTTCTACATCTCTCAAATTCGCTGTTGTTGATTCCTTTTTCTGCATCATGTTCCTGATTTACAGAACCTGATTTGATGTTACTAGAATGATTTAATGAAAGCTAACACCAAAGTTTGATTTAGTCTTCACCAAATGTTTTTCTTTGTAGGTGTAGGGTTCTCTCTACATCTCATGACAAATGTTTTTGTTGTTGTTGTTTATGTTGTTATTATCAATTATTAAATAATAAAATGTACTTTCTCTAAAATATCTTTATGATTGTTTTGTGAATCCGCTTTATGACTGTTTTGCGATTGTGATGCATGATGTGCCGCTTATCACGTGGCCTTTGTTTGCCGAGCAGAGAATGAATGTTGTTGTGTTGAGTGAGGGACTTAAAGTGGGAGTGAGGCCAAGAGTTAATGAAAACGGGATTGTGGAAAGCGTAGAGATTGTTAAAGTGATCAACTGTCTCATGGAAGGGGAAGAAGGTGGGAAAATGCGCGATAGAGTGAAGGAGTTGAAAGAAGTTGGGTCTTCTATAAAGACTCTTTCTCAATTAGCACTTAAGTTGAGAAATTTGGCATAGGAAAAAAGGTTTTATTTATAGAATTTTTTGTCATGATCTTTGCTTTGTTTCTTTTCATCTTTTTACTTCTTCTACTTTGCAATGACAGCCAATCATTGTGTGGATTCTTGGCACCAAGGGTACTACCTACCTTTTAGTACTTTCTATTGTGTAATATATCTCTAGTTTTGGTTTTGTAATGTCATGATTATCATATCTAAATTTCTATTTACATTATTCTGTATTCACCTTATATAGTGATTTTGTTTCTGGCTGTTTTAGATAGTTAGATAACGGTCATTACAAGCTTCTGTTGGATTTGCAAATGCCCTTGGACTAGTTTGTAGCTTTTTTTCTTTGTGAAATCCAAATGCTCTTAGCCTAGGAATGGTGTATACTAAAGGAATTTACCTTAAAATAAATTTGAGACCTAAAGTTCATTCTTACTAGTGTTCTGCTAAACTTAGTTTCATTTTTGAGTTTGCTAAATTTTGAGTTTGCAGTCGAGTCAACTCGAAATTAATATCTAAACTCTTGAATTTGACCTTATATGGTGAGGAATTTTATAATATAAACTTTCTTACTTCCCTTGAATATATATATATATATATATATATATATTGCTAAAAAATGGCTATGATCAGATAGCATCACCAAACAACTTTGTAGTAAGTACATGTTTTTCTAAGGCTTCTGTATACTATATATGCATCTAATCCTTAGTTGTTATCCTATATGCAATCTAATAGTTATAAGGTAGTGTTGACTGTAGAGTGAAATTCTCATTATTGTGTATAATTTATAGAATAATATCATTTCATAATTTGCTTTAAAATCTATATAAGTCTTGAACAAGGTGAGTTTCATGAACTTGGACATGGAAACAAAAATTCACATAACAGTTGTTCCTGGTGTTGGGTTTGGCTCTGCGTTTGCAATTTCACTGCCCCGTTCCAATTTCTTGCTTCTTTAAGCACATATCAATGGAATGATTTTTTAAACTATTGAATTTTTCTTTGATTAAGATTTAGATTGAGAGTTTTTTTCTTTATTTTTGATAGCACACAAAAATACTATTCTATTCTTATAAAATTACCATATTAAAGGCCCTTGTTATATTTCTTGATAAGTAAATTGAGAGTTTGTTGCACCCGAAGAAGTCAATTACTGAACTTTCACAAATACAAGAGGTAGTTCGTTGACTTTACATATTTTTGCCAAAACAATACATTGTATATTAGTTTCTGTCTTAGGCTTCTGAATTGCATATATTTTGGGGTTTATCAAATGGTTATTGGGTTGTCATATTTTTGCCAAAACAATGCATTTTATATTAGTTTCTTTTGCATCTTCTTCTTCGCTGCATTGTTTCTCTTATGCGATGCATTTTGCTTTGTTCGCTCATATGGACTGTGGTTGGGTGAGCTGGAAATGTATTGAGTGGATTCTAACTTGATTGATCATTTTGTTCACCTCAACTTGATTGCTGATCTTTGATATTTTTGTGCCTATTTGTTTTAGCTTTCTCTTGCTAGTTAGGGCCAATGAGAAGTTGGTAAAATTAGCAAATCTTCATGATAACCAAAATGAAGAAACTTCCAGAAAGACACCTTAGGTAATTGTATA
This sequence comes from Cicer chorassanicum, assembly GCA_037974735.1. Taxonomy (NCBI): domain Eukaryota; kingdom Viridiplantae; phylum Streptophyta; class Magnoliopsida; order Fabales; family Fabaceae; genus Cicer; species Cicer chorassanicum. The sequence continues at coordinate 54,562,837 of JBBPBP010009779.1, read as the reverse complement.
CAGCCAATTACCTATTTCGAAAGACTTCTTGTAATTAAATCATAGTTTCTCTTTTTATCTTATGTTTGAGTTGTTTATCACAACTATCAAATCAATGAATTATTTTGATGCTTTCATCTTTTGATTTTGAGTGTTTGATCTTGTTTAAATTTAATTAGTTTGATGATAACAATAAAGTATTGAGTATGTGTGAAAAAGTTGGTTGAATTTGAGTTTAATATATATAATTATATGTTTTTTTTTTTTGAGGAAGCAAACTTAGAATCTCTTGGAAATGGTAGACGTTCCAGAGTGTAGCCATCAACGTCATGATCATGAAGCAATATCATTTGGGAATACTTAGTTGTTTTCATGAATTTTAAAGTTTGATGTAGTTATTTTGTATGTTCGATTCTATACTAATGTTTTGGTTTTTGATGTGATTTTATGTATGGATGTTATTTTATTACTTTTTAATAGATTATATGAATTGGATTCAGTCATTTTTAATTAGTTTTGTGTATTTTAATTATATGCATAATATTTATCAATATTTTTTATTTTAATTTATGATTAATTGTTATTTAATAAGCCATCAAAATAAAATTAATGAAAAATACAACAAAAAATGTCACTGAAAAATAAAACAAAATTGTATCAGTTTGCGACCGTTCAAACTGTCGCAAAGAGTATTTAGAGGCGGTTACTAACTGTTGCAATACTCAGTAGGAACAAAAACAACAGCTGCGTTTAACAACGGTTTGAACCGTCGCAAATATTACTTGGAGGCGGTTGGAACGACGGTTTTTAGATCCGTCGCAAAATAGCCTCGCGAAGCACGAATCTGCGACAGTTATAAAACCGTCGCAAATGTGCAATTGCGGCGGTTACAACCGCCGCAAACATCCTTTTTAAATGAGGAATCTTGAGAGTCTTGAAAACACGAGGGAAACATGTGTGAATCTTGAGAGTCGAGAAAACACGAGTGAGTGAGAGATAAACATGAGAGTTTGGAGACATGGCTGAAATTGGTAATGGACATTTTAACACAAGTTTATCCATTCTTGATGGAAAGAATTGGGATAGGTGGTGTATTGAAATACGTGTCATCTTCAATGTGCAAGATGTTGGTGATCTAGTTGATGATGGATTTGATCCATTAGGAGAGAACCCCACAAAGGCTCAACGTACAACTCATAAGGAGTCAAAGAAAAAAGATCATAATGTTTTGTTTTTCATACATCAATGTGTGGATGCGAAGGTGTTTGATAAAAGTGTTGAGGCAACCGCATCCAAAAAAAAGCAAAGAGAAGTTCTATTAGCTCATGCCAAGAAAGGTGACATTGAAAAAAGAAATAAGAAATGGAAGAAAGGAAAACAGAAGTTCAATAAAGATGCATGAACAACCAATGAAGACAAAGCCAAGAATCATGATAAAGTTGAATCCTCTAATATCAATGGAGGAGTAAACTCAGAGAAGAATGGAAAGAAGAAATTCTATAATAAAAAGTAGGTCCAATGATTTAATTGTGAAAAATATGGCCACTACGCTGTTGGTAAAAGATGTCTAGGATTTGAAGAAACAATAACTCAACCTAAACTTATTCCCTCTGATATTTTGTGTATTGTTTGCTCTAAGAAAGGTCACTCTGAATTCACTTGGTCCATGTTCAATACAAGGAAAGACAAGAAACCTTTCAAGACTAACAAACCAGGACCAAACCAAATTTGGGTACCTAAGAACAAAGTTATCTATGTTGCAGATGTCCTCAACAACCAAGTTAAAAGACCACTTATGGTACCTGGACAATGGATGCTCGCTACATATGACGAGAGAAAAGTCTACGTTTCAAGACCTAACGTTGTTCAAATAAGGCACATTAACTTTTGGAGGAAAGCAAAAAGACTAAATAATAGGGCAAGGCACAATTGGTAATGGCACATGTCCTTCTATTAAAAATGTTTTGTTTGTTAAAGGTCTTAAACATAATTTATTAAGTATTTGATAGTTAAGTGATAATAATTATGATATTATATTTATTAAAAAAACATGCAAGACAAGTAGTCAGAAGGATGGATTTGTACTCTTTACAGGTCAGAGGCAAAATAACATATATAAGATAAATCTGTTTAGTCTAGAGAAACAAGATGTCTAATGTTAGTAAATGAAGAGAAATTAATTTGGCACAAAAGGTTAGGTCATGCAAACCTTAGATTAATCTTAAAATGCATAAACTTCAACTAGTTCGAGGTCTACTTAAGCTTAGCTACAAAATTGAAATTATGTGTGAAGCTTGTCAAAAGCGAAAACAAACAAAGAACTCCTTAAAAACGCTTGAGCTCTTACATATATATCTCTTTGGCCAGTGAAAGAAACCTTACTAAATGGAAAGAAGTATGGCTTTGTGATAGTAGATGGTTACAGGGGTAAAATTCTTAAGAAATAAAGATTAATGCCAAAAAAGTGTTTATTGCATTTTGCAAACTATTAATGAATGAAAAAGGTCTTAATATTGTAACACTTAGAAGTGATCATGGAAGAGAATTGGAAAACAAGTTCTTTGAAAGTTTTTGCGATGAGAATGGAAACTCTCACAATTTCTCCTCTCCTAGAACACCACTACAAAATGGAGTTGTAGAAAGAGAGAATAGATCCCTTCAAGAAATGGCCAGAACCATGCTCAATGAGATATATATTGCAAAACATTTTTGGGCAGAGGCAATTAATGTTGCATGCGATATTCAAAATAAAATCTTAATTAGATCAATATTGAAAAAAACACCATATAAATTATGGAAGGGTAAAATGCCTAACATCTCCTACTTTAAACAATTTAGTTGTACTCGTTATATGTTAAAAACTAAAAGCAACCTTGGCAAGTTTGATTCATGATCACAAAAGTGCATCTTCATTGGATACTAGGAAAGATCTAAAGCTTATAGAGTGTTTCTTCGGGAAACTTAGATTGTGGAAGAGTCAATACATGTTAAATTTGATGATAAACAGCTTGACCTTAAAAAGTCAAAGCAAGTTGATGGTAGTGCAGGTTTATTGGAACCAAAGGAAGTAGATGCAAACAAACTAGAAGAACCCTAACAATCAGAAGATGCAAGTAAATTAGATGAAGATGACAAACCTAAAGAAGATGAATCTGAACAAGTTAGAACTAGTCAAAATAACTCAGAAGTCAGAACTGTATGGAAGTACATGTAATCCCATCCTGAAACTCTGATTATTGGAAATTACAATGATCCTCTAAAGACAAGATCATCATTGAAGGACACAACCTTGTTTGTTCTACTATCATAAATTGAATCTACCTCTGTTGATGAAGCTCTGAAAGATGATGGATGAATTCAAATGGGTTTTCATAAACATGTTAAATAAAAAGGGACAAGTTGTCAGAAACAAAGTCAACTGGTTGCAGAAGGTTACAATCAACAACAAGTTATTGATTACACTGAGACATTTGCTCCTATGTCCAACTTAGAGACAATTTATATTCTACTCTCATTTGATGCTTATAATAACATTACATTATTTCAAATGGATGTTACAAGTGCCTTCCTAAATGGGTATATAAGTGACTAAGTTTAAGTTAAGCAACCCCCAGGTTTTGAAAACTCTGAATTTCTAGACTATGTGTTTAAACTTAGGAAATAATTGTATGGTCTAAAACAAGCACCTAGGGCATGGTATGATAGATTAAGTAATTTCGTGCTTAAAAATAATTTTGAAAGAGGACAAGTAGACACCACCCTGTTTAGAAAATCAATAGGAGATGACATTCTTATTATTCAAATTTATGTTGATGATATTATCCTTGGATCTACTAATGACACTCTTTGTCAAGAATTTGCTAAGTTGATGTAGTTTGAATTTCAAATGAGCATGATAGGAGAACTGAATTTGTTCTTAGGAATACAAATTCAGCAAAGACAGAAGGGCATATACATTCATCAAACCAAGTATACAAAAGAGTTTCTCAAGAAGTTTAAGATGAATGATTGAAAACCTATGGTTAAACAAATGCTCCATACTTGCTCGCTGGAAAAAGATGAATTAGGCCAGAAGGTTGACCAGAAAACATACAGAGGAGTGATTGGATCACTTTTGTACCTTACGACTTCTAGACCTGATATTTTATTTAGTGTGTGTGTGTTTGTGTGTGCAACATTTCAGGTTGATCCAAGGGAATCTCACTTAACTGTTGTTAGGAGGATCCTTAGATACCTGAAAGGTACTTCCAACATTGGCTTGTTCTATAAGAAGTCTACTAAGTACAGATTAAGTGGCTATTTTGATGCTGACTATACTGGAGACAAACTTGAAAGAAAAAGCACCAGTGGAAATTGCACATTTCTTAGTGAAAACTTAATCTCCTGGTCAAGTAAGAGACAAAGCACAATTAAAATATCAACAACAACAGAGGCTGAGTACATTTCAACAGCTAGCTTTAGCTCTCAACTGCTATGGATGAAACACCATATCGAAGATTACAAAATCATTAAGAGTAACATTCCTATATTTTGTGATAATACTTACGCTATTTTCCTAACAAAGAACTAAATCTTGCATTCTACGGATAAACACATAGAATTTAAACATTTTCTAAGTGTTTTAGTGTTAGAAATCAAATGTAACAATCTGCTTAGTAGAAGCAAAACACAATCTGTTCCAAACTTGTATAACCCATCCCAATCGTGGCTTTAGTGTTCCTGAAGCAATCTGTGGTTTTCAGGTAGTGTGTAGAAGACTTGACTTTTAGGGTCAAAGTGTTTGTTTGCCTTAAAAAGTCTATGTTGTGTAATTCAAGGATTTAAAACAGTGGTTAAATCCTTCTAAGTGAACCAAGTTGTAGCTACCAAGTTGGTGGTGAGCCAGGATAAATTTGCTTGCCACTCTACTTCTGCAGTCTTTACTTTACTGCCTTTGATTACTTAAGCTTGATGGCTACTACCTCTGTTTTAGTTAAAATCATGAAACTTGAACCAGTTCTTGAATAAATAACTAAAAAGAATCCAACTTAGACAGACGCAATTCAACACCCTTTCTCGTATTTTCACCTTCAATTGGCATCAAGAGCGCAGACTCAAGGTTGAGCACTTTATAGTGTTTGAGAAAATATCCAAGGATTCAACATGTCTGGATTCAGTGAAGAAAGATTTGAGTACTGGAAGGATATACTCAGAAGCTTTTTTATCTCACAAGATCTTGAACTTTGGGACTTAGTGGAAGATGGCTATAGTGCTGCAACAAATACAGATGACACTTAAATTCCAAGGAAATAAATGAATGTTGAACAAAAGAAAATGTACAAGATGCATTACAAGTCCAAAACCTTCATGATAAATGCAATCACCTTTAAGGAGTTTAACAAATGCATTGACAAAGAAACAACAAAGAGCATCTATGATAGTCTGGTTCTGACTTATGAAGGAAGGAAGCAAGTTCAAGAAGCAAATTCCAACCTCGTAGTCAGAAAATATGAAGTATTTCAAATGGAAGAAGATGAAGACACTGAAACAATGTTTTCTAGATTCTAGACTCTGGTCTTAGGATTACAGGTTCTTGAAAAGAGTTATACTACTGCTGATCATGTGAGGAAAATTTTTAGGAGTTTGCCAAACAAGTGGAGACCTAAGATTATAACCATTCAAGAAGGTAAGGATCTGAGTACTCTTAAATTGGAAGAACTTATTAGCTCTTTTAGATCACCTGAAATTGAGCTTACAGAGGATGAACCCAAGCAGAAGCAAAAGACTTTGGCTTTTTAATCCAACCAGAAGAAGGCTATGAAATTAACAGTAGAATCAGAGGATAATGACTCATATGACCAAAATGTGGACTCAAAGGATGATGAGTCGACCTTCATATCCAGAAAAATTCAGAGGATGTGGCACAACAGAAAGAAGCCATTCCCTCAAAGAAATTCCAAGCCGTCCAATAGAGGAAAGGATGACAAGTCTTACAAGAAAAATATCATCTATTATGGATGCAATAAGCTTGGGCATGTCAAGTTTGAATGTCCAAATCTAGAAAAAAGGAAACATTAGAGGAAATACTCCAGACCCAAGAAGAAGGTTCTGATGGCTACATGGGATGATTATGATGAATCCTCTGATGGGGAAGAGAAAAAAGATTAGGCTCTGATGGCTCATACTTACTCTAACACTAAATCCAACACTGATCATAATTCTGACTTTCATTCTTAACCTAGAACTGAATCAGCAAATGAAGAAATTGAGGTACTTTCTGACTTGACCGATCTGAAATAATTAAAGTCATAAAGGATTTCTTAAATAAAACCACAATTTGTCTCTAAAATTGAAAGCTCTTAGGAAAGTAAATGCAAACCTGGCTAAAGAAATTAATGTTTTACAAAATGAAAGTGTTGAGCTTAAAATAGAAAATACAACTCTAAAAGATAATCATGTCTCAAAACCTTCAGAAAATGTCATATGTAATTCTGATAAATATGAAGTAGCATTCCAAGAATTTCTACCTAATAGTATAGAATGAAGCAGGTATGCTTCTATGATTTATGGAGTTAGTAGAAATGGTAAAAGAGGTCTAGGATACCAAGTAATAGTAATTAAGTCTGAACTTATCAAACCTGATGTTTTATGTACTGTTTGCTCCAAGAAATGTCACTCCAAAATATCTTGTCCCATTTTAAACACAAGGAAAGACAAGAAACCTTTCAAGACTAAGAAACCAGGACCCAACCAAATTTCGGTACCTAAGAACAAAATTATCTATATTGCAGATGTTCTCAAAAGCCAAGTTGAAACACTAGTCATAGTATTTGGACAATGGATGCTTGCGCCATATGATGGGAGAAAAGTCTATGTTCCAAGACCTAACTTTGATCAAAGAAGGCTCAATAACTTTTGGAGGAAAGCAGAAAGGCCTGATCATTGGAGATGACTCAATTGGTAATGGAACCTCTCCTTCCATTAAATATGTTTCTTTTTGTTAAAGGTCTTAAACATAATTTATTAAGTATTAATCAATTTAGTGATAATAACTATGATATTATATTTAATAAGAAAATATAGTTAAATCTGTTTACAGGTCAGAGGCAAAATAACCTATATAAGATAAATCTGTTTAGCTTAGAGAAATAAGAAGTTAGGTGTCTCATTTTAGTAAATGAGGAAAAATTAATATGGCACAAAAGGTTAGGTCATGCAAACCTAAGATTAATCTCAAAATGGAATAAACTTTAACTTGTTAGATGTCTATCTAAACATAGCTACAAAACTGAAATTACATGTGATGTGGATCGAAATTACTTCCACATAAGATGAAACATCTACCAAGTGTTTTCCTAAAATAAATTGGTAAAATAAAGGTGAAAAGAAAAAAAAACATGTGTTAGATGGAGAAGACGGAGAAGGTGCCACAATCAACGATGATTGATAAGCTAATGAAGAATCGCCACAATGGTAAGGATGTCATTGACAAGATTTAAGCAAGTTCTAATCCAATAACTCAAAGAGGAGACACATCTCACTCACCATTCTCAGTAGAGAAATTCTAATTCATTCCAAACTTATCAAAAATGCGACTCTTACTAGGTATTTAAATAATGGTTTACCCTATTCCTAAAATGGAAAAATTCTCTAGACCCGTATTGGGCTTACACCACCTAACTATAATTATTGCAATTCAAATTAAATACAAATAAAAATGAAAACTATTATAAAGTCTTGACTTGAGATATTCTTTTGTTTTCCTCCTAATTAGCTCATTTTAGGTCCTCATCATCCCCTTTTTCTTAGAAGAAATTCTACCTCGAATTTAGCTCAATCATAACCTGCAAGAAGTAAAACATAAGTCAAAGACACGAAGAACAATGTTAACGCTACCACTAGGATCAAATGGAAATTGTGAAAAATCACCAAATGTGACAAGTAGGTGAAGCACAACTCCACTATTTGCATTCAACAATCCAACATATTCATTTTCAATATAAGGAGTTTTCAATATAGAGATAAAATTATACCTCTTGTAATTGACATTAAGTACCAATGTTACCTTCCTAGAATTGGAATTGGTGACAAACAAGATGTTACTTGTATTTCCAAAGGCTTCAAAGCAAGTTGAGCCTCATGGACATTCCTTTCATGATAAACAAATGAAGGTTCTTTTTGAAACAAGACATGTCCGTTAAAAAAATTAGGAGTATCATATGGAAGTTTAAAAGATTTTCCAATAATAGAAAGAGTAAGGAGAGGTGTAGTAGTGCAACTATCAACTAATTCCACATGCAAACATTTACCCTTCATAGAAAATCTCAAAATAGTAAATTTATTTTTAACACAAGAGTAAGTCTTCAACTTAGCAAACAAATTTTTCTCAAGAATCCCAACACATTCTTCAAAAATTTTGTCATGAACCAAATTTACTTCAGAAGGCACAACAACACATTTATCAAGAAAATCATTCAAGTATTGGCTCACAAATCTCAAATCAAGTTTAGAAGAATAATATGGATTAAACAATTGATGCATCATGGTTTCAACTTTCAAATAAGGCTAGGATCCAAACCAAGATTTTTCTTGCAAGCATCCTTTTGGGAAACCTTTGGCCAATCACCTTAACTTCAATAGATTGTGGGCATTCCTCTTTTCGAGACATATCTTTTGAACATAGGAATCAACAAAGTTAGGCAAATAGTTAGACTCAATTTCTTGCTCTTTGTCTCTCAAATTTTGTTCCATTTCATCTTTCTTTTCTTTAATTTTCACTTTCTCTCTCAAGGCTAACTTATTTCTTTCTTCTTCCTCTTTGATTTTCTCTTTCTCTTTCAAGGCTAGTTTCTATACTTTTCTTGCCTCTTTTGCATATCACTTTTCATATTGATATTTCACATACTCCGGATCCAGTACAAAATCTCTAATATATCCTTCATATGATATACTTTCCTTTTTTTTTTTCTCTCTATCCTCCTTTTTATATTCTTTGTGTCTTTTATCTTTTGCATACCTCATATCATCCCTCTCAAAATCTCTAAGCCTCCTTACTTTTTCTCTATTTCTCCTTTCATACATCACTGCCTCCTCACCATAACCTTTATATCTTCTCTCATTTTATCTATTTCTCATTTCATACATATTTTCCTCCTCATCATAATCTTCACATCGTATTTCTTTTTCTCTAAATCTCCTCTCATACCTCCCTTCCTTTTGATCATAACTTCTATATCTTCTTTCTTTCGCAATTTCAAACCTATCTTTATTTTGAGAAGATCTTCCATGATGAGATCACCTATCTCTTTTACTCACAAACTCTTCTCTTAAGGAATTCATTTGAGTATTCAACATCTTTGTAAAGTGACTCATAAGATAAGTGATTCCAAGAGAAAGGGGGTTTGGTTCACTTCCACACATGATTTAAAAATCAACAAATCAACATGTACCACAATAATCAAGCAAATAACAAGAAGTAAAGAAGATAAAAGTAAGGCCCTCACCACTCACTAAGTGTTTACACTCAAGAAATGTATCACTCGTGTATATCACTCAATAATGGCTTGTTCCACTCAAACTCCTCTTTTAAGTTCTTAAAAAGAACCCAAGCAAGAATCTAAACCAAAAAATCCAAATACAATGTAACAAGTCCAAAAAAGCTATCAACTCGAGTTTTAAGAAGATAAAACTCTTAGAAAAAAAAAAGAGAATTTGAAATGACAAAGAAGACAAACTAAGTAAATGAAAATACAATCAAGTAGATTATCAAAGAAATAAGAAAGATTAGAACTAAAAGATTAAGTGATCCAAATATATGAGTTGACAAATATGTGGGAGGTCAAGTACTAAGATAAAACTTGCAATGCCTAATAAAGAAATTAATGATTGATGTATCAAAATGAGCCAATTCTAGATCTTTTTTTTTTTGTAAAAAGTGTCTTTTTTCAATAAGTGCTTCTGTGCATAATCACTTTTTCGAATAATTTATATTTTCAGATTTTTCGCTGCATATTTTAATTCCTCTTATTTTTCTAATCAATTTAGACTTTTAAATTTTCAGAATCGAACATGTATGGAAAAAATAACATCAAAAACAAATTTGCTAATGAAATTTTGGATCAAAGAGAGTTGCAAGTGAAAATGATGAAATGCATTTTTGTTTTGAATTTTTTTCCAGCGACTCCAGATTTCGAATTTTCCACAAAATGAAGCAAATAATCATCAAACTAAATCTTCCGACACATATTATTACAGTTATAATCAACTAGCTACTCAAGATTACACAAAAACAAATATCAAATGTCAAGAAATTAACCTTAAATTTCAAATTTTCCAAGAACTTTAAGAACATTAAAATTAAAAAAAAAAAAACAGAATTTAAGAACAAATATTACCACTTGGTGACAAGCTCTGAATACCAAATGATGTGAATTTGGGTTGATTCCACAAGAAATGAAGGATTTACCTAGTGATTTTTTGAAACAAAGTGGTCAAATAAAGAAGAAAAGAAAGAAACAAACATGTGTTAGATGGAGAAGACACCACAATCAATGATGATTGATAAGCCAATGAATAATCGCCTTTATGGTAAGGAAGTCATTGATAAGATTCAAGCAAGTTATAATCTAAGAACTCAAAGAGGAGATACATCTCACTTACCATTCTCATGAGAGAAATTCTAATTCATTTCACACTTATCCAAAATGAGACTCTTAAAGGTATTTAAAGGAGTTACCCTATTCCTAAAATGGGCCAAAAGACAATTCTCTAGACTCCTATTGGGCTTACACCATTAAACTAAAATGATTACAATTCAAATTAAATACAAATAAAACTAAAAACTATTATAAAGTCTTGAATTGAAATATTCTTTTGTTTTCCTCCTAATTACCTCATTTTAGGTCCTCACCAATGTGTGAAGCTTGTCAAAAGAGAAAACGAAGAAAGAACTCATTTACTCCTAAGAACTTAGTTTCTACCTCAATACCCCTTAAGCTCTTGCATATAGATCTCTTTGGGCCAGTGCAAACAGACTTAGTGAATGGAAAGAAATATGACTTTAAAATAGATGATTACACTAGGTGGACTTAAGTAAAACTCTTAAGAAATAAAGATGAATGCCACAAAGTGTTTATTGCATTTTGCAAACAAGTAATGAATGAAAGATGTCTTAGGATTATAACAATTGGAAGTGATAATAGAGGAAAAAATTTAAAACAAGTTATTTTTAAGTTTTTGTGATGAGATTAGAATCTCACACAACTTCACCTCTCCTAGAACACCACAAAGAAATGGAGTTGTAGAAAGAGAGAATAGATCCCTTCAAGAAATGGCAAGAACCATGCTCAATGAGATGGATATTGCAAAATATTTTTGGGCAGAGGCAATTAACCCTGCATGCGGTATTCAAAATAAAATCTTAATTAGGTCAATATTGAATAAAACAACATATGAATTATGGAAGGGTAAATGCTTAACATCTCCTACTTTAAACAACTTGGTTGTACTTGTTATATGCTAACAACTAAAGACAACCTTGGCAAGTTTGATTCCAGATCACAACAACGCACCTTCATTAGATACACTGAAAGATCTAAAGTTTATAGTGTTTTTAATAGGGAAACTCATATTGTGGAAGTGTAACACCCCAATATTTTCATATATATTACACATGTGTCTTTTTAGTAATTGTCATGATTTATTATTTAATTAATAATTATTCTATGTGTAAATAAATTAAATTAAATTTTATCACCCTCAATTTTACCTGAATAATGATAATCTTTATTTATATTTAATTGTTTTGGCGTGATAATTACATGGGGACGATTTATGATTTGATTATTTCTTAAATGGAATATTGTGTGTTTTGTTTATTGGATTAGTTTCGATATTCATGAAATTGATGTGTTAGATATGTTTGTTTTATTTTGTTATATGTGAACTATGATATTCTTGTTTTGCTTGATTTATTTTAGTTGATAAAATATTAGTTGAATTATTTAATTAAATTATAGTTTATAGAAGTTATATTGTTTGTTAGTTTATTTTCGACCAAATAATAATTCAATTTAGGAGATAGTAGAGTTAGTGAAACTCAACCCTGATGTATAAGTGTTTTGAAAGTATTTTTGGTCAATCAATCTTTAGTATAAAAAAAATAGTAACTCATTCTTTTACTCTCCTTCATGACGAGATTTTATGACAATTCATGGTGTTGTCTTGACATAGTGTAACTTTATGTCCTTGTCTCAACCAATTAAGAGAAGAGATAATGTACATTCCTTCATTTTTGACATCATGCACCCACTTCTCTCTCCTCCTTAACACCTTTAATTTATTTTTGAAATGAAGATTATAAATTTAATTATGAGTTTTTTGTGCAATTAAGAGAGGACAACAAAAAGACTACTCTCCTTTTTATATGTCATGCATTCCTCTCTTTCAACCAAAATTATGATTTTATTTTAATTCTCTGCAAAAAAAATTCTATACAATTTTTTGTTTCATAACTATTGGATAAAAAAATTAAAAAGGTGATGTGACATCCTCTAATTTATTTATTTAATTAAAAGGGATGGTGTGACACCCTCCAATATATGGTGAACTCTACTAGTTAATCCTAATTAACCCATACACATAAATACACATCATTTCAATTGGCATTGTAACAACCAAATAAAATTAAAGAAATAGTAACCATTGGTAGCATAATTTTGGAATTAAGTGCACTTCAATTTTAGACAAGAAATCAATGGTAATACTGCAACGTAAATAGCTATTGAAACCCCTTATTTTAACAATCTCACGACTGCTTCTTCTATTCATACATTTCAATTAGGCCCTCTTGTTGTCACACCTATTTGTCATTTGTATACTCCCAAAATAATTTTCTAAGTCGTAAATCCTAATGTCTATTCGTGTTGAATTCATTATTGCCTCATGAGCTACTTCTCGTGCGAATTTAAAGATGTTAAGAAAGAAAGCGCCTAAGGTAAGGGCTTTTCCCCATGCAAGGTTAGGCTAGATATTAAATTAATAGGTTGTGAGATATTGATATGATGTCTTGTTGTCTTAAAAGAAAAATTTTGATTTTATGTTTGCCTTAAAGAATTTAACTATAATGGTTTGTCTTTTAGGAGTAATATGTTTGCCTTGATAAACTTAATTATAAAATTTCGATTTTTATTATTATAACATCAGTAATATGCTTGTTGCCATATATTTGATGTGTTGCGATTTTTGTGTTGTCTAGGTGTACTTAATTATAAAGTTATGATTTTTATTATGATCTCATGAGTAATATGATTGTTAGGGTGTTTTTAACTTAAAGTTTCGAGTTTGTGCTATTTCATTTCAAAGTTTTAATTTTAATTATGATTAAGTTTATTTTTGTGATGTGTTTAGTGGTAAACCTTGATTTGTATGCCTAAATGACTAATAATGAGAGAAACATTATAGTAGAAGAAATAAAGTATATATGTGTATGTGTTCTTTGTTATTTGAGTTTTGATGTATACAAATAACACGTCGCTAATCCAATTTTATAGTTTATAAAATGAAAGTTGTGACTCTAAGACATTTATTCACGTGTTTGTGTCTTATATACTTGGGATAACAAAATTACTAACTCTTGATTGTAAGCATCCATGAGAATAAAACCTTGATGTCATATGTGATTAAAATTTAACCTTGAATATTTTATCTTAGTGGTTGCCTAAGTGACGGGTGATTTGTGTTTTAAATATTGTTACCTTTGTGGTTGCCTAAGTGGATGGTGATTTGTGTTTTTAATATTTTATCTACGTGGTTGCCTAAGTGGCTGGTGAATTGTGTTTTAAATATTGTTGTCAGTGTGGTTGCCTAAGTGGTTGGTGATTTGTGTTTTAAATTGTGTTATCTTTGTGGTTGCCTAAGTGGCTGGTGATTTGTGTGATTATCTAAGTGGGTGGTGACATGTACCTTTTGAGCATCATTATCATTGCATGACATATCATATGCATCTTTGTGGACGCCTGTGTGGCTGGTTTAATTTTTCTCCATTGGTATGGATTACTTCTGTGTGGACGCCTATGTGGCTGGCTATATCCGGATCATATATGTTTAGGAGCATATGCATAACTTGCTTACAATTTATTGTTATTTTCATTTTGATCTAATTATTTGTTCTACGGTGAGTTGCTATTTGATTTATTTAGATACATTTTATGACTTTTGATTCATCTTTGGGAGCTATTAAAAAAACCAATTTCTTTAAATCTTTTATTACGAAAAGATTTTATATTCATATTTTATGCCTGTTAACTTATTGTTTGGTTTAATTTTTGTTGTGGGATGAATTGACCCCTTACACCAACATTTAGGTACTAATGACCTCAAAAAGTTGCATGATTAATTTGCTTGGTGTCCGCCTGTGGGAAAATGAGACTTTTAATTAAAATAATGTTTCGTATTATTAAAATTTTTGTGGTACATTGTAAAGTTATTTACTCTTCATCATTAACTTTTAATAGAAATGCGGAAGTGAGATTTCATTCGCTAGTAAACAATTGAATCTTCATTAATTTTATTTGACCTTGTTTGTTTTGAATTTCAATTGAAGAAAATTTATTTTATTTTGGAACATAAATGAAGATCTAACAACTTGAAGATTACTTTTGCAAATAAATAAATAAATAATATTTTAGTAAATTGCATTACGTTCTTTTACAAACAAAGAAAATATATCAAGTCATTTTCTGACTCATCTTCAATTTATTACATGATGAACTACCTCTAAGAAAAAAAAATTATTATAGTTGTATCTAAAAGAAAACAAATATTTTTAAGTAATCTTTGGATAAAAAATCTGGGGCGTTACAGGAAGAGTCAATACATGTTAGATTTGATGACAAATAGCTTGATCTTAAGAAGTCAAAGCAAGTTGATGATAGTGCAGGTTTACTGGAATCAAAGGAAGCATATGCAAACAAACCAAAAGAACCTGAAAAATCAGAGGGTTTTCAGAAACAAGCGAAATGAAAAAGGAGAAGTGGTAAAAAACAAGAGAAGACTTTTTGCATAGTGATATATTCAGCACGAAGGCATTGATTATTGTGACATTTTCTTTAGTAGCCAGGTTAGAAGTTATTCGCATCCTACTATCTTTTGTTGCTATAATAATATTACATTATTTTAAATGGATATTTAAATTGCATTTCTAAATGGGTATATAAGTGAAGAAGTCTATGTTAAGCTACCCCTAGGTTTTGAAAGTTCTGAATTTCTAGACCATGTATTGAAACTTAGGAAATCACTATATGATGTAAAAAAAGCACCTATGGCATGGTATAATAGACTAAGTAACTTTTTGCTTAAAAACAATTTTGATAGAGGACTAGTAGAAAACACCCTATTTAGAAAATCAATAGGAGATAACATTCTTATCATTCAAATTTTTGTCGATGACATTATTTTTGGATCTACTAATGGCATTATTTGTCAAGAATTTGCTAAGTTGATGCAACTTGAATTTCAAATGAGTATGACGGGAGAACTTAAGTTCTTCTTAGAGATACAAATTGAATAAAGTCAAAAAGACATATGCATTAATCAAACCAAATATACAACAGAACTTCTCAAAAAGTTTAAAATGAATGATTGTAAACCTATGGCGACATCAATGGATCCTACCTGTTCCCTTGAAAAGGATGAATCAGGCCATATGGTTGACCAGAAAACACATAGAAGAATGATTAGATAACTGTTTTACCTTACTACCTCAAGACTTGGTATAATGTTTAGTTTGTGTGTGCATGTTTTCAGGTTGATCCAAGGAATCTAATTTAAGTGTTGTGAAGAAGATCCTTAGATACTTAAAAGGTACTACCAACCTTAGCTTGTTCTACAAGAAATCTACTAAGAACAAATTAAGTGGCTAATGTGATGCTGATTATGTTGGAGACAAACTTGAAAGAAAAAGCATAAGTGGAAATTTCACATTTCTTGGTGAAAACTTAATCTTATGGTCAAGTAAGAGAGAAAGCATAATTTCTATGTCAATAGTATAGGTTTAGTACGTTTCAGCAACAGGTTGCAGTTCTCAATTTCTATGGATGAAACATTGATGACTATTCATCATATGCATAGTTTTCATTGTTTTTAGTCTTATTTATCTTTTATTCATTAGTTAATTTAAGGAGTTATTTGATATATTTTGTTGATTTTAGTTCTTTGATTTATGAAATATTTATGTTCTTATTTCCTTGATTAAGTAGATATTTTTCGTAGTTTTGCGGTGTTTCTTTGTTTTAATGCAGTGCTGAATTTTGGTGAGAAATCAACATGACCTATGTGGAGTATTTTAGCTCTACCTCGAGTTGTAGATGTCCGACTTTAGGAAAACCAAGTGCAAATGAAAGCTAAGATCCATAGCTACAACTTTCATGATGACATCAAAACCAAATTCGAACTCCAAATAGGCGAAACATGCACTAAACTCCAGGAAGAAGATGTTGTGCGCTGGAAGCTTGCCGGAAGCGCATTTCGCACTAATGCCACTGTCGTTGCGCGCCTGGAGCGCGCCTGAAGCGCGTGACGCACATAAGAACACTTTAAAACTTGTTTTTCTCTCTTTTTAGGTATCTTTTTTACTATTGCGAAGTTGGGAGACTTGTGCCCTAGCAGAGAAACTCAAAGACGACCGTTATGAATGATTCTTGATAAAACTGCTCCAATGATGTTAGAAACGGCCATCTTTGAGTTTCTCTTAAGTTACTACGATTTCCTCTAATGTCTGGGTTTGAAGTATGGGTCTAAAGACTGGGTCTAAAGATTGGGTCTAAAGAGTGCATATGAAGAATGGCTCTGAAACTAGGTTTGAAGACTAAATATGAAGCATGCCTCTGAAGCCCTTCCATGCCTCTGATATAGAAAAACTCATTATGCCTCTGAAAATAGTTCATATCAAGGTACAATTAACTTTGAAGAGATTGTTCAAATCATAAATTCAAAGCTCATAATCCGCTGATCAAAGTGGTGCAGCACATTCCGAATGCTGCTATGATATGCAGCATTTAACGTTTCACTAACTCCGATGTTTCAACAAGATAATTTGCCCAGTGCCACTAATTCTAAGTCATGCAATTCTGCCTCTGACTATCACTATTCAAGAAACACAATGTCTCACTCCAACAAGAAATTCAATGCCTCTAATGGAAAGTCAATGGCTGAAATTGAAATAATTAAGTATGAAAAAAAGACTTAGCCAAATTAAAAAGTTGTGAAGATCCAAGAACAACCCAAATCCCATCCAGCCCAAATCAAGGAAGAGTATGAAAGAAGACTCGTATATTTAAAGACAATCTAAAATAAGATTTGATTTAGATTTATAATTGAAGAAAATATTTGACCAAGTTAAAAAGAAGATATGGTTAAGATTTGTTTAAAGAAATATATGATCAAGATCTTATCAACAAGAAGATATGCATTATTTACAAGAAGATTTGATCAAGATTTATCATAAGAAGATATGAATTATTTACAAGAAGATTCGATCAAGATTTATCTACAATAAGATATGAATTATTTACAAGAAGATTTGATTAAGACTTATCACAAGATATGAATTATTTAGAAGAAGTATTGATCAAGATTTATATACAAGAAGATTTGAATTATTTACATGAAGAGTTGATCAGAATCTACAAGAAGATATGAATTATTTGTAAGAAGAAATGATCAAGAATTGTTTACAAGAAGAAACACTCACTAGAAGATACATTTCTATTTACAAAGCTATGATTTAGATTTTGCAAGGACAAAGGAGAAACCCTAACCTATTCTATAAATACATACTCAAGTCATTAGAGTTGATAAGGTTAAGGTCTAGAGAAACACTTTCTCAAAAGAAATATTTTCTAGTGTGAGAGTCATTGTTACAATCAGCTTCTTAGAAGCAAACCAATTTATTGCAAACTCTTGTAACCCAACCTGATAGTGGCTTTGGTGTTCTTCAAGCAATCTGTAGGTTTTCAAGTTGTGTTGAGAGGACATGATTTGTAGGTTCATGGTGTTGCGTTCCTTCATCAATCTAAGGTTTTCAGGTTGTGTGGAGAAGACTTTGCTTGTAGAGTCAAGGTGTTTGTGTTCCTCCAAAAAAGTCTGTAGGTGTAAGGTTGTTTTGAGAAGATTGGCTTGTAAGGTCATGTTTTGTGTAATTCATGTTTTGAATTAGTGAATTAAATCCTTTTGAGTGAAGGGACTGGATGTAGCTACCAATTTGGTGGTGAACCATGATAAATTATTGTGTCACCTTAATTCTGCAATTCTTGTTTTACTTTTGGCTTTGATCACTTAACCCAATTGCTACTATTTTTATTCTAAGTAAGTCACCAAACCTTAAGCAGTTTTAAATAAATGAGCAAAAAGAATCCAACTTAGTCAAACACAATTCAACCCCTTTCTTGTGTGTGCACCTTTAATTCTTAGGAGAGATCAATTTCATTTTGATTACAATGGATATGTTGAACAGTGATGAAGATGAAGAAATCAAGTGTTCTTCTTGAGTAGCTACTCCTACTTCCTCTAAAGCTTGAATAAGGTGTGTTCTCATTAGTACAACAATGATGATTCTAGGGTAGGGAATTGTTCTGCTCTTTCTTGACCTAGAATTAATAACACATGACCTCGTGTGTGCAAAAATAAGGTTTGGAAGATAGGTCTCGATCATTTGGGAGATATTCAAAATTATCCCTTGTGGTTTTTGCTACTGTGGTCAACAAATTCGCCTTTGGGTACCACACACCCAATCAGAATGCCTTTAAGTGCACATACTTATAATTCACCTTAGATCTAACACTGAACTAGATACTTCTTCATCTTTGTTTGCATCAGCAAATCTCCAAAATTCTTTGACTAGAACGTCCAAATCCACATCTTGTTCTAGGATTAAGTACTCAAACCAACCAACACTAACAAAGTCCTCAATAAATTCAAATTCATTTTCAGCTAGGTTTGTGAAATTGACTTGGAGTTCATTAAAAATTTCTTGTTGATCAAGATTTCTAGGAACATGGGAGAGTTTCCGAGTGTAGGGTTTGAGCACAAACTTGAAGTTGTTGAAGCAGGAGAGATTCCATGATTTTCATAGATTTTATTGGAAGTTTCCAGGGTTAAAAACGTAAACACACGTGAACAACACTTGTTAGAGTATCAAAGCTTACAAAGAAAAATGTTCATATTGCAATAAATTGAATTAAAAATTGACCAGAGGCACAAATTCAATTTCCTCATAGGCACAAATTGACCAGAGGCAAAATTCAATTAACCATTTACTTTGTTTAACTAGAGACAAAAATACGGAGATTTCAACATCGTTCTTTTATAAACATAATGCTTAGATTTTTCTTTATAAAATTGAAATTGTACACAACAAGGGGTTTTGTGAAAAAATCATCCCATTGATGATCAGTGTCAACAAATTTAATGACCAAAATATCCTTCTAAACATATATCCTTAAAAAATGATGTTTAATCTCTACATGTTTTTCCTTGAATGTAAAATAGGATTTTTGGTTAACCATATAGCTGAAGTATTATCACAAAAGATAGGAATGTTACTATCATTGATTTTGAAATCTTCTAGTTGATACTTCATCCACAATAGTTGAGTGCTACAGCATGCTGTTGAGATATATTCTACTTCTGTTGTTGACAGAGCAATAGTCCCTTGTCTTTTGCTCGACAAGGAGATTAGATTCTCTCCAAGAAATGTACAGTTTCCACTAGTGGTTTTCCTTTCTAGCTTGTATCCTACATATTCAACATCACAAAAACCTACTAACATGCACTCAAAGGATGGCTTATAATACAAACCAAGATTAGTAGTACCTTTCAGATATCTAAAGATCCTCTTAACAGTTGTTAAGATGGATTCTTTATGGTCAAACTGAAATCTGGTACACACATACTAAACAAAACATCAGGTCTTGAAGCAGTTCAGTATAAGAGATAACCAATCATTCATCTTTACCTGACTCATCCTTACCAAGAGAACAAGTTCGATGTTTCGGTGTAGGCATAGGTTTACATTCATCCATCTTAATTTTCTTTAGCAATTCTCTTGTGTATTCTGGTCTGATTAATGAGTACACCATATGAGATTTGATGAGTTTGTTTTCCAAGAAAGAATTTTAATCCTCCCATCATGCTAATCTCAAATCCATTCTACATTAACTTAGAAAACTCTTGGCAGAGCTTACCGTTAGTAGAATAAAAAATGATATCATCAACATAGATTTGAACAATGAGAAGGTCATTCTTAGATGATTTTCTAGATAAATTTATATCAACCTGGCTCTTTCAAAATAATGCTTTAATAATAAATTCCTTAGTTTATCATACCAAGCTCTTGGAGCTTGTTTCAGACAGTACAAAGTTTTCTTTAATTTGAAATCATAGTCTGGAAATTCATTATCTTCAAAGTTAGAAGGTTGTTTGACATACACTTCTTCCTTTATGTAGGCATTTAAGAAAACACTTTTCACATTCATTTGATATAAAATGATTTTATTAAAAACTGCAACAGAAAGTAAAATTATGATTGCCACTAACCTTGCCATAGGGGCAAAAGTATCAGTGTAATCAATACCTTCATGCCAACACTATGCTTGAGCTACAAGTCTAGCTCTTTTTTTTTTTCTATCCACATCACCTTTCTCATTCATATTGTTTCTGAAAATCTACTTGGTTTCAATTGACTTCTTTTCTTTAGGTTTAGGGACAAGATCCCATACGTCATTTCTCTTGAATTGATTCAACTCTTCTTGCATACCCATTATCCATCCATTGTTTGATAGAGATTTGTCTATAACTGGAGGTTCAATTTGACATAGTAGTCCAAACATAGATGTTTCATTAAAAGCGGATCTGGTTTTTAGAGGATAATTTACACTTACCATAATCAAAGAGTGTGAATGATAAGATTTGTATTTCCATCTAGGTTTGGATTGCTGATGCTCTTTATTTATGGGAGGTTCATTATTTCTTGTTCTAAGTTATCAACCATATCTTCTAATTCATTGGAGGCTGGTTTTGTTGGTTCCTCTAATATATCTAGTCCCTTTGATATCTATAGATCTACAAAGTCTACATCTAGCTTTGACTTTTTATGGTCAAGCTTTTTTTCATCAAACTTTACATGAATTGATTCCTCAATAATCAATATTTCTTTGTTTTATACTCTACAAGCTTTAGACCTTTCAGAGTATCCCAAAAGGGTGCACTTTTGAGATAGTGAATCAAATTTGCCAAGATTCACTTTGGTGTTCAAAATATAGCATATGCAACCAAATTTATGAAAATATGAAAGTTGGGTTTGGTTCCTTTCCACAATTCATAAGGAGTCTTATTAAGAATAGGTCTGATATAGATTGTATTATGAATATAACATGCAGTGTTTATTGCTTCTTCCCAAAAGGGCTTGACAACATTCATTTCGTGAATCATGGTATATGGGAATTCCTAAAGAGATATATTTTTTCTTTATACAACACTGTTTTGTTCAGGTGTTCTGGGAGATGAAAGTTATGTAAAATTTCATTCTCTTCACAGAAGTTTTCAAAAAGCTTATTTTCAAATTCACCTCCATGATGAGTACGAATTGTTGCAATACAAAAACCTTTTTCATTTTGCACTTGTTGAACTTGTTTGCATAACTCATCCTTGTGTTTAATAAATTTTACCCATGTTCATCCAGAATAATCATCAACAATAACGAATCCATACTTTTTACCACAAATAAAGGCAGTCTTTACAGGGCCAAATAAATTAAGATGTAAAAGTTTAAGTAGTCTAGAAGTGGAAACAACATTTTTAGAGGAAAAAGATGATTTTGTTTGTTTCCCTTTCTGACATGCCTCACAAATAACATCTGATTCGTATTTAAGATTTTGCATGTCCTAATCTTTTGTGCCAAATAAGTTGTTCATCATTTACATATATAAGATACTTTACTTCTTGTTTTTCCAAATTAGTTTAAGTTTATTTTGTAAATATTGTTTTTCCTTTGGCCGGAAAATAGTATTGGTCCATTAGTTTGACTTATTGCCTTACACAACTTGTGATTGAAGACAACATCATCACCATTGTCGCTTAATTGGCTTATGCTCAATAAGTTATGCATTAGTCCTTTTACTAGTAAATCATTTTTAATAAAGAGTAGAGAACCATTACTTATTGTGTTGTGCCCAATGATGTTACACTTCAGATCACCTCCAAAACCTACAAGTCCTCCGTTCTTGAAGGTCAGATCTTCGAACATAGACTTTTCTCTCATCATGTGTTGTGCGCGTCCATTGTCTAAGTACCATGACTAGTGTTTTAACTTTGTTGCTTAGGATATCTGTAAGATAAAATATTTTATTCTTAGGTACCCACATTTGGTTGGGTCCTGGTTTGTTAGTTCTAGTGGTGTCTTGTCTTTCATGTTTATTGAATAAGACAAGTTCTTTTATTATGACCTTTCTTTAAGCAATATATGCAAGCAGTATCAAGTAAGTTAACCTTAGGAGTTTTCTCTTGTTCTTCAAAACCAATATCACGTTTATTGTTTCTGATAACACCATAGATTGTAGAGGCTTGTTTGCTTCTATCTATGCCATTTGCAAGAAATTCCTGAAAGGCTTTTTCATACTTTATAGAGTTACAGACTCTATCCATTAAAATTGTTGGAACATTTTCTTTCAGAGTTAGATTTTCTCATTTTAGGATTTCAAAATCCTTTTCAAGATAACTGTATTTATTAGTTAAGATGTGGTGAACTATTCTAAGAGATTTTAGTTTTGAAAACACTTTGTGATTGTTGTTGAGAAACTTATTTAACACATCTATAAGTTCATTACGAGATAGGTCAGATAATACCTCAATTTCTTCTTCAAAATACTCATTGTCAAAATCAGAGTTATAATATGTATCTACCATCCGAGCCATGTTTGCATGCTCTTCATCTTCATCAGATGATTCATTAGAGTCATCCCAGGTAGCCATAAGACCTTTATTTTTTTTCTTGAAGTATTTTCTTAAGGAATTTCCCTTCTCAAATTTAAGACATTCTGATAGGAAATGATCTGGCTCTTTGCATTCATATCAAATGATTCTTATGTTGTCCGATTTTTCACCTCTTCTAAACTAATTTTTGGATCATCTAAAATCTCTTTTGTTTTTTGGTAAAGTATTTATTCCTGTTGTTCCACATGCGATAGATTTTCCTTGACATGTAAAACAAATCTTCATCATCTGAGTCTTCACTCTAATCGTCTGTTTGCTTTCCTCTAAGACTTCAGTAGCTTGTAGGGCCCTGGAGTTAACCTTCTTTCATTGGGACTTGAGAGCTAAGGATTTGGACTTCTTCTTTGGCTCATCTTCGACCAGTTCAATCTCGTGGAATCTGAGTGAACTCATCAGCTCTTCTAGAGGCAATTTTTTTGATCTTTAGCCTCTTGGATTGTTGGGACGACTTTTGAAGATCTTTTTAACGTGGTCAAAGGTAGTGCAACTCTTTTGGAGAACCTTCTATCTAGATACCAGAGTTTGGAATCTAGAAAACATTTTCTCAATGTGTTCATCTTCTTTCATTTGGAAGAGTTGATACTTCCTAATAAGTAGATTTTCCTTAGCTTCCTGTACCTACTTATTTCCTTCAAAGTTGAGAACCAGAACATTAAAAATACTCTTTGTTGTTTCTTTGTTGCTGTATTTTTCGAACACTTTTAAGGTGATAGCATTCATCATCAAAGTTCTGGCTTTTTGATGCATCTTGTATTGTTTCTTTTGATTAGTATTGAGATCTTTTTTATGGATATTTCAACATCAACAACGTCTTTTGGAGCTTAATAGCCATCTTCGACTATGTCCGAAAGTTCAGGATCATATGAGATGTAGAAACTTCTGAGTTTGTTTTTCCTGTACTTGAATCTTTCTCCCTCAAACAGAGGAGGCCTATTAATGTTTCCACCTGTAACTTTGTCACCAAAGTTAGGCATAATAACACAGATCTTTACTCAAACATAGATAAGTGCTCATCTTTAAGATCGTGCTCTGATGCAAATTGTAGAATGAGAAACACAAGAATGGGAGGGTGGTTTTAATTGTTTTATTTTTAAAAAATGTTTTAACAAGATTAAAAAAAAAGTGATGAAAAAGAGCAAATAAAGCATAAACACAAAATAACACAACTAATTTATTGTGGTTTACCACCAACACGGTAGCTACGTCCAA
The DNA here is from genome assembly GCA_037974735.1 of Cicer chorassanicum. Classification (NCBI taxonomy): domain Eukaryota; kingdom Viridiplantae; phylum Streptophyta; class Magnoliopsida; order Fabales; family Fabaceae; genus Cicer; species Cicer chorassanicum. The sequence goes on along the minus strand of JBBPBP010009779.1, from coordinate 54,538,624 downwards.
TCCCTTTAAACTAAAGCATTTAATCCACTAATTGACCAATTGAATCACACTTCCATTGATCACATTCTAGTCAAATTGAATGTGTTCTAGTTTTCTCAACCTTTTAGCTTATTACAATCAAGTTGTTGAGGAATGTAGCCACTACCAAGCTAGGTTACAAAAGAGCAAGTTTAAGGGTTTTCTAAATACTCTCATCAATGTTGTTTACAAAGTTTTATTTTTAAAAACTGTTTCTCATCACTTAGATAAAACAAGCGATAGAGGAGATTAGTGTTTTAAATTGTTCCCACAAAAAACTTGATCTAGGAACTGCACACTTAAACAGAACATTAGTGTTTTAAATTGTTCTCATAAAATAATTTTGTTATCATCAAAACAAGTACAGGTCATAGTTCTTCAAACGAACTTCGTTCTATCATTATTATTTTGAGGTATTTGCTCCCATTGCAAGGCATGAGACCATAAGGCTAGTTGTGTCACTAGCTTGTGGTAGAAGCTAGCCATTATTCAATTTAGATGTCAAATCAACCTTTTTAGATGGTCCACTTGAAGGAGAAGTCTATGTAAGACAACCACCTGGGTTTGAAGCAAAAGGAAATGAATTCATGGTGTATAGGTTTCATGTGTAGGCTCAAACAGGCTCCTTAAGCTTGGAACAAAAGAATAAATGCTTTAGAAATGTGCAATAGATTATGGTGTGTATGTATGCTACATGAAATAAGAAATGAATTTTTTACTATGCCTATATGTTGTTGATCTTCTAGTAACAATAGACTCAATAGGTAAAATAGAAGAATTCATGAAGTCGGAATTTGAAATGACTAAATTAGGTGAATTTGCTTATTTTCTAGGAATGGAGTTCCTGCAAACTGAAGATGAAATTATCCTCAATCATACGAAGTATGCTTTAGATTTATTACAAAAGTTCAACATGAGTGAATGTAATAGTGTTGCAACTCTTGCCGAGTCAAATTAGAAACTAGAAGAGCCGATCAGGGAAGAAAAGGTAGACCCTATCATGTTCAAGAAATTGATTGGATCACTCAAGTATTTATATAATAGTAGGCTTGTCTTTAATTTTTCAATTGGCATGCTAAGTAGGTTTATGAATGAGCCTAAGAAGTCACCCTTATTAGCTGCAAAAAGGGTGTTGAGGTACATTAAAGGGACTCTACAATTTGGTGTATTATTTCCATTCAAAATAGAAAAGAAAGAGGAAGCGCTAATAGGTTTCTCTGATTCAGATTGGTATGGAGAACACATTGATAGAAGAAGCACCACATGGTATGTGTTTAAGTATCAAGGAGCTTTAATCTTTTGGATATCTCGAAAACAACCAGTAGTTGCTCTCTCAAGTTGTGAAGCAGAGTATATGGTTTGTTTGTTGGAACCAAGTTGGTTTTACATTTAGAGTTTTGATGTTAACAAAAGTATTTTATGAGAATAATATATTTGAGTTCAAAGAGTATGAAAGAAGATTCATGTTTTTGAAGAAAATCTAAAATAAGATTTGATTCAAATTTATAATTGAAGAAAATCTAAAATAAGATTTGATTCAAATTTATAATGGATGAAAAATCTAAAATAAGATTTGATTCATGTTTATAATTGAAAAAAATCTTTGACCAAGTTGAAAAAAAAATATGGTCAAGATTTGAAGAAGATATGAAGAATATTTCAAGAAGATTTGAAGAAGATTTGAAAAATATTTGAAGAAGATTTGAAGAATATTTGAAGAAGATTTGAAGAATATTTGAAGAAGATTTGAAGAAGATTTGAAAAATAGTTGAAGAAGATTTGAAGAATATTTGATCAACATTTTAATGAAGATTTGAAGAATATTTGATCAACAATTAATGAAGATTTGAAGAATCTTTGATTTGAAGAATTTACAAAGTCAATCTACACAAAATAGGAACATAATCATTCTGAAGAATTTATAAAGTAAATCTACACAAAATAGATACAGAATTAATTTGAAGAATTTACAAACTCAATCTAAACAAGATACAATTCAGAATTAAATAAGGACTAAATTGAAGCCCAAACTTTCACTATAAATAGACACTCAAGGATGAAGGAGAAAGGCATCAAAAAGCAGAAAAGAGTAGAAGAACTCAAGCTCAAGATTCCAAATTCATCTTAGAGTTCAAAGAGAGAAACACTTGTTCGAATGAGAAATATTTTCTAAGTGTTCTTTTCTTAAAGTGTGAGAGTTATTATTATTATCAACTTTTTTAAAAGCAACTACTCAAGTTTCAATCTCTTGTATCCAATCCGATAGTGGTTTAGTTCCTTCTTCAATCTGAGGTTGTCAGGTTGTTAGGAGAAGACTTGGCTTGTAGGGTCAAGGTGGTTAGTTCCTCAAAAGTCTGGGGTTGTTAGGCTGTTTGGGAAGACTGGCTTGGAAGGTCAGGTGCTTTGTAATTCAAGGTTTCTGAGTTAGTGGATTAGAGCCTTCTGAATGAGGGGACTGGATGTAGCCAAGTAAGTGGTGAACAAGGATAATTCTACGCGTCAAATTATTTATGATTTCATTGCCTGCTGCCTCTAAATTCGATTGCTTCTACTCCAAGTAAGTCACCAAAACCAAACTAATTTTTAATTATTTATAAATTATCAAAAAGTTATCAACTTTGGGCAAACACAATTCAACCCCGTTCTCGTGTTCGCACCTTCAATTGGTATCAGAGCTCGGTCTCAAGGCTGAGCACTTTAAAGTGGTAGAGAAAAGATCCAAGGGTTTAATATGTCTGGATTCAGTGAAGAAGTTGCTGGAGGAAATATCAATAGACCACCTCTATTTGATGGAGAACGTTTTGAGTTTTGGAAAGACAGGCTGAGAAGTTTCTATATTTCACAAGATCTTGAACTTTGGGACTTGGTGGAAAATTGTTATATTGCTCCGAAGAAAATTGATGGTATTGAAATTCCAAGAAAGGAGATGAATGCTGATCAGAAGAAGATGTACAAGATGCATCATAAGTCTAGAATATTCATGATAAATGCAATCACCTTCAAGGAGTTTGACAAGTGCACCAACAAAGAGACAACAAAAGAGTATTTATGATAGTCTGATTCTAACCTATGAAGGAAGCAAGCAAGTTCAAGAAGCAAAGGCCAACCTCCTAGTCAAAAAGTATGAGTTGTTCAAGATGGAAGAAGATGAAGACATTGAAACAATGTTTTCCAGATTCCAGACCTTGGTCTCAGGATTAAAGTTACTTGAGAAGAGTTATACTACTGCTGATCATGTGAAGAAAATACTTAGAAGTCTGACAAGCAAGTGGAGACCCAAGATCATTGTCATTCAAGAAGCAAAGGATCTGAATACTCTTAAGCTGGAAGAGTTAATCAGCTCTCTCAGATCAAATGAAATTGAGCTTGCAGAGGATGAGCCCAAGAAGAAGCAACCAACTGTGGCTTTGAAATCCAAGCAGAAGAAAGTTTTGAAGGCAACAACAGAATCAGAGGATGATGATTCAGATGATCAGAATGAAGACTTAGAGGAAGAGGAACTGGAGTTTATATGTAGAAAAGTTCAGAAGATGTGGCACAACAGAAAGAAGAAATTTCCCCAAAGATATTCCAAGCAATTCAACAAAGGAAATGATGATAAATATGACAAGAAAAGCATCATCTTCTATGGATGCAATGAACCTGGACATATCAAGTCAAAATTTCCAAATATGGAGAAAGAGAAACACCAAAGGAAAGATTCCATACCCAAGAAGAAGAGTATGATAGCTACATGGGATATATATGAGGAATCCTCTGATGATGAACAAGTAGATTTGGGTATGATGGCTCATACCAACTCTACCTCTGGATCCAACACAGATTCTGACTCTGAAGGTGAATCAACAGATGAAGAAAGTGAGGTATTTTCTAAATTTACTCGATCTGATTTAATTACTGCTATAAATGATTTTTTAAATATTAATCACAAATTGCCTTTAAAACTAAAAACACTTAGGAAAGAAAATACAAATCTAATTGAAAATGTTAATGTTTTAAAGAATGAAAGTACTGAATTTAAAACAGAAAATAGGTCTATGTTCCAAGCTCTACCAAACAGAAGCCAACAGACTCTGTTGGAAGAAGGAATGGTCAACACAATACTTATAAAAACTAGAACCATATGATGAATCAAAAATATCTGGAGTATCAATAGACTCAAAACTGGCATAGAAATCACACATATCAACAGAACTGGAACTACTATAAGAATCAGAATTACCATCAGAGAAACCGGATACATCAGCAGAAACAGAAGTGGCAGATTAAAAGTCAGAATTAGGAGACTTCTTTGAACACTCCAATCAAATTCATGAAGACTACAAACCTGGATGGGAATTCAAATCCCTTCATCCATACTCTCAAATCAGAGAATATACAAACTCAGAATCTGAAAACCACAAAAGAAGAACTAAGAAGGTTTTCATAGTGAAACTGAAATTGTTAACATATAGGTGATATCTTTCTTTAAATTTAATTATTGTCTAATGTTATGTTTACTGTGTTAACAAAAAGCTTGATCATAAAAATCAAAGCTAGATAAGTATTTTGCAGGTTCTCAAGAATTTAAGAGAAATGATGTTTGGGATCTAGTACCTAGACCAGAGAAGAACATTATTGGAACCAAGTGGGATTTCAGAAACAAGCTAAATGAAAAAGGTGACATGGTCAAAAATAAGGTAAGACTTATCGCACAAGGCTACAGTCAGCAAGAGGGCATTGATTACACTAAGACATTTGCTCCGGTGGCCAGGTTAGAAGCTATTCGTATCCTACTTTCTTTTGCTGCAAATAATAACATTACATTATTTCAAATGGATGTTAAAAGTGCTTTTCTAAATGGTTATATAAGTGAAGAAGTCTATGTTAAACAACCCCCAGGTTTTGAAAGTTTTGAATTTCCAAATCATGTTTTTAAACTTAGGAAATCCTTGTATGATCTAAAACAAGCACTTAGTGCATGGTATGATAGACTTAGTAACTTCTTGTTTAAAAATAACTTTGAAAGAGGACAAGTTGAAAATACACTCTTTAGATGACATTCTTATTATTCAAATTTATGTTGATGACATTATTTTTGGATCTACTAATGGCACTCTTTGTCAAGAATTTTCTAAATTGATGTAGCTTGAATTTCAAATGAGTATGATGGGAGAACTTAAGTTCTTCTTAGGGATACAAATTCAGCAAAGTCAAAAAGGTATATACATTCACCAAACCAAATATACAAAAGAGTTTCTTAGGAAGTTTAAGATGAGTGATTGCAAACCTATGGCTACACCAATGCACCCTACTTGTTCACTTGAAAAAGTTGATTCAGACGAAAAAGTTGACCAAAACAATTAATAGAGGAATGATAGGATCCCTACTTTACCTTACTGCTTCCAGACCTGACATCATGTTTAGTGTATATGTATGTGCAAGATTTCAAGTTGACCCTAAGGAATCACATTTAACTGCTGTTAAGAGAATCCTTAGATTCCTAAAAGGCACTACCAACCTTACCTTGTTCTACAAGAAATCCCATAAGTACAAACTTATTGGATACTGTGATTCTGATTATGCTGGAGATAAACTTGAGAGAAAGAGCACCAGTGGCAACTGCACATTTTTAGGTGACAACTTAATATCTTGGTCAAGTAAGAAACAAAACACCATTGCAATGTCAACAGCAGAGGCTGAGTACATTTCAGCAGCTGGCTGCAGTTCTCAACTACTTTGGATGAAACATCAACTTGAAGACTACAACATCCTAGAATCCAAGATTCTCATCTATTGCGATAATACTTCTGCCAATTGTCTAGCCAAAAACCCTATCTTACATTCTAGAGCTAAACACATAGAGATCAAACACCACTTCATTGACTTTGTTCAAAAAGGGGTATTAAACATTCAATTTGTAGACACTGAACACCAATGGGCTGACATATTCACCAAACCACTACCTGAAGATAGGTTTGACTTCATCAAGAAAAACCTAAATCTTACCTTCATATTTGACTGATGTTATGATCACTTCAAAGTAGTTTAGTTTTACACTAGTTATTATATTTTCTTATATTATGCTATATTTATTTTATAAAAAACAAAAGAAAAAAAAGAAAAAAAAAGAAAGAGAAAGAGAAAAAAAAGATAAACAAAAAAAAGAGAAAAAAAAAGAAAAAAAAAGAGAAAAAAAAAGAGGCAGAGTTTCACATTCAAGTCTTTTTGTCTGATGACAAAAGGGGGAGAAAGATATTTGATAAAGTGGAGAGAAAATGATACTATGACTTAGGGGGAGTCAAAGAAATATAAAGAAAAGTTGTTATCAAAAATACAAGTTTTGTCATCATCAAAAAGGGGGAGATTGTTGGAACCAAGTTGGTTTTACATTTAGAGTTTTGATGTTAACAAAAGCATTTTATGAGAATAATATATTTGACTTCAAAGAGTATGAAAGAAGATTCATGTTTTTGAAGAAAATCTAAAATAAGATTTGATTCAAATTTATAATTGAGGAAAATCTAAAATAAGATTTGATTCAAATTTATAATGGATGAAAAATCTAAAATAAGATTTGATTCATATTTATAATTGAAGAAAATCTTTGACCAAGTTGAAAAGAAAATATGGTCAAGATTTAAAGAAGATTTGAAGAATATTTGAAGAAGATTTGAAAAATATTTGAAGAAGATTTGAAGAATATTTGAAGAAGATTTGATGAATATTTGAAGAAGATTTGAAGAAGATTTAAAAAATAGTTGAAGAAGATTTGAAGAATATTTGATCAACATTTTAATGAAGATTTGAAGAATATTTGATCAACATTTAATGAAGATTTGAAGAATATTTGATTTGAAGAATTTACAAAGTCAATCTACACAAATTAGGAACATAATCATTCTGAAGAATTTACAAAGTCAATCTACACAAAATAAGAACAGAATCAATTTGAAGAATTTAAAAACTCAATTTAAACAAGATACAATTCAGAATTAAATAAGGACTAAATTGAAGCCCAAATTTTCACTATAAATAGACACTCAAGGCTGAAGGAGAAAGGCATCAAAAAGCAGAAAAGAGTAGAAGAACTAAAGCTCAAGAATCTAAATTCATCTTAGAGTTCAAAGAGAGAAAAACTTGTTCGAATGAGAAATATTTTCTAAGTGTTCTTTTCTTAAAGTGTGAGAGTTATTATTATTATCAACTTTGTTAGAAGCAACTACTCAAGTTTCAATCTCTTGTATCCGACCCGATAGTGGTTTAGTTCCTTCTTCAATATGAGTTTGTCAGGTTGTTAGGAGAATACTTGGTTTGTAGGGTCAAGGTGGTTAGTTCCTCAAAAGTCTGGGGTTATTAGGCTATTTGGGAAGACTGGCTTGGAGGATCAGCTGCTTTGTAATTCAAGGTTTTTGATTTAGTGGATTAGAGCCTTCTGAATGAGGGGACTGGATGTAGCCAAGTAAATGGTGAACCAGGATAATTCTACGCGTCAAATTATTTATGCTTTCATTGTCTGTTGCCTCTAAATTCGATTGCTTCTACTCCAAGTAAGTCACCAAAACCAAACTAATTTTTAATTATTTATAAATTATCAAAAAGTTATCAACTTTGTGCTAACACAATTCAACCCCCCTTCTTGTGTTCGCACCTTCATTGTTGTCTTGATGCTTGTCAAGTTTTTTGGATTGATTTAGTGCTAGTAGAGTTAGGAGTAAGTGTGCATAAACCTGTAAATTAGCTGTCGATAAACAATAAGTCTACAACAAATCTGACCTGAAACCCTGTATCACATGGTAGAAGTAAACATATAGTGACACAATTTCCTTTCATCACAGAGCAAGTGACTACAGTGAGCAAGTGACTAAAGGGAATCTTGTGGTGGCTTATTGTCCAACTCCATATCAAGTAGCTGACATACTGACCAAAGCTGTAACACCTTCTAAATTTATTATTTAAAATAATTAGGACCTATAAATATTTTTTTAATATTAGATTATGTGTGATAATTATTTTCCTTGTTCGAATTATTGTAGTTGATAAAAATGTTAGTGAGAATTATTTAATCAATGGGGGAGTTTATATATATATATATATATATATATATATATATATATATATATATATATATATATATATATATATATATATATATATACTCAATAATAATAAGCAGAAAGGAATACCAAAATCCTAGCCGCCATCACCTTCACACCTTCTTTTCTTTGTGCATCAAAAGCTTGGAACTTCTTTTTCCTGGGTAACAACTTCGTGGGGCTTAGAGCTTTGTACTAGGAAGAAAAACGGCCAAGGAAAATATGAATTTACGATTTTTAAGAAGTAAAATATGAATTTTTATGTTAAATGTGATATAGTTTTAATTTTTCTGATAAATATAAAGTATGAATTTTTATGGTATATATGATAAACTTTTAATTTTTCTGACGAATATGAAGTAAAAGTATGAATTTTTATATTATATGTGAAAAAGTTTTAATTTTTATGATGAATATGAAGTAAAATATGAATTTTTATGTTATATAAAATAAAGTCTTTATTTTTATGACGAATATGAAATAAAATTTGAATTTTTATGTTTTATTTAATAAAGATTTAATTTTTATGATGACTATGAAATAAAGGTTGAATTTGTATGTTATATGTGATTAAGTTTTAACTTTGATGATGTGTATGAGTTTGAGTTTTTGTAAGACCCTAAATTTCAAACTCTAATTTATGCAATTTTAGTATATTTTTGGTGTTGAATTGCTGAGGCATTTAGCCCTATTTTAATTCATTTTGTGAATTAAATACCAAAAGCATATTTTATTAGAGTTTGTTATATGTTCATTATATATATATATATATATAGATCCGTTTAAAATTATTCGTCGAAGAATAATTTATTTACGTTACGGAGAATTTATTACCGGACTGTTTTGTTAAAAATATCTCTGTCAATTGAGCTGCAACGGGAATAGATATTTTTATCAAAATAATTGGAGATGTGAGTAATGTGTGTAAGAGCTGTAATTATTTGTGGGTTGGTTTAGTATATATATATATATATATATATATATGTGTGTGTGTGTGTGTGTGTATGTATATATATATAGGGGATTTCAGGATGAGACTGGATGAGCTTTGATAACTATAACAGAGATGTGAACACCATGGAATTGTTGAGAAGACGAGGCTTCCATTTGGAATAGCATTTGGTGCTTAGGTGTCAACTAAGGAGGCTTGTATTGAAGTTAAGGTGCGCTACACATTAGGGGTGAATGATACCTTGGTTAAGCAAATGACGCTTTGAGGAATAGTCGATACCTTGAGGAGTAAGGGCGAGCATTGAGTTAAACTAGATTCGTAACTTAGATTTTTAAGTATGAACCTCATGACGATTAAAGGAGTGAGACTATATATTTTGGTTGTAAGTGACAAATCTCTGTGTGATTTTGGAGATAATAAGTATGAATAGTGATTGTAGATGAAACTATTGACGCGTAAGTGTGAATTTTGAGTGACGTTCGGGTAAACATAAGGAGTTAAGACTTGATGTATTGAACTGCATGTTGCTATTAAGTGGAATTGGAAGTACATAGTACAGGAAAACATAGAGATTGTGGCGATGTAAGCTTGGTGTGTCTATTAAAGGATGGTAAATACTAAGAGAGTGTGAATATTTTGATAGGTCAGAGGGATTAATCAAGATTTGATTTGAGACCCTGAGATGGTTGATCTTTAAGTCAACGATTCAAAATTCACAAGGTTGGGTGGAGGTCCAAGTGACACCTTAAACTGGTATGATCGAGGGAGTTGAGGTAGGCAAGTGATAAATGATTCATGTTATGGAAGAAATGTAACAAATGATTTATGGTTTAGTTGTTGTTCTTGGGAAGCCAAGCGTTAAGATTTGAAATGAGTGTCTCAGTTACTAGATGGACAAGGAAGATATGTGGGTCTTGGAGATATTTTACTAAACCTGAAGGAAGTTTGTGTGTTGTGGGTGGTATAACCCTAGCATGTTGTCGAAAATATTTAAGGAAACTTTGATCACCAATGGGATGTTGAGAGGTTATTATTAAGGTAATAATTACACCAACATTATGATGAAAACACTATAGTTTGGTGTAGTTGTGCGACTAAAGAAAATCGAGGATCTGTGGACAATGGATAAATTAGGGAGTTCTTGGCGATAATGATTTTTTTATGCTCAAGGTGTTGGTGTCATACTTAGAGTTTCAGTTTGGAACCAAATTAATGTTTCGTACCAAGTGGACGTATATGAGACTATGTGACATAGTTTTGGGCGATTGTACTTCGTCGATAGGAAATTAAGGGAAACTCAATGGACCTTGAGGAGATTGTTTGACTGCTTGTGCATTAGGATAACCTTCAGTGCAAGTCGCAGAGAACACCATTACAATTCGGTTAAGATAGTCTAAGCCACCATCATGGCTTTTGATTACTTATTGACATATTAAGGGATTGATTTTCCTTAATCTCTTGTTGATAGTAGACAAAATCATGTTGAATGGAACGGGCGAGTCTTACCGACTATGATAGTGCGTGAAATTGTTAAGCACTTTATGTATGTTGAGTTGGAGTGCAAACCAAGTGTGGGTATTACTCTTACTTTAAGTTTCGAGGACGAAACTTCTTTTCGGAGGGTAGTAATGTAAGACCCTGAATTTCAAACTCTAATTTATGCAATTTTAGTATATTTTTGGTGTTGAATTGGTGAGGCATTTAGCTCAATTTTAATTCATTTTGTGAATTAAATACCAAAAGCATATTTTATTAGAGTTTGTTATATGTTCATTATATATATATATATATTTAGATCCGGTTAAAATTATTCGTCGAAGAATAATTTATTTACGTTATGGAGAATTTAATACCAGACTGTTTTGTTAAAAATATCTTTGAGGTGTTAGGAATTTATTTACGTTAATGGGTGTATTGTGTTTGAAATATGAGGAGTTTTGAAATTGAGTGATTTATGGTTAAATTTGGGTGGAGTGTGAATTGGAAATTGTTGTGAATTTGATGTGTTCAAGGGTAATATTATGAATGTTGAAATTTGCTTTATGTTTAAAGATGTGGGGTTTTGAATAAATGCAATTTATGTGTGGATTTCTAGTTGGTGTGAAATGAATTGATGAGATTGGTGTATATGGTGATTCGAATTCGATGTGAATGAGGAATTCAATTTCATGTGATTTGAGGATTATATGTGTTGAGTATGCTCTGTGTTAAATTTGAAAATCATTAGCGTTCAATGAGCATTAAAAATGGGAAATCTTTTAATAGTTGCATTTACGTAATGATTGTGGTCTTACGAGTCAGAGTATGCTCATGCATTTCATAGTACATGGTGACCGGATGGGCCATGGTGATAGTGGTGACTGGATGGGCCACAGGATGATTCAATGTGAATTTTTGGTTCATCTTATCCTTACGGGGATTATCGCCCCGTGCTGATCGGTGAAAGATTAGACTTTAGTAAATCGTGCGACTGCACCTTGGTAATTAGTACTGGCCCGTGATAGGCAGTACAATTATGATTTAAGCCCCTTCGAGGAGGGTTTTGGTGATATTCCAGAATCATATGCATTGGCATATACGCATTGCATTAGGGTGCTTGGCACACGAGTCATGTTTGACATATTTTGATGATTGTACATACATACTTGATTGTTGTATTGTGATTGTGTTGTATTTGATGTTGGTGATTGATTGATTTAGTGTTGAAGGTGTTAGATTGATTTTGAAGTGTTTTCAAAACTGAAAATCTGGTATTTTTCCAATTGTATTCGAATACAATGTGGTTGTAATCGAATACAGATACGTTGTTTTGGCCTCTAAGTTGCGTATTCGCACTTGAATTCAACTATGAGGAGGTTGTAGTCAAATACAAATATCAAATTTTTGTTACTGACTTCGCATTTGTATTTGTATACAAGGGGGTTGTAATCGAATACAAAAAGTGCAGGATTTTTCACTGTTTTCGCATCTGTATTCGACTACATGGAGCCTGGTACTCGAATATAGTTGTGATGTTTGTGCTGTTTTTGCTGTTTTTTGCTGTTTTCGCATATGTATTCGAATACAGATATGCTGTATTCGAATACGACTGTGCAGTTTTGTCCAAAACTTCTTTTTTCAACCTTGTTTATGCATGTTTAGCATATGCAAACCCTTTCAAGATGTATGCTAAGTGGAAAGGTGATTTTGTTCATTTAAAATTTAAATGCTATGTGGTATTTGTTAATTTTGGTTGGTGACCCCTTACAATTTTGTGGAAATCTGGGCTTTTCCCTCAGATGATAACCAGGGTCGTTCTAACGCGTGACACAAGGATGTGTTGGTTTTGTGACTGAAAGCATTAGGGCTTGATGCCGCTCGTGAATTATCAATACCCAGTCCCCCTCAGTTAGATTAATGATCAGCTTAGGGTTCTATTTAAGAACATTATTTATTTTCATTTTCTTATTTCAAAGTTGTTGTTGTAAAAAGGGAACTTATGTATTTGAGACAAATTATTTTAGTCGATGTATTTTATATTTGTATACTTTGGATTTTCGTTCCAAAAACTATTTCCGATGTTTGTAA